>MU382684.1:0-225153 GCA_022495115.1 Xylaria castorea
TTAATTTTAAACGTTTAACAATTATTTAAGCTAAATTTATTACTTTTTGCTGCTTTTTTACTTTTTAATTAAAAATAAACATTATAAGTTTTTAATGTTTGCTTTTTTATTTTTTATATAATGTTTAATAAAGCTAATAATTATTTAGCGCGCTTTTAAAAATAAGCTTATAAGCTTTAATAAAGCTTGTTATATTTTTATTTTTGTTTAACTAAAATATGTTTAAAACTTAGTTGTTTACGTACGTTTTAACTGTTGTTTTACTACTTTTTATAATAACTTTAGCTTTATTTGTTTTAATAACGTTAATTAAACTATAAAGCTTTGCTATATTAGCGTTAATAAATTTTTAAATATTAGCTTTTTTTAAAAAAAAAAAAAAAAACAAGCTACTTATAAATATTTTAGCAAACGCTTTTGTTAACTTTTTTTTTTATACTATTTACTACATTTTTTGCTATATTTATATTAGTTTAACTATTTAAACGTTAATAATAAAATAAATAGTTATATATTTAATAAAACATAATATAGCAGTTATTAATATTTAACTTAAAAATTTTTCGATTTTTTTTTATTTTTATTTTTTTATTTTGTTAATTAACTAATTATTCGTTTTTTGTTTAGCTGCTGTTTTATGCTTAATTGTTGCTTGTTAATAAACTTTTTTTTTTTTTTTTAATTAATTAGTTAATTAGTTAATTAATTAATTAATTATTATAGTAATAGTTTGCTTTTTTAAATTATTTTTTGTTTTTTAATTAAATAATTAAACTAATTATTTTATTAGTAGTTAACTTTAGTTATTTTATTTAATATAAAACTTTTTCGCTTTTTTTTTATATTTTGCTAAAAAACTTTTTATATTTACTAAATGTTTTTTTAGCTTTTAAATATTATATTTTATAAGCTATTTTTTTTATTTAACTAAAAATTTTAGTTTGCTTTTGTTTTTTTAATAATGTACTATATTTTTAACTATTTATTTTTTTTGTTTATTTTTTAACTCCGAAAGTTCTATTTGTTTTACGCTTATTTAATATTTAGTTTATAGTTTTAATAATAATATAAACAATATATTGTAAACTTTAAAATATTGCTTTAGCAGTTTTACTTAATAAGCTTATAAGTTAATTTTTTTTATAATTTTAACTTTTATATACGTTAAAGCTAACTTTTTTTTATATTTAAATTAAAAATAGCTTATTAATAGCTTAACTATATTTTTTACTGCATATTTTTTAAAAGTGCATTTTTTGTTATAGTTTTTTTTTATAGTTTTTATAGCTTTTTTTTAATGTTTATTAAACGCTTGTTTAATAGCTATAGTTTTTTAAAGTTTTTTTTTAACTTTTTATATTTTAAACTATATTTTTTTTAGTATAAAGTTTATAATTTTTAAATAATAGTTATATAAAGCTTTAAAAAATAAGTATTTAATAATAGTATATATATTATTATTATATATAAATTTTGCTTTTAATAAAACTTTAGCTTATACGTTTAATTTTTATATAATATACGTTTGCAAATATTTTTTTAGTATTTAATAAACTTTTTTAGTTTAACTATTAGTTTATAAATGTTATATAGTTAACAACTATTGTTTAATTTTTTTTTATTATAAAATTCTTTTTAAAATTTGCTAATAATTAACTTGTTTTTTTTATTAACAATTTTTTTAAAGAACTTAAATTAATATTTTATTTGTTTATATAACATTTAAGCTAGTTTTATTGCGTTAAATATTTTTATAATAAATATAAACAGTAAAATTTTTATAAATTAGTTAACAATTATTAAAATTGCGTTATATTTAATTTTATTTGCTTTATTATAAATAAGTAATTTTGTTATAAAATTTAAGCTAATTTTTTAAAATAGTTAGTTTAATAAAAACAGTATTTATAGTTTTTTATATAGTTTATATTTTAGTTTTTATATATTATTATACGTTTAATATTTTATAATATAATTATAAACGTTTTATTTAAGTTTTTTTTAATAAAACTTTTTTTTAAGCAATTTAGCTGTTTTATTTTTTTTTATATGTTTAACTTTAAAGTTATTATAATGTTAATATATAAATTATTTTAATAAAGCTTTTTAGCTTAAAATAATTAGCTAATTTTTAAACAATAAAACTTTTTTATAATTAATATAATAACTTTTTTATATATTAGTTTGTTAGCAAACAATTTTCGAAAATGTTATAAAGTTTAAGTTTTTAGTTTATAGTTTTTTAACTATTTTGTAAAATTTTTAAAAAGCTTTTAATTAAAATACTGTTTTATTTTTAGTTAACTTTTTAGCTATAAAACGTAAAACGTATTAATTATAAACAATCGTTTTAGCGTTTTTTTTTAATAATATGTTTATAGTTTAATTAATATATATTTCGTTTAATTTAGTTATTGCTAATATATACGCTATTATTATTATATATATTTTATAAATAAAACATTTATAGTTATATTTTTTATTCCGGTTGTTTTAAAAATTATTTATAATTATATAACGAAAGTTCGGTTTTTTATAAACTTTTAAGTTTACTATTTAAGCTATAGTTGTTAAAAAATCCTTTAAATATTATTTGTTTAACGCTTTTTTGCTAGCTTTAACTATTTAGTTAATAGCTTGTTTTTTTTTTTTAATTATAAAACTATAGCTATTATTTGTTAAATTTATACTAATAGCTTGTTTGTTAATTATAGTTTTTTTTATAATATAAAAATTATATTTTTATATTAAATTTTGCTTGCTATATAATTAAAACGTTTAAACAATTTATTTATAAAATTAATAACTTTTAAACAATATTATATTTCGAAGTTAAACTAAGCTAACTTATAAATTTATTATGTTAGTTTTTTATAAAAGTTTTGCGCTAAAAAATCGACTATATTTTAAAAAGCTATATAGTTTATTTATATAATAAAAATATAAATTGTTTTTTTTAAATATTATTTTTAATATTTATAGCTTTTTATTATAGTTAATAACTTTTGTTGTTTTATAGCTTATTTATTTTAAATGTTTATAAGTTTGCGCAACTAATATATAACTAATTATTATATTAATTTATATAGCTAAAACAAAATATTAAATACTGCTTTTATAAAAATATTAGTTTTTATATATATTTTACGCTTGTTATTTTAATGTTTAAAAATAGTTGCTAATATAAATATTTTTTTAATTTTTTTAAAAGCTAAGTTAGCTTTTTTAGTTTATTTAAATAATAACTAATTTATAGCTATTTTATTTTTTAATAAAGCTGTTATTAATATAGCAATATATAAATATTTCGTAATAAATTTTTAATAAAAGTTTATAAAACTTAAAAACATTTATATATTATATACTAATTATAATATTTTTTATTTATAAATTGCGTTTATTTAGCAACTATTTATTTTAATATTTTTAATATTAATAATAACACTTAAAAACTTAAACTTAGTTTTAAAAAACTCGTATTTTAAAAGTTTAGCAAACAAATAATACTATTTTAGTTATTTATAAACTATTTAAAAATGTTTTTTATATTATTTTATAATGTTTAAAAAAATTACTATATTATTTAAATAAACTATATAAATATAGTTTATTAATTTTATTAATGTTTTATATATATATAATTAAAACGTTGCTAGTACGTTTGTTAGCTTAAATAATATAATTATATATTTAAAATAACTATAGCGTATTTAAAAAATAGTTTTTTATTTATTATTTAGTTTAATTTAAATATAGTAGTATATATTTTTAAAATTTAGCTTAAAAAATACTTTTATAGCTTTTAGTTAGTTTATAATTTTTAAAATTAATAGTAATAAATATTAGTTTTTTGCTATAACTTTGTTTAATTTTTTATAGTTTATATATAAATATATTATTTTATTTTTTTTAAGTATAAATAATATAAATATTTTTATATTTACTTTTAAATAATATATTTTTTTGTTTTTTTATTTTTTATTAAATATTTTTTAAATATTTTGCGCTAAATTTTTATAATAAAATAGATTAAACTAAAAAGTACTTTAGCTTTTTTTATTAAATTAATAATATGTTTTACTTTTTATAATATAAGTAATTTTTTTACTGCTTGTTTAAAATATATATAAATAAAATTGCAAAAATATTATAAAAAATTTATTTATATAACATTTTTTATAACTAAGTTGTTATTAATTTTTTTAAAAAATAGCTTTTTTTTTAATTTAACTTATATTAAGTTTGCTATAAAAGCGCGTTTATTATTAACTATTATATTAGCAAACTTTTTTAAGTTAACTTTTTTAAACTTTTTAAAATATTATTAATTTAATATAATATTTAAAGTTATTTTTAATTATTTTATTTTTAGTTTTAAAAATAAAAACTTAAATGTTAACTAGTTATACTTAATTGCAAAAAATATATATATAAAAGTTTTAGTAGTACTTTTTATATTTATTATTTTTAAAATAGCTTTATAAACGTTTTAACATTTTAATGTTTTTTTATTAGCTTTAAACAAAAATAAAATTAATATATTAATTAATTAAAGCTTTTTTTACGCTAAATTTTTATATATTATATTAACTTATATTTTAATATTTATATTTATTACTATGTTTTTTAGCTTTTTATTGCTATTTAGTTATAATATTTTATAAGCTTTAAAAAGCTTGCTTATATTAAACGCTTTAAATTTTTTAGCTAAAGTAAATTAAACGTATATTTTTATTTTAGTTTACTTTTTAGCTTTTTTTTAGCGTTTAATTATACTATTTATATATTTTATATATATTTTAGCTTTTTAAATATAAACAATTATATTTTATATATTTAGCAACTTTTGTTTAACTATTATTTTTGTTTTTTATAAAAGCAATTTTTTGCTAAATGTTTTAACTTTTAATAATAATAATAAATTATTAGCTTATTATTTTATAATTTTTATAACTTATTATAATTAACATTTATTTAACAATTATATTATTTATATAGCTTTTTTTTTAGCTTATTTGTTTAAATATTGTTTATTATAACATAAAATTTTATAAAGCTATTAATATAAAGTTTTTTTTAACTTAGTTTTATAAGCTTGTTTTACTACTATATATTTTATTACTTTTTTGCTTTATAAAATATAGTAATTACGTTTTTAAATAAAACTTTTTGCTAAATAAAAGCTTTTTTAACTTTGTTTTAAAGTTTATATTAGTAATTAAAAGCTAGCTTTAAATTGTTTTTAAATTAGCATTTTTTTTTTAATTTTTGCACTAAAACTTGCTATTTAAAAAAAAAGTTTTTTAAAAATTCGTTTTTTTTTTAGCGCAGTTTTATTAACTGCTTTTAAAAAGTGCGTTTAAACAGTTTAAAATTTATATTTTTTTGTTTAATAAACTTTTAAAAGTTTGCTAAAGTTACGTTTAACTTTAAATTTATATATTTAAACGTTTTATAATAAAATTGTTAATTAGTTTAAATGTTTTATGCTGTTTAACTTAATGTTTATATAATTTAAATAGTTTTACTACGTTTAAGCTTTTATTAGTTGCTTTTTTTAATAGCAGCAATTTAGTTTTTTATTTTAATTATAATAGTTTTTTAGTTAAGCTTTTTATAATTATAAATAAACGTTTTTATATTATTTTAAATTATTATATAACTAGTTTTTAAACTAAATAGTTTTATTAATTGTTTATTTAATAGTATATTTTAAGCTATTAACTATAATATTTATATTAGTATTTTTTTAAGCAGTAATTAATTATTGTACAATTGTTTGTCCGGAAAACAAAACTTTTAATGCTTTTTATTATATAATTGTTTTATATAATTTTGTTCGTTTTTAAAAGTTTTGCTTTTATTGCTATAAATTAGTTTTTAGTTAGCTTTTTTACAACTATAGTTTAACTGTACAACAGTTTACAATTATATAGTTATTTTAATTTTTTGCTGTTTAAATATTGCGTTATAATTATTTAAGTATAAAAATAAAAAAGTGTTAAAAGTTAGCTTATAAAACGTTTACAATAGTTTTACAAAATAATATATTAAATTTTAAAAAGTAAATATAAAAGATTACTTTTATTTGTAATATTAATTATACATGCTAAATATATGTTATAGTTTTACGGCTAATGTTCGGCGTACGTACGTAGTACGTACGTTTTTGTAGCAGTTGCGTTAGCTGCTCTTTTACACTTTTTTGCTGCTTTTTATTTTTAAAAGTATTAACGTATAAGTTTAATAGTTTTTACGCTAAAATATTAAATTATAAAATAATTAGCGGTTTTATATATTAAACAAAAGTTAAACTAATAATATAATAGTTATTGCTTAAATAAAAAAAGTTTTTATTTTATATAAAAAAGTTTATTATAGCAATATATAAATAGTTTTAGTATATAATAGCTATAATTTATATATTAGCAACAATTTTATATAGTTTTACTTTATAAATAAAGTTTAACTAATGTTTTATAAACTTTATTATAGTTATATATTATAAATGTTAAATATAAAAGTTTTTAGTATGCTAAAAAAAAAGCTAAAAGTTTATTTTTATAAGTTAGTTTTAATAAGCTTAAAGCTTAAGCTTTTAAAACAAAAAGTTTTATAAGCTTATAAGCAAGCTAAAATTAACGTATTAGTTTTTTTATTTATTAAAAAAGCTTAAAAAACAACTAAAATATATTTGTAAAACTATATAAAAGCGTTATTTTCGAAATATATAATATTAAAAAATATAAGTATAGCTAAAGTGCAGCTAAAGAACTTTATAGCTTAAAAAAAACTTAAAACACTAAATTTCCTAAAGTTTATTGCTAAAACATTTATTATAACACTAATATAAACATGTAAAAAAGCACTAGCTACGCAGTAGCTAGTAAGCTAAAAAAGTTATAGCTATAACTTACTTACTTAAATAAATAGCTGTTTATAGTAGCTTTTAGCTACAACTTACCTTTTATAACTATTACACTTAATAAACATGATTATAAAATTTATACTTTTAATAATTTATGTTAAACACTTTTAAATGGTTAAAAATTTCGAACTATAACTAAAAAGTTAGCTGTTACGTTTTTTAGCTTATATTTGTTTATATAGCAGCTTTTATACAAAAAAGCTTTAAAAGCGTTTAATATATAAAGCAACTAAATTATAGCTTTATAGCGCAAAATTATATATTTAAAAGCTAAATACATTAAAACGCAAGCTTTTTTTCGTAAAGCAGTAAAACTAACACTTAAGCAAAAACTAGTTACTATAGCTAACGTACAAAAGGTTAAACGGAAGTTATAAAAAAGAACTGTTTATAAAAACGAAGCGAGCGATTGCAAAGTTATAAAAAGTTTGCCAAAAGATAAATTAGAAGTAAAAGACTGTATTACAGTCCAAAACACTAATTAACACAATTAACAGGGTGTATATAGCTGTTTTGTTGATTAAATAGCTTCAATTGCAATTGGTGGTGTGGTGGTTTGGGTGGCCCGTGACCCCATGGCCCGTAGCCTACTAGGTCAACTTATATTATAGGACTGATAGTCTGTGATTAGCATGGGTAGGTGCTGTCTACGCTATACTGCATATGGTCAAAGAGTGTATTCAGTCTTTGTTGTGGTCAGTGGTAAGTAAGTCCAGTCATCATCATACGGGTTGATTCTATTTGCGATCTTGCGTTGTAAGGCCTGGTGATTTGTTAGGGTCCTTGTTTGCCGGCAACCAGGTAAGGGAGACTAGTGACATGTACTTCATAGTATTTTAGCTAGCAAGAGTATAGCAATGAGAGAACTTAGAGAGCATTAGTGTCAGGCACTAAGTACGCAGGAGGCTAGCGGGAGTCCTTAAAGTAGGAACACAGTGAAATTTTAGGGTTTGAGTTCTTCTAACTAGTTTGAGAGTGACTTAGGAATCAAACATAATGAGCTCTTATCTCTACAATTCTACCTAGCAGTGATCTATTAGTGGCCTAGCTTTATTCTGGAGACACTCTCGGCATACTAGCGGAAACTCTACTTGTTATGGAAGCGCACGCTTACCACAAACTTTAAGTTAAACCATCTCATTGCATGAACAATGCCTCTCATAATAAAACACTAAATGCCTTGTTCAAATGTGAATTATGTTCTTTGAGCCTATTTAAATGGCCAATGGTCGCAACAAGGTTAATCGGCCCTTGTAATTACGTGTTGCCCTTCATGAAGATATTACGACTACAGGCTAGAAACAGGCTAGCAATAAGCTCACAATTTCACCGGATACCTCTTTCTCAACCTCGTCCCAAAGACTAGCACGAGGATAGGAATAGGAATGAGTCCAACGGTAATGAACCCGAGCACAGAGGACCCCCAGCCAAGGCCAAGCGATGCGAACAAAGACGGTCCCGCGAGTGGGAAGAAGGCGGCGACTATACTCCGCAGCACCGTGAAGGCCGCGAGGCCAGAGGCGGAGTACAGTGGGTATGCGTCGATGATATATGCTTGCGTTGGCAGATACACGCCAAGAATGGCGACGCCGAAAGGGATCAGGCTCAGAATAGGCGCAATCCAGTGTACCTTGTAGTACGTTGTCCAGCCGTACCAGAAAAACGTGACCGGGCAGAGGCAGGCTGTTGGTTGTTAGCACAGCCAATAAGGTATTTCCCAAGGTTAAGTCCTAGACATTATAGACAAAGTAAATCTTCGAAAGTGTTTGAGAATGGGGAAAGTTCTATCCCACCATGAGACTCAGACTCGAACATTTTGAAGCCTTTGACAATATAGACGAAATAGTGACTGATTAAAGGAATGTGGGCAGTTCCTTACCGTAGTAAACGACGAGATATAAGCGCATCTCAGGCTCGAAGACACCATTGTTTCGCTTGGTCAGCCGCATGACTGTCCTATCCGAAAGTAGGGAGAAGCTCCATATGCCGATGATGTAGCCAAGCCCGAGCGCCAGGTAGATTAGGCCCGTAAGGCTCGTTGGGAATCCATACTGACTCTCGAATGTTGGGGGGATTGTGTTGAACATTAGGTACACTAATATTACTGTGTTAACGAAATCTTGTATCCTGTAACAGGGGCGGAGGAAGGGGATAGCCATTGCCGTGTATACTTACTTGTACCGTAATTGAACGCTACATTAACAGACATGAGAAATATGACAGGCGCTAAAGTAAGCATCTTCACAGGTCGCGTAAGCCCTGACAAAAGCAGTCTTGTCTCCGACAGCTTCGTCGCCCCGGGGGCATCATAACAGTTCACCAAATCATCCCTATTCAACTCAGTAGTCAACCGCTTAATTTTGCGATCAATTAGCACCTTATGGCAGGTCTCAGGAAGATAGAACGCGAGTGCAATAGTAACAAGCGTGGATGGTATGAAGACGATCCAGGGGTCCCAACGCCAGCCAATCGATCCGACGATGAAGGCGCCAATCAGCGGTCCTAGTGTAGGCCCAACGATTGGCCCAATACTCCACGCTGACAACGCCTTGGCGCGCCCGATGACCGGAAATAGATCTCCTATGATAGCACCTCCCAATGTCATGCATCCGGCGCCCCCAACACCGCAAAGGAATCGGAAGACGATGAGGGCGTTAAGGCTCGGAGCCAAAGCGCAGCCGATATGCCACACGCAGAAGAACGCGTTCGCACTCGACAGGACGGTGGCACGTCCGTAGATCTCTGACAGCGGCGAAAGAAACAGCGGGCCTACAGCATAGCCAAGCAAGAAGATACTGACGGGTAGTGACGCCTTCGTCATGTTCGTGGTGTGAAATTCTAAGCTAACGGCATTGATAGCCGGGGCGAGGATGGATGACGAGAGCGGCGAGAACAGTGTGATGAGGCTAAGACACGTCACGACGATCCATTTCCGGCGTTGATCGAAGTTAAGAGGCATGGCTGGGTCGTCGGGGTCTTCCCAGCCTACGACGCCACGGTCGAGGTCGGAGAGCGGGATCACGGTAGGCGCTATATCGCCGTCTCTGGCCACACTTGCCCTGCTCAGGACGCGGGAAATCTTGCTTCGCTTACTCACATGGCTCGTCGTCGTGTCTACCTTACGGATCTCGTCCTTGATTGGGATTTCATGTGAGCGTGGTTATCAATATTGTGCATTGTAGAGGGAAGCTCACCCCGGTCACATCTTCAATGTCGTCGTGGCTGACTTCACGGTCATCGTCGGACACCGAGCGACGGTATTTCTCATGAGAGTCACTGTCGAGCTTTGTTAACATAGTGACAGGTTGTATTTATGTGAAGGTACGCTATTAATATCAAACAGTTAAGAGAAATATTGCATCACATAACTATGGCAAGTTAGATATTTGTAATTTTGTATTAATAATGTGTATGAGCTTGAGCTCAGTGGAATAGGACTCTAGTCTAGCTTAGTTTAGTCTAGTATCCAACAGCCCGAGGTAAACCGGCAAAAGACGTCCTTTCGATTTTGGGTAGGATCATCGTGGATAGAGGAGTTGCTCGAGGCAAACAGACCGGAGAAGTATGGGCCTGAATGGGCGACTAACCTCTTTGCTCATTGCAGGTCGTTAGTTAGCTGTTGGCGGCAGGGCGTATCCGGATTTATTCCCGCCGCTATCTCCAACGTAATGTGGGTTCACGCCGAAGTGCGGCGGCAGTTGTATGTGCCAATGTGGAGATGTTTACTAAGTACACCTCTTTGCTACCGCTTGTTGATTGCACCTTAGCACCGTATATGTTATCTATTGTCGGTCAACTTCAGTAACGACGAGTTTGGAGTCGAAAAGAAAAGGTATGTTATAAGAAGGAGAATTTGTGTCTCGTCTCGCTTTGCTGAGTCGAAATCTGACTCACCCTGAGTACAGCATAATAAAACAGGCTAACAAGGTAACTGAACTTACTTAACTTCATCAACCACGTAGCTCAAGTGATCGTATAAAGGCTCGTAAATTCGGCAGTATTTACGCAATACTGAACACTCGGTAGGAAGGCCCGTGCTAACTCATCGTGGCGGTACAGCTGTCCCACTAGTTCTGCCTTCTCTGAGGAAAACGTAACCGCCGAACTCCCGGAACACCCTACTTGTCCTGCTCCGGACCCACCTGGAGCCGAAATCTGTCTACAGCTGGTTGGAACTGGTCTCGAACCAAACCGCTCACGATCCGACAGCTGGACTAAACCTCATTCAGGACACGCGTCAGCGATAAGAAGAGATTTAGATTAGAGGTCGCCCTAATCAATCCTCACAGAAAATCAAATATCACCCTTTCGCATTTCTAATTCGTGATCTTCTGCAGAGCTGATCGTTCTCTTATAAGCTCATCCCGGATGCGCTTTGCTTCTGTTAAGCCTGTGGCGTCTTCTCCCCGACGGGTTATCGCTTCGTTTAATGTAGGAGTCGCTTCAAGACCGTTTCTGGTCTTCAAACATGACTGTTACGAAGGAATACTCGCTGTAGAAATGATAGGAATAACCGGATTGACCAGAAATAAGACCATAATTTTACGACGATCTAGATGGATCAACCAAAGAGAAGGTTTACACTTGATGCTGGTAAAAGTTCCAAAAGAATAAGGCAAGACTCTGTTGTGTGTGTACCGATCCAACATCTTGAATGATGCTGTCCTGGCCTAGTTCGGCATTTATCGCAAAAGAGCGAGATATTAGCATGCAGTTGTACTGCTTGCGACACAGTCTAGACGCGAGCTCTTCCCCAGTAGACTTTGTCCGAAACGCAAGATGAGAGTCTGTGATGTTGACATTGTCGTAATAGAAGAGCAGTGACACAAATGTGTTCGTTGAGCCCCACGATCCGCCGCCATGGAAGGGCTTCTCAGGTGTTAGGCGGATATGGGCCAATGTTGTGGCCTTCAAACTTATGCAAGCGACTTGTCTGACTTGTTGGTGGAATGTCCCATAATTTGACTGTTTTTATACACTGGCAGTAGCCAGCCTTCTGCCGTCAGGGGGGAATACGAAGGACCGGAAAGGACCATCGTAAGCATCGTCACCCTCGACATCTTCGATTAAACTATATCTGGGGAAACCCAGCACCGTAACCTCGTCCGCAGTGCTTATAGCGACGGTTTTCTAGGTGCAAGTTTCGGTTCTTGTTGATAATTACATCTGAGAAACCTCACATAGCACCCAATGCTATCGCTGATTCACCAGCTCATAGGCTAATTGCTAGTTGTAACTTAAGCATAGAACCGGATAACATTGGGTTCTTAAGATCTGGTATTGGGGTCAAAGGAACCAAGGGACTAACAAGTCCTGCTTGGACAAATAGTATGCCTGTCAAGCTATAGAGACTAAAATCTTTATCATTAGGTTAGATCTGGTACTTGCTGATGAATCGAATTGATTATGTCCAAAAAAAAAAAAAAAAAAAAAAAAGAACTTCCAGGAGGTCTTTGGCTGTTTACTATGTTTTCTTCAAAGGCTAAGTAGTAAATTGTAATCGATTCATTACTATTTAAGGCTGCCGGACGCATATAGTACTCTCTGCGGGGCTAGGCGCCGCACACGCCGCACACGCCGCATACGTCGCACACCTCCTCGAAGCGCGTCCTTTCTGCGAATCAGACCGGCCGCAAGGGCACCATAACATAACGTAAGCCGCTCAGAAGGCTGCGCCGTACTCGGCTGGCTGTCTATTTTTGGGAGGAGGGCCGCCGCAGGCTAGCTGGCTGACTGATTAGCAGGGTCTCTGGACACTATTTCTAAACAGGAAATAGTTACCAAATTACTTATTTAGGCTATTCAAACGCCACCGAAGAATCGTTGACCCCAGATAAATCTTCGTTACATTTAGCTACCGAAAAGTATCCAGTGGTGAGATTTCATTCCGCACAAACTTGTATAGTGCTTTTTTGAAAGTTTTTTTTTTTTAGATTAATATCGAAATGATGGCTGTTATATTTCGCTGTGGTCCTTGAGGCAGATGAGCTGCCAGTCACCCCGTGTGAGCAATGTAGTAACGTTCCAGCGCCATCTAACCCGATCAAGTATAGTATAAATAAAGCTACTTTGAATTGGAAGAAGTTCGTTACTATTAGGTAGCAGTGAACACGAATTGTTATCGAGAGAGATCTTGATAGGTCTGTAGGTGTATTTAGACCTCATGTTATCTCTACATATGTATCTAGTATTGTGCAACTACCCCTGAAATAAATGCATCCGTTTTAGCAGCATGTAGGACTTGAGCCGAGTAGCCAGAAGAGATTATGACAAGCCAGATTTGCGGCAAGAAGAGCAGATAAAGCACCTGCAGAGACAGCTCTTTTCTCATAGACTTAACAGAAGTGCTGCTGATTCGTCTACACGAGTATTACGGGCGCTGAAACATATGACATCACATATTACATTAGGCTGCTTAGCAGGGAGGCTGACATGCTTCAATGAAGCAGATGATTATAAATCGAGGGTAATCCTATTTACGATCTGCGAATTCAAAACACTTAGTAATGTCTCTCTTTTCATTTTTCTCTCTTTCTTTTCTCTCTTACTCTCGCGCTCACGCCCTATCCTAAGTTGACAGATCATGGGTCATGGACTCTGCCCAATTCATCAATATTACAAATTTCGAAACTAGACAGCCATGTTGAATTTACCTTTGATTGCCCTAGCTGGGCAATTCATCTTACAGATCGCTTCTTTTGCGACGGCTACACAGCAGCAGTGTTACTACCCAAAAGGCAACCCCTCGGGGGGTGATATTCCGTGCGGCGACGGCGTAAACCACAGTCATTGCTGCGGATTTGATTATATATGCTTGTCAAACAAGCTTTGTCTTCATACCGCTGGCTCATTCGAGCTCTCACGCGGTAGCTGCACAGACTCAACTTGGCAATCACCAAACTGTCCTAGTCACTGTACAAATGGTGCGTTGGTCTCTTGTCGAGTACGGGGAAAACTTAACTTATAAAGTATTGTAGTCAGTATCGACAGCGGGATTCCACTCGGTCTGTATAGTTTTGGCCATTCTATGCCATCCCGATATTGCTGTGGTACAGCTGTTTTGAAAACTGGAAGCTCGTCTTTGGGATGCGCTTGGAGTCCACAACCATTTACACTAGAGCCCGGCGACATAATTGCCGACAGAGGGGTCTTGAAAGATTATATTCTGGCGGGATCCAGAAAGTCAAACTCAACTTGCCCGGCAAACTGTACTTGCCCGATGGAGACGAATTCGAATATCGTTCTTGCTGTAGGTGTCGGCCTTGGAATACCTCTCGGCATACTCTCGATTGCAATATTGTCATGGGCATTGTGGGAGAGAAACCATAGACGAAGTCAGGCAGCAAACGCAAGATTCATACCATTGGCTATACAACCAAGACAAAAGTCGCAGCCATTAGAGAGTGAAACCCCAACGTTTCAACCTCAAGCTCCAGGCCAGATAACAGAATTAAGACATGAGAGAGAGCCTGCTGAATTAAACTAAGCTGTCTTTGACTTTTAACTCTATATCGTATCTGTAACTTGAAACTGGAAGAAGTGTCCCTTACTTGTTAGATCAAAGGATTATCAGAAACTTATCAATCTCCAATAGTAGGTCCAGATATAAATTCTAATATTGCTAGGGGTATGCCGGGTCAGCTCTAATGGTACAAGAACTCTGTCGAGTTTCTTGACAAGAAACAGCTACGCTTAGGCCTGCACGGGACCTCACTCCTGATCACATCGCTGTTACCCTTACCCCTATACAGCCACGTCATATTCTGTCAGAAGGTTGTGTCTCTAGAGTGAAGCTGGGTCACTGGTAGGTAGCCGCAGGATAGAAATGTATGGGTAAGGGCTCAATATCATTGATTCCTGAGCCACTCCCAACAAGTTGGGAGGACTCAGATCTTTATATAGCTAGTTATCTGCTATGTCCCCACTATGAAAACAGCGGCTAGCCTCCTGTATACTCAGTGCCTGACATATTCTGCAGCGATATCCTCGCCAACAGGGGGATACCGAATGCTATGCGTCCACTAATCGGTGCTTTCAAATACGCGGCTCGTATCTGTTTCGCGTTACCACGTAAGATATCTGGGCTACTGATTTTAGAGTTAATACGTTTGAAGATAAGTGTGAATTATCAATAAAAGATGAAAAGTTCTTCAAGTATGCCAGGTGTCTATTGCAGAGATCAGCTTCGATGGACATTGCAGATTATATATATAACTTGGTAATCTCTGTCATTAAGATTTTTATGCTGAATATGGTACTGGTTGGTTTATGCTTTTCATTATTTGTTTAAAGCTAGTGGATTTTGAGCATATATGTAACTGGACCCCCTGGGTTTAGAAGGTTCAAATCAGTTGATCACTCTATTGAGCCCTGACTACCTCTCCCTGACTGTAGGCAAGTCTAGCTATTCACTCTGGGACGTATATCTTTGACGTTTCTGCCAGAAGAAGAAATAAATCATCTTGAAAATTAGAATGATATTAACGATATTAATCAAGTCTTGCATAACACGCCTTTGAGTCACTGTCATTTTGGCGCTTCGAAGTTTTGGAAGCGTCTACTAGATAGTGGAATTACCTTCTTGATTGCTCTTAGCCTGCTTAAGTTCTTGATACAAAACCATACCTGTGCCTCCACCGTATACGTACATCGCTCAAAGTTGTACACGATACCCAACGAATCACAAACAACACTACCATCATTACTGCGGTTTGGTTCCAGGAAATCATTTGTTCGATTTATCTCTCTCTTCTTATTTTCGACTCATGGCAGGAAAAGTGGTAATATTTAATTAATATAAAAACGATATTCGCATAGCATTCAAGCCTACAGTAACAAATTTAAGGCTGAATAAACCCCTGAGCTGACGCCGATTTAATAGCATTGAAGTAGATGCTTGCCATCTTGTTATACCCCACATCGTTGGGATGGGTACCATCTGCCAAGTCTCCCACCTGAGGGCCATCAGGTCCGTGTGTCTCCGCGAGGACAACCCTCTCACCCTGGCCAATCAAAGTCGACGCCAGGTTACGGACCTGTATATTTACGTCTTGAACCCGTTGATCAGTAGGGCCATCGGCATTCATAGTTAATGTCGATAAGATGATAGTGACATCAGGTACCATCTGGAAAAGTTGGGTGATGAGGTTGTACAAGCGGCTGCCGGCAGTGTCAATGTCGAAACTCTGGAGGCAGTCGTTGGTGCCTGCATTGAGGACAATGAGGTTCGGGTTGTAAACTGGCACATCGGTTCTGGCCTCGCCGGCGATATCATCAATCTTATACCCATTAAACCCATCGTTGTCAGGGTCCTTCATGTTGCCAGCCTGTTGACTGCCGACCATATCCACCGTGTAGCCAACGCCCTGAAGATCATTGAAAAGATCCTCTCGGTACCCATTATCATCACTCGACAGATATCCCCTGGTGATTGAGTCCCCTAGGGGCATGAGTCGCAAGGGAACTAGTTGGGCTTTCGGCGTATAAGTAAAAGAAGCCTAACCTAGTTGCACATGAATGGCTTACCAGTTATAGCCCATATAGGTCCAAACAACACTAAAAGGTGCATAAGATAGAAAGATAGAGCCATAGTATACGTCTATCTTGGGTTGAGTGATGAAAGATCAGTGCCGCAACTATAATGCGGAATATATAGCTTACGAAGAGCAGCGAGAATGATAGTATACGAAAATCGATTAACTTAAGTGTCAACTATGTAAATGAGGTAGGAAGACCTTATATACACGAAAAGGATGCCCTGTGCCATAGGCCCTTGTGCTGTACATGATATACCTCCTTGACCGTATTTCGAAACAGCGACAAGTGGATATCCTAGCGGTCGAAGACTTAGCCCGTAATAAGTAAATGGTAGATACGATCCCCCATAGAACATGTTTCGGACGAGCGGACAACGTGAAGTATTGGTTAATTGCGAGGGGCTAGTGACTTTCCGTTAACGATCCTCAGGGGATATAGCGCCGAAGATTTGTAAGTGAAATTGGGAAGCAGTATCTAACTTGGCCCTCCGCATGGTCGTGTTGATGAGATCACATATTGATGTCTATTCTGCATGGAACGCTGGAGTGGAGGGGGTTTTCGGCTGTCAGGTTGCAACGTTAAGCATAATTGCCTTCCTGATTGGAGGTGAGGCAGTCAGATGGGTGCGGGGAAAGATGTCTAGCACATCAAGGAACTCCTGCAGGTGACGTAGGCTTGCTCAACCTGCCTAAAATAGCGACTTGCCTCGCTGTAGCGCGTAAGCTAAAAATCGCTGCGGTGGCGGCTTTAAAGTCTTCTTAGTGGTTCACAACATCCTGCAAACGTCTTAAAAGGTAAGGATAGACAGTGAAACTCTCAATTCGTTATGTAACTTAGAATTGCAGCAAGCCACAGCCAGGTTTTCTTCTAAGCAGTTCCGCCATGTTGCTCTACTTCGCAATTAAAACTAATACCGACCTACAACAGACACGTCACAGCCAGCCCCTTACGCCTCCCGTTAGGCAAGCATCGTTACTATATCCCGACGCTCGTTTTACGAAGCAGTACTCATGTCGAAATCTAATAGTCTATTAGTACCCCTACCATTGAACGGAGGACTAGAATATGGAGCGTAACGAAGCCGTCTCGCGCATTGCTTGCAAGCAAAGTGTCGACTTCTATCACCATTGCAGCTCCCCGACTTTATACCCAGAAGGAATAACTTAGCCAGCTTAGTGCCCGTGGATAGTTACATGGTCTTATTCGTAAACCTTTTCCATTTAATGAAGTCATCTACCGCCACAGCTATCGAATGCCTTATACTTCATAAAATATCTGATAACTTGCGCTATAGTGGAGATGTTAGCACTTTCTCCCCGACCTAGATTGGTCTCCTTCTCACCGAGTTGTCGTTTCGGGTCGGGAACTGGGGAAAATCAACGCCATGCCATATTTTAGTCGGCCTCCCCCATGTGTGTCTTCTCCAGCGGACTTAGTTACTATGACAAGCTGGGACAGTTACAGAACGGACGAAACCCTGAGCTTACTTATTAGCTCTTCTATGTCTTAAATTTCATAACACTGCCGATTTACGGATCATCATGGGGCTAATCGTTTACTCGACTTGCTCATACGATGCCTGGCTTCTTAAGTTTGCTATCTTCTCTGGGTAGCTACTGGTTTGTATCTACAAATTAGCCTTCTACCCAAAATGAAATTTCCCGTGTTTAGGAGTGAACCGTATAAGTTAGTGATGGTGAGACTACTGAATGTCTCTCTTAATTGGGAATATCTCAGACAGGCAGTATGGCGTAACACATCTATACGAAGGGCATCCTAGTGAACGCAACGCGACGTAGCCGAAACACACTTGACGCTAGCATCTGCCACGTAGGAAGCAATGAAAAGTCAACCCGTTCCAGCCATGAAGAGTGTCCCGTCCAAGTCGCACGATGGGTGGCAGCAGGGTGTGAAGTATAACTGTGGAATTCCAGGGACCGACACCGGAGAAGTAATTAGGCCCATTGACGCTACTACCTGTGGATTTAACGTCATGGTTTAGAGGGAGCAGACCATATAGGTGCGAATGATATTTAAATATATATATTGTACTACTCGGGATAACGGCTAAGATAAGCCATGCCGGAAGCTTCTTTTTTTTTTTTTTTGGTATACAGGTAGGTGGAAAACCGTCCTTTGTACGGGGGGCCACAAAGCTGGGTGAAAAACCTCCTATCCTTGGCAACTTGTTTGATATCTAAATATAATTATATTACTTTATTTACTTGTTCAGTTTGTAAAACCCACTATCTTGGTGCAATCATAGACCCTACAGTGCTGTAGTTTGCTAGTTTCTATAGAATTCATCCCCCAGTCGATATCGCCAAGCTTAATCCTGAATAGTCAGGGTGGTCGGGACGCACCACTGCGCCCTTCCGTTATTCGTTGACGAGTAGCCGGCGATATAGTAACCGGTTGAGTAGTCTGCAGTACCCGGCTGGTTACCGTTGCTCGAGCTGATGTAGCAGAACCCGAACTCCTGGTTGTTGGAGGGGTCGATTAGGTGGATCTGACTGGTCCCGTCGCCGTTCGAAGTTGCGTAGAAGATGGCCGCCGCCTGCGACTTGTCGGTTGTCGACCCGAATTCAATACTCTCCCTTGCATTGTACAGCCCCGCAATGTTTCCAGAGAAGTACGTTCCATAGGTCGTCGAGTACAGATAGTGGTCCGGGGTGACGCGGAATCCCTCCCGTCCGTCCGGGGCGAAGTTGCTTTGGCACATACCGCCGCCGTAGGCAGCCTTGTTGCAACTCTTCACGTACTTACCGGCGTCGGATTGAGATGGGCTGATCCACATGGTGTTTGTTGGGTCGGGCGCCACATATGTGGTAGCCGTCTGAGTGATAGTGGTGCGTGTGGTGCTCACGTGCAAGCCGGTTGTGACTATAGTCGTTTGGCCGTCGATTACCGTGCTGGTACTCGTGGCCTGAGCCGTTGACGTCACTGTCACGGGCGTGGCTTGGAGAGAGCAGGCAGAAGAGATAACATCGGCTGGTTAGGTTAGTAAATGGCATTCGCTTGCGCAGTTGATTTTAGGGTAACTCACTATCGAATGTCTGAAGAGCCGCAGGGACATCACCTGCGGCAGAAACATCACGGCGTGCTGGAATTGCGGTCATAGTAGCAGGGTTAGAGCCGTATGTGGTGATGCGTAAGGTTGTCGTGACCGTCGATGTGATGCTAGTAACTCGAGTCAAGGTTGATAGTATAGTCGTTGAAGGAACAGTGACAGGAACGACCTGAGTTGAGGTGACAACAGGAGTTGTATAGCCTAACAAAGAGCTGCAGTATGGTTGCAGAGTAGAAGAAGAAATGAGCGAGCTCGCTGAAGCGACCGGACAGGGGATTCTAGGGGAGCCAGGGCTGGTGCTGTTCGTATAAGTGAAGCTGTAAGCAACAGAGTAATGATCGCCGTCTCGCCATTGGCCGCTAGTCGAAGAGTATGTTGCATCCCAACTCATTGAGTACTTTTTAAATGTTAGTATATAATTCCACTTCATCAGGAAAGAGAGCATTTTACCATTGAGCAGACTTGGCCTTCTGGTAGGCCGTTCTTGAGCAGAAGGTATGTGTTGAAAAACTGGCAGGTTTGCGCAAGCCCTGTGGCGGGCGGGTATGCAAGATTATACTCCGACTGGGTGGTGCAAGCAGCGGCACAGAGAGCAGGATCGAAGGGACCATCTGTAAATATCTTTGATCCTAAGTAGGTATCGAATCCACCACAGTCCAAAGGAGCATTAAGCTGGGCGGTACCCAACGATGTTGGCGTTGCATATCCGTCCTCCGGAGGAGCAGTAAGACTGTCATAGGCATTCGATCCAGCAATGACAATGTCAAAGTCGTAGTAGCGGAAGCCGGTGTTCTTGGCATTGTCGACTGAAGTAGGGCCGCCCCAGAAGACACACTTGATCAAAGTGGTGCTCTGCGGATTCGGGCAAGAATCTCCTGGTTGCTAAAGCGGGTGATAAGTTAATAATTTAGTCTTCGTCAATAGGGAGAAGAAACTTACGACAGCCGGGTCTCGTTCAAAGAAGATGTTGAAGGAGTGGCACCCATTGATATTTGTGCACTTGGTAGCACAGGACTGTGTATCATAGGTCTCCAGTAGTGTGAAGCCCAAGTAACCGTAGGCATTGCTTGAAGAGTTGAGGTCCCGGTAATTCAAGGCGTATCCGTCAGGAGTAGTAGCGAATTCAGCAGCCTCCGTGATGGCAGAAAATGACAAGAATGCAGCTGCGGTGTCAACATCTGGGCTAGGGCCATATCCCTGAGTTTGAGCCTGACAAGCACGCTTGACTACCTCCCTCTTCTCGTTAAGGACGACCAAGTCGGTGGCTTGGGGAAGAGGATCAGAGACGATATCTGCTACAACAGCAGCGATAGCAGTCTCGGAGTTATAGGCAACAATAGTTGCACTGGTAGCACCATAAGGCACGGTGACCATGGGAGGCGGGTCAGCCGAGTCGACTATAACATCAGGTATCAGCAATCATTCTTAATGGAATATAGGCGTTTTAACAGCCGGTGAGGGTTCTGATAGGTGGATATTAAATGGATCTGAGAAGTACTCACTAACATCCCAGGGAAGTTCCTGGGCGCCGCAGAGCGCAACAAGGGCGCTGAACGCAAGCGAATACTTCATCGTAGAAATCGACAGATTCACGAGGTATCAAATGTGATGATAATGCAGCAACCCCCGGAAAACAATTATTAGAATGGGCGATGTGAGTTGGCTTTTGATGACGGACAGTGAAGCTGATCATCTATTCTTATATACTCCAGCAAGTAAGGAGACTTTCCAAATGAGGTCTATCATCAATCGGACGGCTACGGGCTGGACACATTCCAATGGACCAAATCTATTGTCTACTATCTCCAAATCCAAGGCCAAAGTAGTCTCGATCTCGCAACGGACCGAATCTATCATCAACTATTTTTTAACTCGAGGCGACGTTAGCCTCGAGCTTGTGATGTCTAAGCTGAGACCAGGCCAATCAAGGAGCGTTGATGACTAGTTGTTAGTTTAGTACCGATGCTGTGGTAAACTCGATTGCCGCCTGGCGCGACCCGACAGTCTATAGCGTGCCTGGCTAGGTAGTTCTTAGCCGCTTTAATCGCGCTCTACAGGGCTCTAGATCCCTGCAATGTCTACAAGCGCGGCTAAATATCTCAAGGTAATAGCAAGTCAGCCGCAAAAACGGCGCCGGTACTAGGCACCGCATTAGTCCTAGGCAGACCTATTAGCTCGATAGAAAATTTCCTATCAAGGTAATTCCCTTGTGTAAGTGGTTAAAGCCGAGCCTTATGCCTAACAGCTCCAGTTGAAAGTCTAGGGGTTTTATATGAAAGAAACATATTTCAAGCATATATTGTTATAATCATCCATAAATTAACAGCAACCTTAGGTACTAATTTGTTTGAATTTGTCTGCACATGATACGCGAGTCGAGTGCGCCTAATCATGTGATGTTAAGCATATGCGGGGACTGTGGAGAACACTGTACGCCTAGGCATATGGGAAGAACCCCTCCGGAACGGGGGAGTCAAGGCGGGGCGGCAGCCGCCTCTCAATAATATCGAGCCAAAGTCCATCCACCACTAGACTATTAAGAGAATGTTCTCGGCCCAGTCTGCACTTCGGTCTTGTTAGAATTGATTTTGACGCTATGTGGAGGGTAAGGTATCTATTGAATCCAGATCTCCTACTATTTCGACCGGCTATAGCACGTGGGGTCGAGAATACGAATTACATATCCCATGTTTGGCTGTCGTGGAGCCCTATATGTATTAACGACTCTTGAAGAAATGAGTTGACTATGACTAAGAGGAAGGAAAGCTGAAAGAGAACGCGAATTAGCCCAATCCCGCATCCGTACCCATCCACCCGAGCCGTGATAAAATTCGGGGACGCCGATAGCTCGTACTCCGCCATTCCGATATCGCGCTGAGCCAAGCTGAATCATCATAAGTAAAATCTCAGTGCGGCTAGATGAAGGTGGTAGGCAGTAATATAACGGAGAGTTCAATATCGATGTGATGTGACAACGCCTCGACGTGGGGATATCACGCTTTCTATGGTTGATGCATGTCCCCCTTGTCAACAACGAAGATCCCAAATTGGCTAACGCCAGCTTCATTTTCTCCTCCATATTCGATTCCCTCCTCGTCCTTCAAATTCCCCCAGCCCATCCAGAACTGTGTGTCCGGCCCCCCCAACGCAGAAGCAGTCTCCTCGGGGGACAGGAACGGTGTATTGGGTGGCAGTCGATCAAAGATATTACCACCCGCCAATAGCGCTATAGTAGATGCGATAGTCGTGGGGCTGCGCGGCAGCACGACAGGGCTTGGACTGGTGGCCCAGCCTATAATAAATAAAACTAGTGTGGTTGCCAATAGCGCTACAAGAATATGCGTTGATGCTGCATCCTGGACAAGGCGACGTCTACCAGTAAAGTCGGTCGCGGTGGCATTGATTCTACGCTGGGCGTCATTATCACTAGGGCCGATAGTTCCAGCAAGGGTGACATTCGTCTCGTTGGCGGGAACGAGTAGACTTCTGACTCTCTGCGCCATGATAATGCCGTGATAAAGTCGGATGGCGGCTATAACGTCATCATTCATAGATGGGTCGCCCAGGGCTGTCATGGGAATAGCCCACGGCGAGGTGACAAGCAAGGCGAAGAAGTTATCCAAGAGCTGCGGGCTAACGTCAATCGTGACGAGACTTTCGTACTCGTCGTCATACCCTGAGGTAAAAGCTAGCTCGCTGATATTGGTGTTTCGAACCGTGCTTTCAAGAGGCTGTGGCGGATTGCCAAAATCCAGGTCAAATCCGGTGCCAACGAAAGTTGTATCAACGTCTAAGGCTTCACATGTCGCGTTGCAGCTCAAGGCGGCAGTGTGATGTATAGTAAAGTTCGCACCCATGTCAACTTGTGCCCAAAAGTAAAGCATATCATCCCGAGTCAGATAATTACTCGGGGATGATGATGCAACGTAAGTCACATTGTCTTCGAGGTGAAAGAAGAAATCTACATCTTCAGGACTACCTTGACCTTCAATCCAGACGAAGAGAATATTTTGATATTCGTCCGGAGATGTGTGGACATTTCTTTGAAGATCAATGTGGATCTGGTCAGGTTTATAGGAAGCACAATCAATTCTGCCACGAACTGCGGGGATCACCGCTGATATGGAAACAGCAGACCCGCCAAAGGTGGAATTAGGCGGTATCGCGGTAACAGCCGTAAGTTCTGTGAAGGCTAGATCCATGTATGTGAAGCGAGGAAAGGAAAAGTTGCTGCCAAGGATCAGGGAGGGAATCTCGCTCAATATACCCGAAATTTCTGAATCAAAAACTCTGTCGTCGGAATACGTTGACGCAAGGAAAGAGCGGCTTGGTTGAAGGATCATGGGCATTTTGGTGGGTGTATTTAGATTTTGGAATAGTGATGCTGAGAAGGTTGTGAACAAAGACGAGAGGAGGAGGGCTGTGGTTGTGGCTACAGCCCAGAAGTTTCGAAGCCTAATTTCATGGTATATCGCCACTAGGACCGCCATATCGAGAAGCTCAAGTTGTTTGAAGACGTTCCTGGAGACATACTGTTTCAGAGTCATATACGGGGCGAGAAGTCTTATCTGGAAATCCACGGCAGATAAAGTCATGGACAATAGCCCAAGAAAGAGTGCTGGGATTGCGGTCCATGTGTAATGTATGTATGTGTCGTTATATACATCTCCAAGGCCTGTTTCGAGGTTGGACTTGCGCAACAATAACTCCAAAGTAATTATCAGGCCCACTAGACTCAGACAGAGTATAGAATGACAGGCAGGATGAAGAATTGGAGGATATGAAAGCTTTGAACTGATCTGAGGAAACCGTCTAGATATTTCATTCGGACTACAATCTACATCAATGACGCAGAATCGATTTTGGTTAGACACTGGATCGTAAGCAAGTCCTGATTGGAACGTTGATTGCCTAAGAAATTGAACCAGGTGTTTATTGTCTGACGCTCCCGCATACCGCAGTTGAGCGGATAGTCGGCGGCTTTGAAGGAGGATCGATATCAGACCTGAATGAGTACTTGGACTGCATGGTAAGGATCCTCTGGTTGGAACTATCAAGAGCGCACTCGCTGTCAGAATGATGCAGATAGCAACTAACGTGACCATCCACTGGGCAATCCAGGAGCTAACAATAAGGCGGCTTTCGTTTATGGTGACAGAGCCTACTGTATCCATTGAAGCCGGCTCCATTAAAGATCGTTTGACGATGATTGCGCCTATTTGCCGATAATAGTCTACAGCAATCCTCTGTAGAACGTTAGGGTCAAAAAGGTCTGTAGCTTGTGACCCCGGCTTGAGCTGAGAATAAAGTGCTGCGAATATGTAAGGATCTATGTTGATAGTGGCCGCTGAGACGTTGAACGACCCCCCACCCAAGAGATAGATAATCAACGCCTCCGCCTGGCCAGCTATAAAATGTGCTTCCATTATATCCCAAGCCGTGACTGATTGAAGAATTCTGCGAGGTACTCCTTGTACGGGTATTACTGACTTCGTCTGCGTATTATTTCGGATTACTTGAACTCTCTCAATGGCGTATTCGGGTATGCAAAGTAAGGTTGTTGAGTTATTGAGATTAATCGTGCCGTAGTCGGGGTCTGAAATATTCATAGAGGAGTCGGCGTGATAGGACATATTGCCAAACATCACTAGAACTCGTTTCCCGGAGTCACCTGAGATTCCATCGCACTGTACTTGCGTGAACCTTGCGAACAATGTCGAGTGGAGTAGCAAAAAGTTTTCATCTATCGTTTCGGGGCTTGCAATTGACACATTACACCTGGGTGATGATACAGTCAAGTTCAGCCAACTGGGGCCAGATTTCCCTATTGGTGTGGCTCCTGCCAATGTAAGGTCGACAGACAGACAGTTGAGTGAGTTGACTAGCCCGTCAACGGTGACATTCGTTTCTGCGGTGTCGGGCAGATCTGTTTTCACAGACTGAAATGCGTAATTGCTGGATATGCCTTCTGGTAATTGGAGGTTCTGATCGTGTAGACCTTGCAGCACGAGTGTAGCAAGACCACCGGTTGTCAAGAGCTTAACATTGCTATCAACGAATCTGTCAAGCAGCAGCATAGGATGGGAATTTTGATTGAGACCTATCCATGATAGAGAGATCAGACTCGTCGATATAATGGTCAAGATTTTAAGAACAATTGATACCGTAAGTGCAATGGATACGGTAAAATCTCGTCTACTTAGAGACGTGAATATGGCGAAAAGAGAAAATTGAGATATGTAATCGAGAAGGAGCGTATGAGAAGCAGGGCCAGGGTTCTGCGACAGATGAATCCATGGAGCTACCAGCTTGCTTTGGTACTCGGTACGCGCCCAAAGGGCAGCCACGCCTGTCAGAAAGGCGGTTGGTCCGTACTTCCAAAGGTAATGCTTCGCAGAAGTGCTGGTGGCGATTCCGTGATCCCGATTGGAAATAGCAAGAAGAGCCTCGATGGCAACGATGATAAGAATAAAGACTGATATAAACCCAAGTAAAACGAATCGACGCAGGTAAAATGGTCTCCAACACATACCACGGTCAGTAGAATCATCAAAAGATTGGTGGGACGTTTGTATAGGTGAAACGTCGGCCTGTGATTCTCCAGAGACGACTGGCTGGCGCTGATGATATACAGTATGTTCGCCAGCCACTAACGACTCTGTCATTATTGGCGTGGTAGCCGGCATGATTGCAGTCTCTTGGTCTAGTATTTCTTAATGCAAATATCTTGCCAAATAACTCAATCTTCACTTGCTATTAAATGCCTAATGGAAGGTTTTATTATAGCATTGGTTGTGCCACTACCTCCATCATGTTTACGCGAAGTTGCGGTGAAGTTAGAGAGCCACAAGCAGTTGTGTACATCATATGTAGTACGTAGTACGAACTGTAGTCAATATTTATGGAAACTATATTGCAACATTGTTCGGCTTGGCATCAGGATGGAACTGCTACCCGTCTCGGCGACGTCCTATCAAATTGATGCCACTGGTTGTGAAGTTCTAATTTTTCTCGGCTCAGGAAAACCACCACTAGTCAGAATCAGTGCATGTATTGAATCGGCCCAGGGGAGCCTGTCTGCACCCGGTACCCCAACCAAGGAGGTATTCAGGCAATACGCATCCAAGGCCGGCAGTAGTCACAGAATGTATTTGGGGAATCAATTGATCAAATAGAATCCAAGTAGGGTAACTAAGTAAATAAACGATAAAATCGACGATAGTTGCTGTAGTGTTTTGCAAAGAAGTAGTGATAGCTAAGTTGGCTAAGGTGGCCAAAAATCTCCGAAATCAGACCCCCTTTGCACACTACTTGGTATAAATACGTACAATATATCCCCGTTTTATTAGCTACACTAGACCCTTGCCCTTACTAGTCACCCGGCTTCAGTATACGTTACTCTGATTCTCTAGCTCTATGATCAAATGGGTGTGTCGCTACCTAGTCTATGAACACTTTAACATATGCAAGTTGTAGCGACGGACAATTGCTCTTCTCAGCGGAAAAAAGTAGTTATCTAGCACAGTGCACACAAAATAAAAGGAGACCAAACAGGCTAGTAGGTATTTCTGCATAGCTTAGGTAATCAGGTATCTTATCTCGGCACTATTATCTCGGCACCCGGCTTGCCAGCCGGCCACGGTACATGGTACACTATGCGTATTCTACAGTACATGCCGCAGGCAGGTAAGATTTGCGGATATGAAGTTCTACTATCCAACTCGGAAACTAGCCGTTTCTAGTAACCACCCCACCAAAGCTCTGACCTGCTCTAGATTTGGTTAGATTTATATGGGTATTCAAGCAAACCTTAGCTTAACCCCGGTTAAAAAAAGAAACTGATCTATTTATACAGTTAAGTTTGCGAAAAACATTACTATATAGCTTTATAGGGCTCTATAGCGCTATATAGCGCTATACACTACTAGTACCACTAATTTATAGCGCTGTACACTTTTAACACTATTAATTTGTAGCGCTATATGCTATTAAGTCCACTATAATACTGCTGCTTAAAATAACATAGCTATTATAGCTATTATTAGCTATTTTACACATAAATATTACTTTATATATAAATATTTATTTATATTATTATTTACTTATTTACTTTTATTATTATTATTTACTTTTTTGCATTTTTATTTTTATTATTATTAAATTAATCCGTAAAGCTATTACTAGCGTAGCTATTTTACTTGTTTATATTGCAAGCAAAAACTATGCTTAATAGCGCCCTAGTTTTAGTTTTTACCGAAATTAAAGCGTTTAAGTTAAATAAAACGCTCGCGTTTTATTATATATAGTTCTTAATAAAAACTTTTCTTTATATATTAGGTTTTTTTGCTTAATTAATTAAAGGAAAAAAAGGTAAAAATGGATTAAAAAAAGGAAGGATTTTTTTTGCAAATTTTTAAAACTTTTTTAGCTTTTATTACTTTAGTTTATAAACAACATAAACTTTTTTTGCTTATTAGTTTATATTTTAATTAATGTTTTACTATTGTTTTACTTTTTATAACAATAGTATTAAAGCATTTTTTTAATGCTTTTAATACTTTTAATAAAGTTATATATAGTTAGTTTTTTTGTTTTAATAAACTAACGTATAATTGTTTTAAACTTAGCTAAGTTATTAATAGCTTTTGCTAAATTTTAGCAGCTTTTTAAAGCTATTAAAAAAAAAGCTGCTTTTAGTTTTTTTTGCTTATTAATTAACAGTTTATAGTTTAAAATAATATAAGCTGCTGTTTTTTTGCTAGCTATATATTTATATAGCAAAGTTAAATATTTAAATATTTGCTTTTAATAAAAAAAAGCTTTTAAGCTAATCTTTTTTGTTTATATTTAAAAAACAACTATTGTTTTATATTTAAAAAAGCTTTTATATTTTTAACATAGAAGACCTAAGGGTTTGTTGTGTATATTGGTGATCCTGTATTGCGCGTCGTGTATGTGTGGTGTGTATGGTGGCCTGCGGCCACCACCCACTTATATATAGGTGGGCTGGACCCAGTGGGGCTGCAGCCAGTGGCACTGCCACAGGCAACAGCTACACAAGCCACAAGGGTGGCCAAGGGCCCCCCCTACCTAAGTGTAGCAATTTTTTAACCGCGTTATTTTTAAAAAGTAGTTTTTTTGCTATAAAATAGCTGTTTTTATTAAAGCGCGTTAATAGCTACTATTTTTGCTATTTTTTAAAAAACGTTTTTTTTAGCGCTTAACTATTAGTTTATTTGTTTTATTTGTTTTAAACTATTTAAAAAGTTTTAAAGCGTTTTTTAAGTTTTTTTTAGTTTTAGTTCTTTTATTGTTTTATTTACGCTTTATAAACTATAAACGTAAGTTAACTATAAGTTAACTATATAGCTTTTACGCAAAAAAATATAAAAAATTTACTTTTAAAAATAGCTGCTTTATTATAAAAATATAAGTTTAAAAGTAGTACTATTAGCTTAGTTTTAATATATTAAATTATTATTGCTTTATATACATTTATAACTTTATAAAAGTATGTTCGTTATATAGTTTTAAGTTTTTAAATAATATTTTATAAGCGCTTTTTTTTAAAAAGCTTATATTACGTTATAGCTTTATAAACTAATATATTATATATTATAATAATATATAGCTGTTTTACTTTTGTTATACTAGTTTTTTATGCTAAATTTTTTAGTTTTATTATTATATATTGCTAAATAAAAAGTTTTTTGTAAAGTTTTTTTAAATATAAATATTATTTACAGTTATTTTTAAAGTAAACTTTTAAAGATTTTACGCTTTTTTTAAGTTTAATTATAGCTTTTAATAAAATAATTAATATAATAATTGTTTAATAAGCTAATAAAAAATGTATTAGCTTGCTTTTTTTTGCTTTAAACTTTATTTTATAGCATAATATTTAAAACTTATATATATTTTATACTTTAATTAAAATTTTATAGTTGTTTTTAGTTTTTAAACTTATAATTATTATATTAATATTATTTATAAATTTAACTATTGCAATTTTTTTATATACTACAATTTTTTTATATAAAATTAATATATATAGCAAAAAAAATAATAATAATAAAAAAAAACTTTATAACATTTTTAAGTTTAATTATATTAAGTTAACAAGTTTATTATTAAATTTAAGCTATATTGTTTGTTTTATTAAAAAAAATTAATAAAAACATATAAAAAATTAATATAAATATATAACTTTATAAACATATAACTTTTTACAGTTTTTTATTAGCTTAAAAATTAATTGTTAATATATACCGTTTTTTTTCTTAACTTTTTATATATTTAATGTTTGCTTAGTTTTATTTTATTTTAGCTATTTTTAATATTATTTAATTTAATATATTAACTTTATATATTTTATTTTATACGTTTTATTTAAACTGTTAATAATATTGTTAATAATTTTAATAATTAATACATTTTATTATTTTAATTTTATAATATTTAGTATTTTTAAACAATGTTTTCCGAACTTTTTTAATTTTAGCAATTTTATAAACGTGCTTTTATATTAAACAACTTATTATATTGCTAAAAAAAATAACGTACTTTTTATTTTTTTTTTTTTGCTTACTTTTTTTATTTAATAAACTATTTTTTGCTTTTATAGCAGCTATAACTAGTTAATTTTATTTATTTAATAATAGTTATAATAATATTATTATAAATTATAGCTTTAATAATAATAACGCTTTTAATAATATATTTGTTTTATATTTTTATTTTTTTAGCACTATTTTATATTTTTATAAACGTAAAAAACTTAATAAGCTAGCATAAAAGCTATATATTAACTATAATATTTTTTTTGCTAATAAATTTTTAACGCTTTTACAATTTTAATATGTTTATATATTTATATTTAGCTTAAAAGCTTGTTTTAATTTTTATTTGTAAAAATTTTAGTTAATTTAACTTTTTTGCAGTTTAATTTTGCTTATTGCTATTAAAAAAAAATTTAAATTGTTTTTACGGTTAGTTTGTTAAGTTGTAAAAAAAAGCAAGCAGCTTTTTATAAATTTAATATACGTATATAAACATATATATAAATAGCAAAAACAATAAAAATAGTTGCTATTAAATTTAAACAGCTATAACTTTTTTTTTTCGGCATATTTATTTTTATAAAGTTTACTATTAAAGTTATTTATTTTATAGTTAATAAAGAACGCTTTTTTATTACTAACTTTATTTTTAATGCTTTTATTTTAATAAATATTTGTTTTATTAGCTAAAACAAACATATTGTTAATTAGTTACTGTTTTTTATTTTTAGTTTTAAAACTTATTTTTAACTTATTTATTTTAAGCAACTTATTTTTTATAGCTAATGCACTTTTTAACTACGTTAATATATTTAGCAAAAATAATATTTTTAATATTATTAAATATTATTTATATTTATATAAAAAACAACAAATTTATTTTTTAATTAAATATAATAAATTTAAAAAACTAATATTAAATAAAAGCTAAAAACTTTAATAACAAAAGTTTTAAAAAACTAGCTATAAATAGTTATTAATTATTAAAGCTAAAAATAAAAAACAGTAGTTATTATAGCTATATAAAAACTTAAAACATTATTAATATAATTATAGCTAAAGTTTAAATTTATTTGTTTATTTATTTTATTAAAAGCTTATTAAACTAATAAAAAATATTGTTATATTAACTAATTGTTATATTAATATTTAAGTTTAAAACGTTTAAAATATAATTAAAAAATAATATAAAAAGTTTATTTTTATTTAACGTAATATTTATAATGTTTAAAACATTATTAAACAAGCTAAGTTAAACAGCTATAATTTAACTACAGTTTTTATTAAGCTTTTTAATTAAAAAAAAGTTTTTTATTTAGTTAAATAAGCTAACAATAAGCTATATTACTTAATTAAATTAGTTTAAACTTTTTTTTATTGCTTATAAATATAAAAGCAATTTTTAAATATTATTAGCTTTAATAATATATATAATATTAACTGCTTTAAGCTTTTATTGTTTTAAACAACAAGTTTAACTTGCTTAAAAACAGTTTTTAATGCTGCTTTTAAGTTAATTAACAACAAAAAACAAAAAAGCTTTTAATTTTTAGCTAAAAATATTTATTAGTTTATAATAAACTATATTATATAAAAGCTTTATATTATTATAACTAATTATAATAAAACAATAAAAGCTATATTAAATAACTAGTTTTTTTTTATATAATAATAGCTTTATATATACTATATTAACTTAAACGTTTTATTTAATATTAAACAAAAATAAGTTTTTAATTGCGTTAATAATAGCAGCTTTAATGTTAACAAAAATAAAAATGCTATTTTTGCTAATTAACTACTTATAAAATTAAGCTTTTTTAATAAACAACTAGTAAATATTACTTTTGTTAACAATAAAAAAATTTTTCGTATTTATTAAAGCGTTTTAATAATATAAAAAAAAGTAATATTTATAAAAATAAAAGCTATATTTAAAAAAGTATAAATTAAACTTTATTAAAAGTTTAATAAATAATATTTTATATTATAATATATATATAAAACTTATATGTTTATAAAACTATAGTAAACTTATTATTATATTTGTAAATATTATAACTTTAATATTTAAATTATATTTAGTATAAAAACAAACAACAATAATATTAAAAGCTACTTTTTAAATAATATAAGTTATTTATATAGTTTTATTAAAATAATGCAAAAAATAATAGCTAATTAAAAGCGTAACTTTAAACAAGCTTATATTTAAAATAAAATTTTTATTTAACGCAAATATTTATTATTTTTTTTAAATTATTTAAGCAAGCTTTAAACAGTTATAGCTTTAAAAAAAGTAAACTTAATTAATTTATAATATTATATTATTTATAAATTAATATTAATTATAAAAAACTTTTTTTTAGCAAATATTAAACATTATATTAATAATTATTTAATTATTATTAAGCTTAAAATTTTATACTATTATAATATTTACGTTAAACTAACTAATAAAAGCTTTTTTAATAAATATAATATTAACTTTTATTAATAGTTATAAAAATTGTTGTTAAAAAATTTATATTAATTAATTTATAATTTTAAAATTGCTATTATATTTTATAGTTAACTAAAAAACTTTATAAAGTTTGTTTTTAATAAGTTTATAATTTTACTAAGTAAACTATTAGCTAGTTAACTAATTATAAGCTAAAAACAAAGTTATTTATTAAATAGTTAAAACAAATTAATATTAGCTAAGTTTAAACAAAATAAAGTTTGCAATAATAGCGCTAAAAAAAGCAAAAATAATTTATTTATTTAGCGCTAAATATATAGTTAGTTATTAATGCTTAAAGCTAAAAAAACAATAAATAACAAAATTAGCAAACGTTAGTTATAGCTTAATATTTAAAAGCAAAAAAGCTAGTAAAAGTTAAAATAGCTAAACTAAATAGCTATTTAAATTAAATTATATTTATAGCATTATTAAAGTTTTTTAAAATAAAACGCTGCAAAAAGTAAAAGCTTTATTAAACGTATAATAATAATATATTTATAAAATAATATATTTAAATAATATGTTTTTAAATTAATTAGCTTTAGTTATAAAGCAAATAAGTTTATTATAGTTAAATATATTATAAAGCATACTTTAATGTTAAACTAATTAAAAAGTTATATGTTTATAAAGTTATATGTTTATATTAATTTTTTATATATTTTTATTAATTCTTTTATTAAAAAGTTTTATATTTATATTATTATTTATAAAAAAAAGCTTTTAGTTTTTAATATATAAATTAGCTTTATATAATTAACTATATTAAAAACGTTAATAATATTAAACAATAAAAATAAAGCTATGCTTTTTTGCTTAATAACTTTTTATGCATTATTAATAACTATTTTAATTGTTATATTAATAAATTAATATTTGTAATTTTTTATTTGTTTTTTTAAAAAAAAGCTTTTAAGTTTAACGGTTTTTATAAGTTTATTATATATATTTTTTTCAAAAATTTTGCTTATTATACTAATAAGCAAAATAAGCTTTTATTTTTTAACTGTTATATAAACTAATTGTTAATAGCTTTTGCTTTTGTACGTACGTACTTATATAAAAGTAAAAGTAAACCTATTATTGTTTATATTTATTTATATTTTTAAGAAATAAAAAGGTAAGCTAGTTTTGCTTGTACAAAAGGAAACTATATAAGTAAATAACAGTTTATGCGCGGTCCGTGCATAACTCTTTATTTTATTTATATAACAAATAAAACCATTAGTTGTACGCAAGTTATACTTGCGTACAAGCAATACTGCTAATTTAACACTAATAATATTTTGTTTAGTTTTAAAATAACTATAACTTTTGCTTTTTTAAACCGTTTTAAATAATATTTAAAATAAAAGCTATTATAACAAAAAGTTATTAATATATAAACTAATAGTTTATTATATACTTTAAAAAACTTATTTAAAAATAAGTTGTTTTTAAAAGCTTTTTATAGCAAAAGTTTATATATTAAGTTAATTATATATTTTTTTATAACAATTTATAAAACTTTATACTTTTAATATTTATTATAATGTTTTAGTTAATCGAAAATATTTTTAAAGTTTATTAATAAAGTTAAAAAAAATTTTGCTATAAGTTTTTTTGCTTTTTTAAAGTATATAACTATAACTATAAGCTTTTTTAAGTTATTTTTTAGTAATAAAATAAATATTGCTTTTTAAAAAAGTTTATTTAATAATTTTGCTTATTTTGCTAGCAACTAAAATGTTTTAAAGTTTTTTAAAGCTTTTGCTACTATTTTTTATTATAAGTTTTTTTAAGCATATATTATTAAAGGTTTAAGTTTATTATAAACTTTAGTTAAATTTTTTTAAATATTTTTAAATTTGTTTTTTTAATATTTATAGTATATATGTTTAACTATAGCTTTTAAAGTTATAACGTTTAAGTTTATTTATAAAACTTTTTTTAATTTTTGTTTTAAAGTTTTTAAAAAAGTAAATAAATTTGCAATTTTTATAAGTTGTTTTATTAGTTTTTTAATTATAATATTTAGTTTTATTTTACTTTTTATTATAATTGTTTTTTTAAATTTTTTGTTAGCTTTTGCTACTATTATAATTTTATTTATTTATAGCTAGTTTTATTTTTTTGCTTTTTTTAAATAGTTTTTTAAATATATACTTAGTTTTATAATTATTTTAAAAGCTTTATAGTTTAAACTTTTTTAGTTTAAGTTTTTTTAATATATTGTAAGCAAATTTTTTAATATTTATATTAAGTTAATTGTTAAGTTTTTTTGTTTTTTTATTAATTTTGTTATTTTTTTTAAAAATATTAACAAAATTAAACTTTATTTTACTATAAACTTTAATAGTTTTTTGCTGCTTAATAAAAGCTAGTTTATTAAATTTTATAAAAAGTAATAAAAATTAAAGTTTTTTATAAATAAATATTATTTTAAAAAAAGCTTTTTAAAAAAGTTTTATAATAAGCTTTTTTATATGTTTTTTATTAAATTTAATAAATATATTAATTAAACTATTATTATAATATTTTTGTTTTTTATTTTAATATAAGCTTAGTTTTTTTTATAGTTTTTAATTAATATTTTAAAAACAATTTTTTTTTTAATATAAAGCATAACTTTTTTACTTTTTTATAAAATATAATAATTGTTGCTTAAACAATATAATGCTTTTTTTTTTATAATTTTTACTTTTTAAATTATAATAAAGTTTAAGTTTGTTTTTTATAGCATATACGTTATATTTAAACGCAATTTTTTTTTAATGTTTTAAAATATAACGTTTACTATAGTTATAAAAACAATAGTGTTTATGCTAATGTTTTACAGCGTTTTATAAAAAAGCTAGTTTTATTTATATTTTTGTTTTTTTTTTTGTTTAATATATTAAAAGCTAAGCTAGCTGCTTATAATACTAATATTATATTAGCGTGTTTTATTATAATAGTTTTTTTATAATTGTTTTAAAATTTATATAAGCGTAAAACATACGTAGCTTTTAATTTTTTATTTATTTAAGCGTTAAACAAGCATACTTTATTTTAAGCTTTATATTGTTTTTTATAGTTAACGTATTAAACTGTTACTTTTATAGTTTTTATTAAAGATTTTTTTTTTTTTAAATATTTAAAGCTTTTATAACATTTATAACATGTTTATTTAAAGCAATATATAGCTATATAGTTATATTTAAAGCAATTAAAGCACTATTATATTTTTATATTAAACGTAAATAGTTTATAATTAAAAAACTGCGCTTTTTAAAAAAAGCTTTTTTTGCTAAGTTTTTAAACAGCTATAACTATATTAATATATAATATTATAAAAGCAAATTAAACATTAAAGTTTTTTAAAAACATTTGTTTATATTTATTTAGCTTTAAACAAACGTTTTTAAGCATTACTTTTAATGCTTTATTATTATAAATTTTTTGCAATTATACTATTAAAGTTTTTTTGCTATTATTGCAATTTTATATTATTATAGCTTAACTTTTGCTTTAAAAGCTTTAGTTACTTAATTGTTTTAATTAAAGCTTTTAAAAAGCTTTTTTTAAAACGTAATAATTACGTTTTTGCTAAAAAGCTTTTTAGCTATAATAGCGTTAACTTTATTAAAAGCTATATTAACTATTATTATAATTATAATTAGTTTACGTTTTTTAAATATTTCCGGTTATATTTTTGTTTTAATAATAACTTTTTTGTTTTTTTTTGCTAAAATAGCTTTTTTGTTTAATAAAAGCTAAACTTTTATAAAAGCTATTTTTTATACTTACGTTTAAGCTTAAAGTTGTACGCTAAATTATTAAAGCGTTTTAACTATTACTTTATTAAAGTTATATTAACGCATTTTATAAGCAAATTAGCTATATAAGCAAACTAGCTACTTTAACATTTTAAACATTTTTTTATATAATTAATTAAAAGAATTAATAAGGACGCATAAAGAATTAATACGAATATATAATTTTATAAACGTATAACTTTTTACGGTTTTTTATTAGCTTAAAAATTAATTATTAATATATATTGTTTTTTTTTTTAACCGTTTATATACTTAATGTTTTTTTTGTTATATTTTATTTTAGTTATTTTTAACGCTATTTAATTTAATATATTAATTTTATATATTTTATTTTGTACGTTTTATTTAAACTGTTAATAATACTATTAATAATTTTAATAATTAATATATTTTAATACTTTAACTTTATAATATTAAACATTTTAAAACAATGTTTTTTAAACTTTTTTAATTTTAACAATTTTATAAACGCGCTTTTATATTAAATAACTTGTTATATTGCTAAAAAAAACAATAAACGTTTTGTTTTTTTTTTTTTTGCTTACTTTTTTTAGCTAATAAACTATTTTTTGCTATTATAACTGCTATAACTTGTTAATTTTATTTATTTAATAGCAGTTAAAATAATATTTTTATAGTTTATAGCTTTAATAACAATAACGTTTTTAATAATATATTTGCTTTTTATTTTTATTTTTTTAGCACTATTTTATATTTTTATAAATACGAAAAACTTAATAAGTTAGTATAAAAGCTATATATTAACTATAATGTTTTTTTTGTTAATAAATTTTTAACGTTTTTATAATTTTAACATGTTTATATATTTATATTTAGCTTAAAAGCTTGTTTTAATTTTTACTTTAAAAAATTTTAATTAGCTTAACTTTTTTATAGCTTAATTTTGCTTACTGCTACTAAAAAAAAATTTAAATCGGTTTTACGGTTAATTTATTAAATAATAAAAAAAAGCAAGCAGCTTTTTATTAACTTTATACGTGTATATAAACGTATATATAAATAGCAAAAACAATAAAACTAATTATTATTAAATTTAAATAATTATAACTTTTTTTTTCTAGTATATTTACTTTTATAAAGTTTATTATTAAAATTATTTGTTTTATAGTTAACAAAAAACGTTTTTTTATTATTAACTTTATTTTTAATACTTTTATTTTAACAAATATTAAGTTTATTAGCTAAAGCAAACATTTTATTAATTAGCTACTGTTTTTTATTTTTAGTTCTAAAAACTATTTTTAATTTATTTATTTTAAACAACTTATTTTTTATAGCTAATGCACTTTTTAACTACGTTAATATATTTAGCAAAAATAATATTTTTAATATTATTAAATATTATTTATATTTATATAAAAAACAACAAATTTATTTTTTAATTAAATATAATAAATTTAAAAAACTAATATTAAATAAAAGCTAAAAACTTTAATAACAAAAGTTTTAAAAAACTAGCTATAAATAGTTATTAATTATTAAAGCTAAAAATAAAAAACAGTAGTTATTATAGCTATATAAAAACTTAAAACATTATTAATATAATTATAGTTAAAGTTTAAATTTATTTGCTTATTTATTTTATTAAAAGTTTATTAAACTAGTAAAAAAAACTGTTATAATAACTAGTTGTTATATTAATATTTAAGTTTAAAACGTTTAAAGTATAATCGAAAAACAGTATAAAAAGTTTATTTTTATTTAATAAAATATTTATAATATTTAAAGCTTTATTTAACAAGCTAAACTAAACAATTATAACTTAACTATAGCTTTTATTAAACTTTTTAATAAAAAAAAAGTTTTTTATTTAGTTAAATAAGCTAACAATAAGTTATATTATTTAATTAAATTAGTTTAAACTTTTTTATATTATTTATAAATATAAAAGCGATTTTTAAAAATTATTAGTTTTAATAATATATATAATATTAATTGTTTTAAGCTTTTATTGTTTTAAATAACAAATTAAAGTTGTTTAAAAACAGTTTTTAATATTGTTTTTAGCTTAATTAATAACAAAAAATAAAAAAGCTTTTAGTTTTTAGCTAAAAGTATTTGTTAGCTTATAATATAATATATTATATAAAAGTTTAATATTGTTATAATTAACTATAATAAAACAATAAAAGCTATATTAAATAATTAGTTTTTTTTTATATAATAATAGCTTTATATATATTATATTAACTTAAACGTTTTATTTAATGTTAAACAAAAGTAAGTTTTTAATTATGTTAATAATAGCAGCTTTAATAATAACAAAAATAAAAATGTTATTTTTATTAGTTAATTATTAATAAAGTTAAGCTTTTTTAATAAATAGCTAATAAATATTACTATTATTAATAACAAAAAAATCTTTTTTATTTACTAAAGCGTTTTAATAATATAAAAAAAAATAATGCTTGTAAAAATAAAAGTTGCGCATAAAAAAACATAAATTAAACTTTGCTAAAAGTTTAACAATTAGCGTTTTATATTATAATATATATATAAAACTTATATACTTTTAAAATTATAGTAAGCTTATTGTTATATTTATAAATATTACAACTTTAATATATAAGTTATATTTAATATAAAAATAAACAATAATAATATTAAAAGCTATTTTTTAAATAATATAAGTTATTTATATAATTTTATTAAAACAATATAAAAAATAATAGCTAACTAAAAGTATAACTTTAAACAAGCTTGTGCTTAAAATAAAGTTTTTATTTAACATAAATATTTATTATTTTTTTCGAATTATTTAAGCAAACTTTAAATAGTTATAGCTTTAAAAAAAATAAACCTAATTAATTTATAATATTATATTGTTTATAAATTAATATTAAACATAAAAAACTTTTTTTTAACAAATATTAAATATTATATTAATAATTGTTTAATTATTATTAAGCTTAAAATTTTATACTATTATAATATTTATGTTAAAATAGCTAACAAAAGCTTTTTTAATAAATAAAACATTAACTTTTGTTAACAGTTATAAAAATTGTTATTAAACAACTTATATTAATTAATTTATAATTTTAAAATTGCTAATATGCTTTATAGCTAACTAAAAAACTTTATAAAACTTTTTTTTAATAAGCTTATAATTTAACTAAATATATTATTAGCTAGTTAGCTAACTATAAACTAAAAACAAAATTGTTTGTTAAATAGCTAAAACAAGTTAACATTAGCTAAACTTAAGCAAAATAAAAGCTATAATAATAATATAAAAAAAAGCAAAAATAGTTTAGCTATTTAGCGTTAAACATAAAGTTAATTATTAATGTTTAAAGCTAAAAAAACAACAAGTAGTAAAGCTAACAAACGTTAGTTATAGCTTAATATTTAAAAGTAAAAAAGCTAATAAAAGTTAAAATAGTTAAACTAAATAGCTATTTAAATTAAATTATGTTTATAGCATTATTAAAGTTTTTTAAAATAAAACGCTATAAAAAGTAAAAGCTTTATTAAAAGTATAATAATATTTAATAAATAATATGTTTAAATAATATATCTTTAAATTAATTAACTTTAGTTATAAAGCAAGTAAGTTTATTATAGCTAAATATATTATAAAGCGTACTTTAAGTTAAACTAATTAAAAAGTTATACGTTTATAAAATTATACGTTTATATTAATTCTTTATGCGTTTTTATTAATTCTTTTAATTAAAAACAATTAAAAATAACTTAACTATAATATATGCAATTAATTTAAACTAATTAAACAATAATTTGCTAGCTAATTTTATTTTGTTTAAATAAATGCATATATTATAGCCGGGCTTACTGCAAGTTTTATATTGTTGCGCGCATGTTTTTTGCTTTTTTGTATAATAACTACTTTAACAATTTTTAGCTATTTTTTATATAACAGTTTTTTGTTTAGCTAATAGTTTTTTAGCTTTTTTTATAGTAAATAATCCTTTATTTTATATTTTAGTTTTTTTTATATAATAACGCTAGTTAAACTTTTCGTTTATTTTTTAAAACATATTAATTTTTTTTTCTATTATTATATAATAGTAATAAAAAGCTTATATATTATGCATTAACTATTATATACTTTTAATAATAGCTATTAATAAAGTATTTTAATATTATATAATTTAATTTTAAATATATTAAAATTAAAATTTAGCTTTATATTAGTTGTTTAAAGTAATTAATTATTAGTTGCTTAATAAAAAAATAAAAACTTTTTAATATATAAAATAATCAAACAATAATTAAGCTATAAAATAACATATTTTAAGTTATATAAAACTAGTTTTACTTTTTAAAACTTTTTATATATATTTTGTTTAATTATTAACGTAATAAACGCGTTAAAAAACGCGGTTAAAAAACTTTTTTGCTAACGTATAAAATATATGCTTGCATTAAATGTTTAATTTTTTTGTTGTACGCACGTTTTAAAAAGCTAAAACAATTAACATTAAATAGTTAAAGCTTATAAAACAAATATAACAATATATAAAAAGTAATAATATTGTTAGTTTTAACGTATAACTTAAAATTGGTTAAATAGTAGCTTTTATAGCTGTTAAAAATAAAAAAGCAATATATACTTTTTATACAATTTTTTATATGCTTATTAAAATGTTTAATTTAATTTAACTTACGTTTATTCGTTATTTATTTATTTTTTATTATTTTAACTTTTTAATTGTTAAATAATAAAATGTTTTCGTACTAAAGTAATAAATAATTTTATTTCGTTAAAATAATATATAATAAAACAATATAACTATATAATAAAACAGCTTTAATAGCTATAAACTATTTATAATTGTTTTATTTTATTAATTTTAAGTTTTTTATATAATTAAAAATAGTTATAACTAATTTAGCTATAATTTTGTTTATTATAAACTTAGTTTTATTAAAGTTATAAATATTTTTTTTATTAATATTATTTATAATTATTATAACTTATATAAAAGTAAACTAAATATAATATATAATTAAATTTTTGTTAAAAACGCGTTTATAATTAATTTGTTAATTAAAACGTATTATAAGCTTAAAAGTTTATTATATAAAGTTTAATGTTTAATTTTTTTTAACAAATAGTTTACTATATATTATTAGCAGTTAATTAACTATATTTTTAACATTATTATGCTAAAAAAAAAACAATTATGCAATAAAGTTAATTATATATTATATAATAAATTCTTTTTTAAACAAAAAAAGTTTTTAATAATTAAAAGTTATTTCGCGTTATACTTTATAACTAAGTTGTTAATTGTATAAAATTATACAAAAAATATTTAAAATTTTAGTTATACGTTAAACAGTTAATTTAAAGTTTTGTTTAATTGCTTTAAACGTAAAAACAATATTAGATTTTTTTTAAACGCTTATTATATTAAGTAGTTAAAAACTAAAAAATTAAAAGTTAATTATATAAAAAAATGTTTAAAATATTAAAATAGCTAGTTTGCTTATATAGCTAATTCGCTTATAAAATACGTTATATAATTAACTTTTTAACATTTATAAATTTAATAGTTATATTTATTAAGCTTTAAAATTTAATTATTGCTTAAGTTTTTTTTGCGTTATAATAAAAAAAAAGTTTTTTTATTACTTTATTTTTTTTAATTAACTAAAATATAAGTTTTATTAGTTTATTAAGCATTTTTTTTATAGCTGTAAGCTTTATGTTTTTTTTAAAAAAAATTTTAGTATTATAGCAATAATAAGTTTTTTATAGCGTTTTAATGCAAAATTTTCTAATAAGTTGTTCGTTATTAATATATTAACTACTTTTTTGCGTTTTAACTCCGCTATTAATATAACTATTTTACTTTAGTAAAGTTTTTAATAGCTTTTTAATAATTTTAATTATTATTAAATAGCTTACACGCTTATAAAATTATTTTAAAAACTTAAAAAATAGCTAAAAAGTTGTTTATTTTTATTTTTAACTATTTTATTTATTAATAAAACATTAACGCGTTATTATTTTTATTAAACTAACGTTATTTTTAGCTTTATTATATTTTAAGCTATTAATTGCTTATTTTTTTATGCAAAAATACTTAAAAGCAAATTTTTAATAGTTATAACAATATTTTAACTTTAAAAAGCTATTTAAATACTATTATTTATTATTATTATTATTTACTACTATTTTTAACTACTATTAATTATATAATGTTTTTTATACTTTTAATTAAGTTAAACTTTTTTACTTTTAAAAAAAGCTTTAAAGCTTAAAAAGCTTACGTACTTAAAAAAAGCTACTTTATTAAAATAGCTAGCTTATTTAACAAAAAAAAAAGCAAGTATATATGCTATATTATTTATTATATTGTTAGCTTTGCTTTATTAGCTTTTAAAGTTATTTATAAAAAAACTTTTTTAGTTAAGCTTAGTTGTTAATTTAAAGCTATTGTTAAACTTTATAAAAGTATTAATTTATAAACTTTTAAAATTAGCTATTATTATTATAACTATTTATTAACTTATATAACTTTAACTTATTATTAATAATTAATAACTTTTAAAATAGTTAATATTATTATTATTAGTTTTAATAACTTAATATTTTATTACAAGATTTATAAAGTTATTAAAAACGTTAATTTAACTATAGTACTTATTAAACAAAATATTAACAACTATATAAAATATATTAAGCGTTAAAAAAAAAGTTTATATATTAATTACGTTTTAATTATTTGCTAATTATAACAAAATAACGTATAATATAAAGTTAAAATTTGTTATAGCTATATATTTTAACTTTTTTAGTTGCTTTTTTAATACTAAAAAATATAAAAAAAGTTATTTAAAGTATTATTGTTAAACAATATATATAAAGTTAACTTTTTTAACGCTTTTTTTTTAAAAGTTATTAATACTATTTTTTTTAATATAACTTTTAATATAGCTTTTAATATTTTTTTAAACAAAAAAGAAAATTTTTATATATAAACTTTTTAATATTTTAACAACTTTTAAACTTTTTTACGCTTTTTACTACTTTTAATAATATTTATTAATAAAGTTAAAGCTATTTATAACGTAGTTAAAACTGTTTAGTTTAACATATAACTATAATTTTATATATAATATATTATAATTAACATATATGCTAATATATAAAAGCGCTAGCAAAAGTTTAAACTATTAAAAAGTTATACTTTTTTAACTATTAATTAATGTTTAATTAAACGTTAATAAAAGTTAAACTATATAAATAACAAAAAGTTTAAAGTTATAAAGCTATTAATATTATTTATAGCTAAAAAACTTGCTTTAAAAAAACAATAACGTTATTATTATTATTTATTTAAATTATTTATTATTAACTATAATATTAACAAAGTTTTAACTTTTTAATGTTATTTAGCTTATTATAAAATAAAACTTAAAGCTTTTTATTATTAAAACAACTTTACTAACAAATTTAATAATTAGCTATATATAATAGCTTACTTAAAAACTATTTATTAATAATACTATATATAATAAGCTTACTATTATACTTATAAGTATTATAACTATAGTATTTAAAACATTTTTAAAGTTAAAAATATTTACGTTAAACTAAAAACTTACTTTTATAACGTTTAAACTAATAGTTTATAGTTTTATAAAGTAATTATTATATTTATTAATATAAAAAAAGCTTTATTTAAACAATTATAAAGCTATTAAAAAAAACAAGTGCTTATTTTATATAAAAAGCTTATGTTTATTAATAAAGCAGTTAAATTAAAAACTTGCTAGTATGCTTTAAAAAAAGCTTACGATTAATTTAAAGTTATAAAACACTTTATTTGTTTTAAAACTAATTTATTACGTTATATAAATAGTTTTAGTTATTAATAAAGTATGTTTTACTGCTACGCTTTTTATAAACATATGTTTGTTGTTTTATAGTTTAATAACATTTATAAAACTTTAATATAGCTAAATAAAGCTTTTAAACTAAAAAATTTTAATTGTTATTAATAGCTTTAAGTAGATTTAACGCAACTAAACCTTTTATTAATAGTTAATAATATTAAACAAAAGCAAAAAAAGCTTTATAAGCTATATAATAAGCTAGCTAACATTATTTTACGTTAAATTTATACTTTTAGCGTTTTTTTTAGCTATTACGTACTGTTTAAAAGCATTAAAATATTTAGTTAATATAAAACAATATTATAAAAAAGTGCTATAAACCTTAAAAAGCAATAAAAACTAGCTTAACTACTATTATTGCTAGCTAAATTAAACTTAATAAACAAAGCGTAATATTAAAAATTATAATAGTATTAACAGCATGTTTAAAAGCTTTTAATATTAATAATAAAAATATTACTACTTTATAAAGCAATAATAATAGCTTTATAAAGCTATTAAACAATATAAACAATAAAAAGTAGTTTAAAAAGCTACTAAGTAGCTTAAAGGCTGCACTAAGTGCTATAACCGTACTAAATAAGTCTTAATAAACGTTATATTAAGTAATAAACGCGCAAATAATAGTTTTAGCTATATTTGTTGTTTTTAACTGCTTTAATTAAATTAACTGTTTTTAATTGCTTTTAACTAAATTTAATCGAATTAACTGCTTTAAACTACGTTTAACTTTTTTAAATTAAAAAAAGTAAATTTAAACAAAGTAGCTAAATTATAGCTAAATTATAGCTAAATTAAACGGGCTTTATTTAATTAAATTAACTAAATTTAATCGAATTAACTGCTTTTAATTAAATTAACTACTTTTAATTAAAAATAGTTAAAAACAACAAATTTAATTAAATTAACTGCTTTAAACCTTTTTTTATTTAAAGCAGTTAGTTTATTTAATTAAAATAGTTATATTATAGCTAAGTTAAATAGCTAAATTTAATTAAATTAACTACTTTTAAATAAATTAATTAAATTAACTGCTTTTAAACAAATTAATTAAATTAACTACTTTTAAACAAATTAATTAAATTAACTACTTTTAAATAAATTAATTAAATTAACTATTATTAACTATATTTATTAGTTTAAATTTATAAATACTTTTATTTTAATAGTAACTATTGCTAATTTTATATACTTATAAATTACTTTTATTTATAACTGCTCGATTAACCGACCAAAAGCTAAACTGTTGTTTTTAAACCTTTTTATATATTTATAGCCCTTGCTGCTAGTTTTATACAAATTTGGTTAAGATTAAAGCAAATACTATAGGTGTGTGGGGTGGTTACTAGAAACGGCTAGTTTCCGAGTTAGATAGTAGAACTTCATATCCGCAAATCTTACCTGTGCCGCAGGCTCCCCAGCCCCTACTCCACTAAACCGTGCTGTACTTAAAAAATACCCAGCAGGCGGTTGTCCGATTAGACCACCTACTCCTGCCACCTTTTCTGGCTGCTCATGCTACCCTTTAACCCTTTACGGTTACATCTACTCCACTTATATAAATCTTGCCTTATATATAATTAAAATTACAGCAAAAGTCTATATTTACTATATACTTTTACGTAACTTAAGTACAAAATATACGCATATGCTACAATTATATATACAATTGTATATAGGCTACAGTATTTACTACGGGTGCAGTAAATATTGCAGTGCTGCGCAGCTATATATACAGCTACATAGACTACCTAACTAAGCCACACAGAGGCTGAACATAGAACATATATAACTTGGGGCAGCGGAAGGCCATACAGGGCACTTGGAAACTTGGCTGGTTAATTGTATATTACATGTACAGGTGGGGAAAAGGTGGCATAACCAGCCAGAAAGGGTGGCAGGAGTAGGTGGTCTATTGTCCGATGACCTAGTCAGGGGGTACATGCACATTGACACGCGACACGCGCTTCTGACGTAAGTTAACTTGACTTGAGTGAGGATGTGGACGCGGCAGCTAGTGGTGTCTCTGTAAGGGCGACAAAAAACCTAAGATATTGCATTTCATAAAAGATGTAAAGTTGTTTCGATACTGTCACGCACACATATCCCCTCCTCGCAAGGCCAGCTTTATAAACCGGGCTTGCAACTGGGAGAGGTGAAGAAAGCAACGATATTACTTGTACATACTTGTAGTGTACAGTACCCCTGACTCAGCCCTGAGACCTGCGTAACCTCGGCGGCGAAGAGCAGCTGAACCCTGACCCCCACTCCCTGCCGCAGGGCCATCTGCAAGACCGATAGGTGAATGAGTCTGCATTACGACGTAATGCCAAGAACATTTAACCTCCAATCAGCATCTATATTTCACCCGTCTTAGCATATTCATCTTGGAGCACCTACCAACTCGCTCTGGCGTTGTTTTCGTGTTTCCTTTTACGGCTGACACGTGCAACTGACTGCCATCTTTCCAGTATATACGCGTTGCTGATGATCGTTCACAAGCGAGGCAATAGGGAAATGCTGCGCCACGCGATGGCATCGCTTACGCCAGGCAAGACGTGACATCAATTGGATAGCAAAGCCATGTTACGTGATTTTTGAAACATTATTAATCTTCCATTTCCCCAGTCCTACGCTATGCGCGTCGGTGGCCGTTGGACCCCCCATTTCGCTTTGTATAATATATGAAGTCGTGTCGCGTCTCGTCTTTAGGCATCTATATCAGCCTTTCTCACGCCCAAGTCTCACAGCGGCCCGATTCAACGCTGTCTCACTCTCTAGGATCGAGTAGCACAGAAAACCTTCGGTGCTCGTAATCAAGACACCCAAATTCAAATTGTTAGCGGCCACGATGGTGGAGACCGCAGACCACTGTGCCACCCTCGGGATAAGGCGAGGGGCTTCCAATGAAGAACTCCATGCTGCCTATCGCCGTCTTGCACTCATACACCACCCCGACAAGAACAAAGGGAACGAGGAGGTCGCAACTGCAAAATTCCACGAGGTGAGCCATTCTTACTTCGCGAGACTAGAGATTTTCCTGTTTACGACTTGTTATATCAGTCTTTCAGTCGTCTACCTTGGGGTCCATGTTTGAGTCACAGACACTGGAATCCTAAACCATGAACATGAAACCACATGGGCAAATGGCTAACATTGCCAATAGGTCCAGAGAGCGTTTGAGGCACTGAAAGATACGGAGGAGCACGTGACACACAGTACTCCCGGGGGCGCTCAATGGGACACAAGAACAACAGCAACGCCCAATACCAACAAAGGCGAAAAAAACTCATTTGCCTGGTTCGACACCAACTGGGGGCCGAATTTTGGGAGAAGATGGAACGAAGCGGATGAGAGGCGGGATGCGAGTGGCAGAGTTGGGGCTGCGGACTGGTTCGACGAGAGAGGTTGGAGATCTCGGAGTTCCGCCTTCACATCACAGCACCCTGGCTTTGGCGTCTTTGGCCGGCTTTTCACTCACCTACCACCTCTGCCTCCGCTTGAAACAAGGGTCGAGCACAACCGACAGAACAGTCACTGGCGTGAGACTACAAGATCATACCGGTTATTCTCGTGAAACTGAATTTATTCTGGCGTTAAGGGAAGTTTGCTAGGAGATGGGACTGATGCTGAGAACAGCCAGTAGCAAGGATGGAGTGGCGTTGGTCTGACATTACGAATCTTGTATGGGGCTTGTTCTTGATGTACTATTACGGGTATACAGCATAAGAGGTGTTTCTGGAGACACTTTTGTTGTATAATATTATGGAAATGGAATACAACCATATTCCACGGGTAAAAGAGAAAGGTACGCACCATCTGGTCACGCGAATTTCGACGGTGTTTCCGCGCAACGAAAGTCCCTCTACATGCTATATTACATGTACCTGTTCCTATCCTACAATATATAATTTCTCGTGGAAAGTCTAGAAGTTGGCCTCATAAATATGAGATGCCCTGCTCTATCGCCTACATTGACCTATGTAACACGACTTCGGATCATGTATCTAAGCTCTGTATATATAAGAGACTACGTGAGATTACAATTTTAGCATCTAAGATCTTGATCCAAGTTGATGCACTGCATCTACTGTAAGTAAGGTTTTTGTATAAGTCCCCCAGACCTCAGGTATACTAAGCTCTGTGACATGATCACAGAGAAAAGCATATCGAAGATATTGGCGTGGTAACTGCTTGTAAAATAGGCGGAAAGTAACTTAATGCCTAATGTCACACGGACGAGAGATTAGGACTGCATCAGGCACCCAAAACCCTCGGGCCAAAACCTCCAATATTATGTATATAATCATATGAGCGGCAAGGCTGGCTCCCGTACTCGTTCCGCTCGTTCTCGCGATAACCTGATCGCTCCCGATACATGTTATACGGAGCGAGGGTCAGGAACGAAAGCGAGACTTTTACATATAGAGACGAAGGTCGCCGCCTGGCCCAAGGAGAAGGACTAGACTTTCATGGCCCCCTTAACGCCTTAGATGATTATTGCAATATGAACACTCTTCCAAGCCCTTGTTACACCTAACCACAGGTTCAATATATATATATATATATACACATGTGCGCGGTCACGTGCCAGACCTCCGAAGATCGCCCGGATCGTGTATGGTTACATCTCCCATATACGATCCAGACAGCTGTACGAATAGCCTCGCACTAGTCCGCCACATCGACTTTAAGCTGTCTTGGTACCAGGACAAAGAATTCCGCTCTCCTGTGCACGGTTCTTATAGTAATTAGGCTCTTACGTATTTAGCCAAACATATACGGCGCCGTTTAGGAAACCCCACCTTGAGGCTCCGGGCCGGAATTGGCATGCCAATAAATGGCGATCCGCCCCCGCGCCCAACCGCTATAAAACCTCAAACTATGTTCGGCTTCTCTAGAATCGGCGAGTTTTAGTGTCGGAGAACTGCTTTACATCTTATTACAAGTCTCAAAATGTCTACAGCAAACGCGACAAAACCAGGGGCGCCCGAAGCTACATTTGATTACACCACTTCAGAGGCGGGCAATCCGTTCGTGGAAGGTTGGTATGCAGACCCGGGTTCGGCGGTATATGACGGACTATTCTGGGTATATCCGACATCTTCATACACCTACGAAGAGCAAACGTATATAGACGCGTACTCCAGTCCGAACTTGATCAATTGGGCCAAACATTCCAACGTCCTGACCATAGCTAACGTGGCTTGGGCAATAAAGGCATTGTGGGCTCCTACACCAATCTCTCGAAATGGGAAATATTATTTGTACTTCAGCGCCAATGATCTTCAAGAAGACGAGGTTGGAAAACTCGGCGGAATTGGAGTCGCTGTGGCGGATAAACCAGAAGGCCCCTTTATCGACGCAATCGGCAAGCCGCTCATTGGCAGCTATCACAACGGCGCCCAGCCGATTGATCAGGATGTTTTTATCGACGATGTTGATGGAAAGGCCTATATTTACTACGGTGGCCACTCACACGCCAACGTAGCTATGCTAAACGAAGATATGATTTCTATCGGGACTTTCGATGACGGCACAATGTTTAAGGAGATCACACCAAAGAACTACGTTAACGGCGCGAAGATAGTTAAGCGCAACGGTACCTATTACTTCATGTGGTCAGAGGGCAGTTGGACCGGGCCCGACTACTGCGTCTCATACGCGATGGCGGATAATCCTCTGGGTCCTTTCGACAGCCTGGCTACAATTTTGCAGCAGGATAGCGCGGTCGCGACGGGGACTGGCCATAACAGTGTCATCCATGTCCCAGGAACGGATATCTGGTATATGCTGTACCACCGTCGACCGCTAAGCGAGACCGAAAGGAACCATCGTACCCTTGCCTACGACCGTATGTATTTCAACGAAGACGGCACGATCCAGCCGATCACCATGCTTGTCAAGGATAATTTCGCCGACGGCGCTATGCTGGACTGGACTACGTATGGCGGAGAATGGTCAGTCGAGGGGTCACGTCTCACAGCAAAGGACATGAGCGGTGGCATGGCGATGCTGGATACCAACTTTACGGATTTTGTGTTCGATGCTACAGTGGCAACTACCAAAGGGAATGGACACCCCGGATTACTGTTTCGCGTGACAGAGCTCTCGAGAACAACGCACAAATATAAGGGGTACAAGGCTGCTATTTCGCCCTCCGGCGTTCTCACTCTTGGCAAAGCAGACCTTGGGGTTTTTACGGACCTGGCTCAATTGAGGATGGAAATGGTTTTGGAAAAGGAATACCACGTGAGAGTAGTGGCTATAGGGAGCGATATCAAGTTTTTTGTTGACGATATGGACAAAGCTAAGATTCAGTTTACTGATGGGTCGTTTGCGACTGGAGCGAACGGCGTAAGAGTCTTTAACGCAGCTGCGAAGTTCGGGTCAGTTTCGGTCGCCAAGCCGCGACACTCCTAGGTTAGAGTCAGAGACAGTTAGACAAATCCCTCCGTTATCAATTGTGGCGATTTAAACAGCAACAATTTCTGGGACGTACTGAATAACCACTACTAGCTACGGCCTAGTTATTGTCACCCTGCTTCAATGTTCAAAAGTAAGATAGAGAAATTGACATAGTAGCAACCGTGAGGGGTATGCCTCCTGCCTTACAGCACCAGATAAGACTAATACTTATCATAGTGCTTGTATACATGCGTGGAGATCTGCTTCCCATTTGCATCGTACCGCTTTGGCAGAACGGTCAACAAACCATCAATATCCCTTGGCTCGAAGTCCAGACCCAGAGCACCTGCCGTTAAAACATCATGACCAAAGTTTTCCTTGATCCAGTGCGCCATCATGTCCATTCCTGCGACAGCGCCCGATCCAGTCCAGAGATTCCCGTCCACAACCCACTGTTTCTCCATCGTCCATTTGACCTGAGGGAAACGTTTTTTCACCCATTCGTACTCGATGTGGTTAATCGTCGCGTTCTTGCCATCTAAGACGCCAGATAATGCAGCGACGAATGAGCCGGTACACTTTCATTATTCAAGTTAGAGGTTTCCTCATAAGTGATACTTGTTTCAGGAGGAATACAGTGCATTTCAATCAGGAATTCATATGCAGAAAGTCTTTCCTGAAGTTGGCAAGCAAAGAAAGCAAACAACTTTTAATTACTTACAGTGGTAAACAGCGTCTTCCCAGCAGCGACATGGCGGCGGATGAATTCAGCATACTTCGGATCAAGCTGGAAATCTACCGGGTTTGGCCCTCCCAGAAGTAGAACATCCAGCTCCGGACAATCATCAACGGTGGTGTCCGGCACAATCGTAAGATGGCTTAAGAGAGCGACAGGCTCCTTGGTGAGCCCGATATGATGGAATACAACCTGTGGTGCTCGCAAGAGGACCGATTCGTCTTGAGGCGCGTAAACTTTCACTAACATATTACTGAATTAGAGTTTTGCTGTTCATTGAATTAAAGGGGGGCAGAGTTTGTGTGGAGTATCTAGAGCATGACGTTAAGAAAGATTGCCTCCAGGGATATCACCTACTAGCGTTTAAGATGTCGAGGCCTGATGAATTGAGGAGGTCAGTTGGCCCAATTACATCTATCGCCTGATAATCGTAGACGAGAGCGCCGAGGGTGATGCGTTGTGCCATATTTCTGCGTCTAATAGCGATGAGATCAGAGAGATTGTTAACCAAGTAAGAGCTCTTTAGATGAGGAAGAAAGCTATCTAGATATCTACTGTACTTGGAGCTCAATTTAGGGATCTCTCAATACTTTATATACGGTCACAGCCAAATATCTCAACATAATTGAGAGTTCGTGTAGGGGTGCAGTTTGTAAGCTTCGATCGGATAATTCCCGAGCTGCAGCGGATTTAATATCACCACATCTCATTCGACTCTAACTAAAGCCATTAGGCGGTCAGATACAACCCCATTACGATGTTGATCAAAGCCCGATAGGCAGTTTTACAGCACTCCTCGCCAATAAGAATACGACCACTAGTATTAACACATCCACCAACTAACTAACCATGGCTACTCCTCCTATGGTGGAACTACAGTGAGCGGCATTATGTTCTCTCGTTCTCGCTACGTCCCGCGCAGAATCTTCTGGTTATCTATATTGCTAGCATCACCAGATTATTCAGCGGCGGTTCTACGTTCTCCCGTAGCTCAAATGAGGATCTTGAATCATGCAAAAGCTACAATTACACACTGAGCGGTTGTGAGGAGCGAGCAAAGCGCCATTGAACTATTCTGAACGAGATACACGCAACCTATGTGAAGCCGTCGGACGTTTTCCAACCCCAACAAATGGCTTGTTAATGATCAATACCCAGCTGTTGCTGATGGATGAAAATGTTTTTGGTCGTAGAGTGGGGAAAAGACAGAACGCATATCTGTCCCAGCGCAATGCGGAACGCATGTACCCATATAATTACCTTTTTGCTAGTATGATCTCTTGAAAGCTTTTAGGGAATACTTATTTCACCGCATTATTTCAATTTTATCGCGGCGTTGGCACCATCATCCAGCTTAAATTTTCATGACTCCCCCAACACTACACAGATACAACGTCCCTCTCATAGTTTTCACTGCCAGTATCTCCGACACTGAGTATCGTCATTGCGCAAGGAAGAAACCCCTATTCATGCAGTTATATAATGCAGAACAGTTAACTCCGCGCAGTATAATGCAGGTCCTGTCCTACCATTCGAAATTCTGGAGCTTGGGATTTGGACTCAGTGTGGTAATGTAACCCCCGGGTCGAGGACCCGTGCCCGATTCCCCCGGCCCCCGAGAGCGATTCCGTAGCGTTTCATGACGCATCCGTCCCACAGCGAGCTGGGCAACTGGAGGTTTGAGTCTGTAACTGAATACTGGTAACACCGATATTGTTGTAGAGCGATGTGGATATTGATGTTGTAGAAGATACTCCGTACATGTATGGAGATAATTGACATGAGCCACTCGTGCGAAGTCCTTATAGACACTGTTCCTCGTACCTCCCCTACAATATCGCTAAAAGGAGTTGGGTATAGTGTATAAGATAGGCCCCTTACGGAGACGCAGACGTACTGCGTGATTCCATGGTGTTAAAGATTTAAACGCTAGTAATTGGTTGTAATCATGATAGTGTTGGCTATTACTCAATTGCTTTGCTATAAAAACCCGGGGCCGGACAAGAAGTTGATGAAGCACTCTCCAATGACTGAAAGCTCGATTAAATATCAAATATCTGAACATTGGTCGCTATGACAATCAAGCCTATGGACTAAGAGCTATCACGCTACCCACACAACCTATCACGTGTTTATGTACTGCATAAATTCACCTGTTCTCTTCGCTCCACATCATAGTCACCCATTGCTCAAGGAGTATTGAGTAAAGATTTTGCTAAACGATTGACTTTGTAGACTCTACACATAACGGTATGTAATGTACTATATATCCAATACAGTATGATGCCAAGGTGTCATAAACAATTAAAAAGTGTACACCGCGCTTCAGACTTCAACTCTTGTCAGCTTGCCGGTCTGGATATCATACACACCACCGTAGATGTGATCAACAAGCTCCTTTCGCACTAGAGGATGGGTCCTGATGTACTGCGCATCGCTTTTGACTCGTTCGACATTGCTGAAAATCGTCAGTGGAAGATCATAGTAGCAGTGCCTGTGATTGCGCAGGGAGATACTGACTCTTTGAACCCACCGACGGCAATGCTGTCAATGTGATCATCATGACCACTGACTCGGCTCTTCAGACTCTGGCGCACTTGATCGTCCGTGACATGCGTTAAACCACAGTCTATACATAGTCAGTTTTCATGTTCCTTACGACCCATTGACCATGTTGGGAAGACAAACCAGTGTGAGAGATAATCAGAATCTCTCTCAGATCAGCAACCTGATCCAGGACTAGCAAATCGCTCATCATTCGAGAGAGCACACATCCAGCATTACGAATGACAATGGCATCTAGGCGAACATAATATTAGAGGGGCCAGTTCTATCCTCGAAAGGATTCCCAGCGGACTCGCCTGTGAGTTCCAGGCCAAGCAGGGCCAGTGGGTTGAGTCTTCCGTCTGCACAGCAGACTGCACGGCAGAGTCAGCATTACGTTACTCCATATCTTGAGTGAGATCAACGTACAGATGATGGTATGCGGCCGATCTGATATGGGCACGTCTAGGATCATGGGAGGAGGAGAGTGCGTTTTGGCATATTCCCTAGAACATGTCAAATCTCCTGCAGGACGCGAAAGGTACTAGAAGTCGGCCTACTCGCTTCGTGCCATGAGCTGAAGAGCGTGTGAACTGGAAGACATTTTCGGATGGTATTTGTATGGACTAAGCACGAGTTTCTGTGTTGATGAAACCAGATGAAGACAGATGAAGGTTAAAGTTGAGAAGTCCTGAGGGTTGAGCACGGGTCATAGTCTGCTTTTATGCTCACTACGCGCGCCGGCTGCTTGGTTGGTATCGGAGTCGTGGCGGGGTTCGATCTTCTTCATGAGAATGACCACGTTGGCCAGCTTGCCTGAGATGATGCCGTTATGGACAGTTGTCATGCTTCGCATTGCCTTCTTTCGGAATATGCTCGTCTTCATGGTACTCACCAGCTTTTGTCAGCGACTTAATAACAAGCTATAATGGCTCGGGCTAATAACGCATAGAGGTCGACAGGGATATTGAAGCCTGTTGAATGCGCATCTTCAATGGCCTTGACCCTGCTTTGTGGGCCAAATTGTGAGCATACTTTGTTGTTTGATTCGATGTAAGAAAATGAAGGCTGATTATAACACAGAGTCCGGATGGACCCCGGTCGGAAGCGGTGTTACCGGACTGTCGGGGAAATAGAGCGGATACGCTAGACTGGAAAGAGTAAATGGAACCCTGGTCTAGGTCCCCGTCAGCTTATTCGACGGCGTCTAGTTAGTCTAACCTTGGATCTGTCATGCTCAAGTTTGATCCGTTTCCCTTCTACGGCATCTCCCATGATAGCTCCACGTCTCTTTTCCTGTGATCGTCTCCTCTATGCGTTGATCCCAAGATGAAGAAGTCCACTATCCATGCAAAGGGCGAGATCGAATGGATTGACCTCAGCCATGCTCCTCTTGGCAGTCGTGAAACACGCGCCAGGGTTCGCTCCCACGTCATGAAAGCAACGGGTACCTCGAGGAGGAAGACCGCGACATGGGGAAAACGAAACTTGCGCCAACTACCCGATAATCTGATTACACACGAAGGCGGTCAACATGTCTCTAGTACTTCGCTCAACGGACGGACTGATGTGAACGCCCGCGCCATTACCAGTCGGGCCAACGGAGCACCTACAATCTCTACGCCGTGCGGCGGGTTTCCCGCCGTCCCTGGCATCGGACCAGCTATGCCGTTGACTGGTCTCGAACTATTGGCTGCAGAAGTAGGCGTGCACATTCTTGACCTGTCGGCTCTGACTGATATTCAATGTGGCTGGACGGCATGTGCTATCCTTGCAAGTAAGTCAGGTAAGTCAGCCACCATCAACGGGTTAATCAGCCGCCGGCAGCCATCCTATCTCTATTCTGTCGCGAGACGATACGGCTCTAGCCCTTGTCTTGACGAGGCACTTCGGTGCGTCGCAATTCGAGCTAGGAGAGTTCTGGCCCCCTCTCAGCACCCAGTCGATAAGTTGGAATATCGGTACTATGTTACTGCGCTTCAAACGCTGCAGAAAGCAGTAGACGATGCAGAGGAAAGAGGCCGACCTGAGGTTTTAGGGGCAATTAATCTCCTGAGCCTGTTCGAGGTTTGTAGGTATCATGATATTGTTATTTCAATAGCTTACCTTCCCCCCAAAGCTTCTAGAATACACGCAAGAGCAGGCTTGGTCTCGTCATATCGTCGGCGCTTCTCGCTTGATTCGTGTCAGGGGTCCAGCAAGTTTCGTGTCGGATTTCGATATTAGACTCATGCTTTCGATGGTCACTGCTATGGTCAGAGTTCCCGTTCACCTCCTCTGAAAAGACTCTACTGATCCACAATAGACTCATGAGAGTATGCGAAGCAGCGAACCTTGTTTTCTGGAAGAAGATCCATGGCAGCAGATGCTACAGTCTTCTGTCATTAAGAGTAGCCTGATCTCATCAAGGAGCTCACTAGCCATATCTTTATTGTGCATCATGGTCAGAGGTCCACGGTTGCTGATGGATGTGTGTCGTGTGTTCAAGACACCCGAAGGCGTGGAACGCCCTGATCTATCCATATTGAAAAGGCAACTAAGAGAGTATCGAGTAGAGCTCCTCAAGTGGCACACTGAGTTTGGCTCGGCTCTGTCGGCGCTGCCATTATGCGAAGGGACCCAGACGCCGAGCGAAGACATTCGCACTGAGCTTCTAGCAAGCTGTTACGGCCTCCTCATCACCTGTTCAAGAATGATGAGTGCTATATCTGTAGATCTTATTGATGTCTTGGAAGATGAAGCAGTTGCATATGCGACCGAGATGGTGAAGCTGGAGATAAATATTTCGTCTGTCAACAAGTCGGCATCCTTTTACATCCGTCAGAAACTGATAGTTGCAGAGGCTACTCTTGCCACGACTGATGGTTGGCGAGAGAATCAGGACCAAAATGCAGAAATCATGGACGGTTCAAAGTTTGAGGCCTGGGTATCGGCTCTAATCATGAAACAACCTTGTCTATGAACATTGCCGGTCATTTTATGCAATGTTACTAAACTTGAATTGTGTTCTGGACGCGAGGGATCGTATATGACCAATATCATCCCACAGCTAAGGACTACGCGCATTGTCGCACTCAACTGACCTTACACCAGCCGGGTTCAAACAGGTCATGGGAGTTGCTAGCAGGGAAGTATCTGAAATGAATGCGCTGAGTTCAACCGTACAGTCCGTGCCATTTAGGGAGGGGGGGTTGGAGCTTCAGCGCAACGCTCGTCTTTGAGGTTAGCTTCCAGCTAACGAAGAGCAGGCGAGAAAGTAGCTTCACCTCAGCTCAGCGTCCCTTATTTTGGCATGATAGGGATGAGCGTCCCTCCCTGTTAACCAGCTATCGGGGGTCACAGAGATGTTTGATCCGTTAGAGCAGAAGCTGGATGCCGCTCGCTAACACGTTTGGCATATGGTCCTCTTCAAAGCAGCTGAATTGTTAAACATGTTAAAAATTATTTTGCTTGTGGCAAGCGCTGCAGGAAGAGCGTAAAACAAGACAGGAATAAGGGCCGGCTTGACCAAACGCGAGCCATGGCAGTCTCGTTTCGTTTACTGGTGCTTCGCGGTCTTTAGCTAGGTAGAGAGCAAAGCCACGAGACATCAAAATGTTGAATTTAAGAACAATCAAAGGGCCAGCACAGCCTTCCAAATGCATTTTACGCTAGTCACCAGTGAAATATCGTGTAAGAAGACTTCACTACGATTATTACCACCTACGCATACACGGTACCATCCACCAAATCACTGTATGATTTCCACTGCACCAGCCGAGACGGCTTTCCGGTGAGTGCCGTGAACACGAGACGGAACTGACTTACAGCGACTGGGGTCCATGAAACGTACACGATGCCATTCGCTATAATTGCCGGGTAGTTGGCGTTGGATACACTCTTCCAGCCACTGGTGGTGTTATACTCGACATAGTACAACGTGGGCGTGCTAACACTCGAGTCGGCATAGAACGCGAGCTCTGCACTTTGCAGACTAACTTTAGTGCCAGTACCGAAATCAACCATGTACCAGACAGAGCCGCCTATTTCGGTGGGGATCTGCTAGCCGTGCGGTATAGTAAGCACCTAGCCTACTTTAGTAGGTGAGGCCGTACGAACTCTCACTAGCAGCGTGGATGAGTCATGAATCCTGGACATCTGCCTTGTTTAATCTTATCAATCAAATCTTATCAATCAGATCTCATGCGATCCGCTCTCTCAATGTTAAGACATGTGCTCCGTAGTCGGAGCCGACAGCCGAATACGAAGACCGAATGAGAGATTCGATATATAAGTATACATACATACCCATTCATATGGATCTTTTGTAGCAGCCATTAAGCCACTTCGATTCTCCAAGTAAATACCACCATCAACACGTCACGATGTCGCAGCCGAAGATGGATACCATGATAGATGCCATCGGGTCTGCATTTCGCTCCGAACAGCTCACATATCGGGCCATTGAAGATAATGAGGCAGACCAAGCCTTTATCTTCACTCACCTCTCAGACCCGTTGACATGGGCCTTGTCAAACCCGTCGATTCACCGCCCTGTTAGTAAGAAGACAAGTGATGAGAGGACGGTGTCAGGAATACGCGACTCCCTGTTAGCGGTGATGATATGCATAACAGGCGATTCTCCCGCATCTTCCGAGCCCATCGGAGGAGTGTGGATTTCGGAAGCCAAGCCCTACCAACGCCGAGGCCTTCTGGGTATTCGGATTTCAGCAGCTTATCAGGTCAGTATCAAGGATTACTATAACCAGGCACCCTCTCCCTTGTCTGAGTCACCGGCCGATATCTCTATTCCAAACTCCGAGTCTATTATACTCTTCTACCCTTCATAAAGAAGTCAAAAGACGCTGACTGGCAGTGGCGTACGCGGAATAGAACAAAGGCTACGGCTTCGAAGCAGTCAATTGGGCAATGGACTGGTCGTTTAAATGGGGGGGACTTCATAGCCTAGCATTAGGCGCGTCCCTCTATAATGAAAGGGCCGTAGCTGTGTATAAGAAGGCGGGCTTCAAACAAGAAGGCATCAGCAGGGAGGCCGTTTACAGGGACAGGAAGTGGCTTGACACAGTTCAGCTGGCGATTTTGGAGCACGAGTGGGAGGAATTGAGAGGTATAAAGAATTAAATGGGCTAAATCTATGACTATTGAATCGTACGGCGTTGGGGCTAGTTGGATAGAATACGACCGGCTGTAGCTATGTGGCTCAACGACAGTCACTAAACGGTGGCCTACACCTCCTCCAGTATGTCGATTGTTAGTAGGGTGCGAAAAAAAGGGGTTAAAGGGGGCTAACCACCAAATCCAAGATATCTACTCCATAACCGGGGCAGAGATTACTGTAGGGCAGTAAGTTTTCTAGTGGGGCCGGCTAGCTCAAAATAGGTAAGATACGGGGCTTCGAACCCTATATAGTACTAGTGTAATAATCGACATCCTGGAGGTGTACAACTCCTATAGAATAATTATATTGTTAACGTTAAGTTTTCTGTTAACTTACTACATAAGCAGAAAGCTTCCGACCTTACACGTTGTAGCACTTCATTATTGTTGTCTAGATTAGGTGTGCCCAATTATTCCCGCCAGATATGCTGTAGACGGGGGTCCGTGCTGTCGGGTCTCGTAATGCGGGGGAGCCCTCTACTTTTTTGATTGATGGTTGATGAGTCCCTTTTTCTGACCGCCGCGTCTTTACAATAGAAAAGGCTCAGAGGCAGGCAAGGCGGGGTAACGCCCTCAAGAATTCGCAGCCCGCTTGAAAGGACCGTCCTCGCAGGCGACCTTTGGGAAATAGATGTCATCTACTTACACCTGAAAAGATACAATCAAATGCAGTGAATTAATTCGTCTGCCTAAGCACAGAAATTAATCAGATCACAATGCTGTCAGATTTGGCTGAGAACCCAGCTGCGCTCCTGTCATCGTTCCTCGCAATAACTGAAAAGGAGATTCTCGGGCTCCTAAAGCAAAGCGTTCCCGAAGGCAATTTACCGTTCGCAGCAGCCGTCCTTGCTAAGCAGGATCTCAAACCTCTCCAAGTATCGGTGAACAAGGTCAGCGAGTCACCGCTCCTGCACGGCGAGACGAACTGCATCCGCGAATTCTTCGCGCTCCCCAGAGCGACGCGGCCCGCCCCAGACCGCTGTGTCTTCTTCGCCACCCACGAGCCTTGCTCGCTCTGCCTGAGCGGCCTCAGCTGGACCGGCTTCCCGCTCATATACTATCTCTTCACTTATGAAGATACGCGAGATCTGCTGGACATCGGTGGCGACATTGACATCCTCGAGGAGGTCTTCCGCGTGCCCGCACCGTGCGATACTAGAGAATCATTAGCTGGTCGATCCTTATACAATAAGAGTAATCGATACTTTACGGCGAAATCGGTTTCCGAGCTTACGGCTGAGATACAAGATCCGACTGAGAGGGTTAAATGGGAAAAGGAAGTGAAAAGGGTGCGAAGTTTGTTTGACCAGTTCAAATAGATTCACTCAAACTATCACAAATGATTGAAGCTACCCTCGCCGGATAGATTAGAAAATATGGGAATCCTTCTAATTGGACATTCCGTCTCTGGAACGACCCTTTAGAGAGGCGCAAGATATAATAGCTTTAGCAAAAAGAAAACAGGAGAAGAGTTGTCATATAATTGGTTGTCTACAGTTGCGCACTGTGGTCTACCTTTAGGATGTGACTAAAGCTTGATAGCTTTGGCCAGCTAAAATATCTACTATCTACTATTTTGAACCATTACTAGAGAAGAAAGAAGATGAAATTAACTATATTTAAAATTGAAGGCAGAAATCAAGAGCTTCCGCAGGCCTTCCTTCTGAGTGCTTTGGCGATTCTGCTCTCCCCCTCTTAAAAGAAAGAAAAAGGATGCCACTCGAATACATAGCAATGCTTCAGGATGTTCCACGAGCGCCTTGCTCCGCTAAAAAACCTAAGAGAACATCACAAGCACTCCGAGAAGTTTTCCACGCCGTGCGAAGGTCTTCGGTGCCTCGAAAGCTTAGGCGAAATGCCCCCGCGTCGAATTGCCTGTCGAGTTCCTGATCGCTGAGCAGCTCAAAGCGCTGCTTGCCCACCATGACATGGGCATGGATGTATATCCACATGTCTTCTTCCTGCTTCCGGCACCGTATAAAGGTGCGCCACTGCTTTGTCGGGCACAGGTGCGTATTGCCTCTTTGCCGTACACCTTTTCCGAAGAGCGGACAATTGCACACCCTAGCCCTGACACACGGCACCGCATGTATGCTGGTCCGGATGTTTATAAAGAGCAGGCATGAGTCGTAGAGCTCGCCGCTGCTGAGGTTCGCGCCCACGAACCAGGCAACGGTCCGGAAGAAGACATCGCCCACGGCGTTGGTGACTTCTACAAAATCCCTTAAGTCGTCCGAGTCAAGGTCGGTCGTCAGGCGCCATCCGGCCTGTGATAGGAAGCGTGGGATGCTCTCGAACCCTTCGCACTCTGTGAGATACACCTGGGGCCCCCGGGGATGGATCGTGGTTTGATGCCGCACGACGGCGTCGAGCACCGAGAACACCCTGCGTATCGTTAATGGATCCATCTCGGCCCAGGTTGGGTTGGCCAGGACGGCTTGCCGTATGGCGCCCGCTGATTCTGTAAAGTAGTAGATGATACCGCGACATACGAGCCACAGCGTCTGAAAGGCAACCCAGAGGTACGAGACAGCGCGACCTTCGTTCTGTATTTTCAGAAAAGTCACAAAGAGGGGCACGGTATTAAACGGCACGCCTACGCCCATCAAGACGCGGCGGAGGTAGGCACGGCGAACGTTCGAGGGCGTACCGAGCAAGATCAGCCCATGTTCTCCTACAGACAGGGGAGTTGGAAGGGTTCCTGTGACGATATCAACGGTATCTTCCTGAGGGTCGTCGCGGCTCAGCCCGATCAGCTGAAGGATTACTGCGACCAAGAAACCCCAGGCCCACGGAATCATGGTCGTAATCCAGAGGACGTGACTCCCCCATTTCCAGAGCCAGAATACCTCACCAAGCTTAACCAAGGAGAGGAGGATGAGAGACCAGTCCTGAATCGTTGCTGGGGAACCGTCGGTGTCGGGAAGATACTTGTAGACTGGTACGCGGCTGCCGCTGGCTGGCTGGGTAATTGTGGCCAGAAGAAGAGCAGTCTTTTTGTCCAAGGCGTAAATCCTAAAAATCCTAGTCTCTCTCGCCGGAGCTGTAGAGACTATACCATGCCTCACGGCATTCCCGCCTTGCTCCATTCCTTTCCTCGGTTTGCCTCCGTTGAAGAGCGCATCCCTGAGCTTGTCATATAGCTTAGTTAAACAAGACGGCGTACTATCAATAACGATAGCTTTCGCATCGCCGAGATCGACACGATTCTTGATCGCCTTGCTAGGGTTTAGCGGAAGGGCCAGCCCAAGGGCGTCGTCAACGTGCTGGTTGCGCAAGCCGATGCTCTCTCGAGCCCAGTCAGGCACAGCGGCGGCCAAGCAGGCCTTGATTACATGGATGGAGCCAAAACTGCCCATGGGCGCCCATGCTAAGCCCCCAGATCCCTTCAGCCCATGTACCAGGGCCTCCGCGACAGGGGCCCCGATGAGCGTAGCAATAGTCGAGATCTCGATCAGGCCGCCGCTAACTGTCGGAGTTGCCATGGCTATGGGGTGCTGCGAGCAGTATCTTCCACCTTCATATCCATTAGGCAGTTGCAAGATCGGGCTCTGCTGGAAATAGTGCATTTTGCAAGAGAAATAAGGCTGCGCTTGTCGGTCGTTTCCGCCTTGGGTTGAACTCGAATCCTACAGGTAAGTCAGCTTGTGCCCTGGACAGGCAAGGGTTGATGTCCGGTCAAGTCAAGCAGCCAAAGCGGGGTTCGGCTCAGCCAAACATTATATGTAAGTATGCAATACCGAGCCCAGCGGCTCGATCCCACCTTTAGTTACGTTATTGCTATAGAGACTTCTATTATGGACTAGCAGATCCAAGCAAGCCTGCAAAGGGACACACTAGGCGAATATTTGAACTATGGTATTAGCGAGTCCGAGGAAAGTAGCGACGATGGCGACACTACATGTTGAGGCATGATAGCGCCTCAACTCTGTTTCGGGGGGTTAAGCACAAGCTATGCTGGGTATGATGGTAAAGGCTCAACGCCCTTCTAATAGTCAAGCAGATACATCTCAGATTCCATAATACAGAGTCAAGGAAAATTCACCTTAGGTGCCTCATACAAGAATTCAGCTATACCACCACTGACCACAAGGGTAGCGTTTTACATCTGCCCGAGGGTTACCAAGAGCTGTTCTTATCTTGTTTCTCTCCTTTTTTTTTCGGGGCAGAGCAAAAGATCCATGTACCCTGCAACCCATTTCTGCCGGGTTTTTAGCCATCTCAGCGCTTTCATCGTGACCTCTAAAAATAAGGAGAAGTATCTCTTCAGAGTTAAGAAGCGAGACCGGTTACGCGCTGTGTGGGTATGCTCCTTCGCCGCAGCCAGGGTTGTAACTCACCAAGGCGCCCCCTAGTGTGGTGTGGTAGATGATGCCTAAAAACAGAGGTGGTGTGATCACGCCTTACCACATTAGGTTGGAAGTGAGGTAGTGATTATATAAATATATCTATATAATTTGTTAATACGTGGCGTTTTTGGCTCGCGATAGATCTTATAACTACCTCGCCGTTTTCGCTGCTTAATCATTAAATAAAATTGTTTACGGTTGAAGGATTTATGCTCACGAAGTAAGATAATAAAGGACCTAACGTCAAGTTTCGAAGATATGGTCCTAAGGGAAGTACAGGAACAGACAGTCCGAAATAGGCCAATCATGTACCCGGTCGATTTGTGCAGTTCTGATTTGCTTTAATTGGCTATAGCCCGCTTTTAATAAGGCAGACTTAAGGAGCGATGCGGGGATGGCGGGCTAAAATGGGGGTGGGGGCAGCGTACGAAGTAGATACGGCGTCGTCCGGAGCAGGAGGAGCAGGAGGAGCAGGAGCTGTCGGGGGCTCGACGGCTCCGTTATATTCAATACGGTACGGCGGTGGAGTCAGGACGCCGATGATAAAACGGAGCGCGGGGGCGGTTACGACTGGTGGGGCGGGAACGCCGCACCGCGGCCACGATGAGTTAGCAGACCCCTCGTACCGAGTGTTTAATGTTACCGTAACGGTCTATGCTAGGTGAGGCCCAGTGGCTTATTATAGTAACGCTTTATAATGCCGTTAAGTCTAGTGATCTTCATCTTTTATAGCGACTCTCAAGTTAAGGCATTAACTCTCGACTTCTAAACATTCGAGACAGATTCTGTTTTTGGATTACTATAATTACGGAACATCTATTGTGAAGTAGTTGGTTAAAGAGCCCTATATTAGCATCGACTCCAGGTCTACTTGGAGTAGACTGCGAACCTTTTGGCCATCCGCTAGCGGTGATATAGCTATAGCTTAAACATTAGCAGCCCATTATGCGGCTCTGGAGATCTAGAACGCTGATGGGAAGATTGTCATTGCTCTACCGAGAGACAAGTGACGTCTGAAAATATTCAAAATCTTGAGCGTTCCAGAATATACGCTTAGCTAAATGTTTTACTATACTAATCTACTTTAATATCTTCTTTCATGTCGCACATTTCTCGCTAACGTCCCCGAAAGCTCTATGAACGTGGCATCATTACTTCATAATGAAATTGGTATCTCCGAAACCGCGTTAGACATCTTGGCGTAAGGTGACCACTAAGTTTGCGATTAAACTCAATAACCTAGGCCTAATTCGATTAAGCAGGAGTTACGTGAAGAACTCCGTTATGGAAGTCACAAGTAGTATGGCTAATTCCATTGTTTGACGCCAGAACTCCTAGTCTCGAAGGCTTCTATCTTTTATCGAGAGCTTGGAAAGAAAGAGACTCGGGTCGCAATGATCTCCTATAAGAGCAAAGGGGGCGTTGAAAGACTTAGCCCCTATCTGGTCTGGGGGAGAGATCTGGAGCTTACATATCGGAACAGCTTTGCTTCTCCTTATCTCGTTTGGCCCCAGTCTCGCTCTTATATTGTTATATTCATAGTATGTAGCCCCTAGTCTACATTACATGCGACACATATATGCCAACTAGTCACCATTTGTATATATCTTTTCACGCAGCTATAGCCACCACAATTCAACTATGAGATGCAAACCGAATCTAGAATCAGTCGCTCATCTAGGCCGTACCACTGGTTAGTATGTGCCGCTGCTATTTGGTTAAACGTCCAAGACTCCCTCCCATAAGATTTGTCATAGGATGTCCCATCTCATCGGCTAATTTCTCTGAGGACTCAGCTTATATTCCATTGGTGATAGGGTTGGCAATCTTCCTCACGCAACCTCTTATCCTTTCAGCTACGAGGTAGCTCAAATTAGAGCCAATAATACCGTCTTTGTGCTCACTGCCACCAGTAATCGTGACGTAGCTTGACTAGCGTCGTACCCATTATCAGCGTAGCTCAATCGACTGGAAAGCCAGACGCCGTGTCATGACCCCGAGGAATTACTGAGGAGATGTGACGCAGATCAGTAGTCTTCGGGGATCATTATTGATCTGTCATAGTGCTGCATATTATGGAAGCCGAGCATGACTTCCGAAGGAGCGCGTTGCTGCCTGTGCTGTTTGCAGATTAGAAACTCAGCTGAACCCCCTAGCCAAATCCTCCTCATTAAATAGTCCACTCATCTACCTCACTTATGACTCGTTGCTGAAGCCGGGATGTGGAATGACAAGGGGTTTTGATATCGAGCGTCGGTGTCTGTTGGTGTGCACGTCAGTTACCGCTTTGGGGCAGATATTGGCCTCCCTGAATTTCATTGTCTGCTGAGTGTAGTTACACCATTTGGTCGTGAATTTGGCAGATGCACCTATGGTAGAAATTGCAATGGAACCAATGCGAGCAAAAACCTTAGTATTCCATACAACTGGCCAGGAAGAAATTCTTAACCAGGTCCAACTAGATCTGCAATGTTACCCTCCAGTATCAAGAACTTGAATTAGATTTTTGTCCTAAGCTGGGAAGCTTTGGTCTGTGCTAAATGAGATGTTTGGTCCATGTCGTTGACAGGGGGCATTGCCCTATGTGGAAAGCTCATCGACTAGCAAAGAGCTGGACAGCCGGGTTGAAACAGTTGCAGTGGGACATATGCATATATTGCTGGCAAACACTTCCAGATCCGGACTTGCATACTAGGGTGAGTGTAAAAGGTTCCTACCTGAACCTGTCAGCTAACTGCGAATCATGTCTTTATAGTTCATGATCAGCCAATTATGGATTTAGCAATTGCAGAGTCAGCTAGCCACAAACTTGGGGTACACTACTGCCAAGCCAAACATAGCTGATCCTATTTTGCAGATCTTCACATCCTACTTTATCGCCTAAACACATTCACAACTTCCATTAACCAAGTCAAAAGCTCAATGCTGCGATACTGGGGGACATAGGGCGATTGAATGATTGAGGTAGTTTAGAATATATAAGAACTCACAATGACTATATTAATCAGTTCCCAGCCAGCGATAGTACACGCAACCATTTATTCCTTAAACCAAACTCCTTTTGTTCTACTGCTTGCTATAACTATACCTCATCAATTAATTCATCATGAAGAACGTGCAACTCAACCTCCTGGTCTTGCTGCTCTACACAGCCGGCCTTGACGCTAAGACCTACAAACAGAACGTCTCAACCTATGAAATCGGGCCCGGTGCTAAGGTCAACGGTAACACCATTACATACGATGAACCAGGCTGCGACGACGATCTGGATTGTCAAACAACCAAGAGCTGTAGCAAAGCCGGATATAGTCCCTCTCTGTCTGAGGACAAGAAATATTTTGCTTGCTGCGCTACTGGACAACGACTCCTCGGTAGTCCAGACACGGCATTCGACTGCTGTGCTGACGGCCACGACTTAGTTGGTGACTCCCACTGTGGGTATCACTGCTGTCCGACTGGCTTTACCTTTGATGGCAAGCAATGTAAGGAGTTTTGCAAGAACGGCAAGGCGCTTGTCGATGGCAATTGTGTCTGCCCTAAAGGAACAACCGAAAGCCCTGACGGGACTTGCAAGAAGACACCCGACGGGCCTGGGAAATGCGACGACGGAGAATGCTCTTCTGGTCTTGAATCTGGTAAATACAACGACGAAGATTCATTATGATATCTCCAGATCAATTTCTAACTTCCTGCAGGCAAATGCTACGTTTTCAAAGCAGATAACGGCAACAGACTAGGCCTCGCCGGTGACAACGTTTATTACGCAGCCCCTGAGAGCATGACTCAGCGCTACGGCAAATTCCAACTGTGTCTCGATGAAAAGTGTACCCCCGGCAAGGCCATAAACCCATCAACCGAGATCTACATCCGCGATACCTACGGTGACCTGGCCACTGGCGCCAACAAAAACCAATGGCTCATCCACGCCATTAACGGAGGACACATCGGCCGTACCCCTATTTTCTCCACGGCCGGCCACTTCTCTATCAGCAAGTGGCCTTGTGGGAAGTACTGTCTAGGTGGATTCACGGAGGGCGTTGGCCCAGCTTGTCCTGCCATCACACCAGCCTTGACGTTCTACACCCAAGATCCGCAGATGTGCGTGGAGTTTGAGTTTACCGAGGTGCCGTGCGATCTCAAGTCTGACGCGAACAACTGCATCTGGAAGAGTGGCGATCAATGCTGCAATAAGGTTGACTGCAGTCAACCGGATTGCTCGAACAAAGGTAAATAAATCTTTGGATTTTGATTTGGTAGTAGGGTGGCAGAGATTGGATGTTCACGTGTGGGAGCTTGGACGGGCTACGGAATGACTGTGGCGATGTACCCTTCTTCTTTTCTTTGCCTTAGCAGACTTGGCCACGTCTGTTTCACTATGTATAAGAGAACAGCTAGCTAATTTATACCGCTTCCTCTTACCTCCAGAGAATGAGAGTAACTCAAGTATTCCCATCTCACCTCACTATCTTCCCTCGTCAAACAGTGTCTCACCAGACAATCTCTCGGCAGACAGTACCTCACCGGAAAATACTTCACCAGACGGTACCTCGTCAGATGATGCTTCATCAGGCAATACCTTATCTGACACTGCTTCGCCAGATAATGCATCACCAAACATTGCATCAACAGACACTAATTCACTGGAGAACTCCTCGCCCGACAGTTCCATGCCGGGCAACGCCTTGCCAGAAAATACAAGTAATTGGAAAATTCCTCTCTCGTATAGCACCACACTTTTATTAGCAGCAGCGAGCCTGGCCCTATCTACCATTATCTCCAAGCTCCCTAAAGAGAAAGTTGCCCAATTCATGGCTTCAAAAGACAACGTTGCCCAAGTACCGGCCCCCAAAGAGAGTGCTACTCAGGTCATAGCCCCAAAAGATAGCGTTTCCAAGGTTGCGGCCCCCCTAGCCCTGGAGAGTGACGTTGTCGAGGTCTCACCAGAAGAGGATGACATCAATCAGCTTAGTCAGAAGACGAGAGAGGCCGTATCACGGTACACAACTGCGGCACTGTCTCGTTACACTACCAAGAGCAGAACGGTGGTCTCCACGAGCAGGATCAGCCACGACCAGGCTTCATCGTCGCATACGTCGTCACAAGTAGAAATCGAAAGCACCAACACAACTCCCGAGGAATTGGACTTGTAGGCTCGAAATGAAAGTTCGGTGGTCTCCTATCGTTCATGTAATTTTATTATCGGCAGCGGGATTCTTTCAGGCATGATGCTTCGTAGAAATTGAATGTTCAGCGTCTCATTTTAAGCCAGATAATCCTATATAGAGATCATACATCTTCATTCTACTGTTTATCTAATTCATGGTAAAAGTTACTGAGTGGAAGCCGCTCTGGACACATCAAGTCATTCCGACAAAATGCAGTCATAAGCTTGAAGACATGCCTTATGATGCTGGTTTACCGTATCCAAACTCATCATAATGCCTAACAGGAGGCCTTGTAGCGTTGAGCATAGTGTTAAGACCCATTCTCATTGAAAATGGTTGAGTAGCGTTCTCATTATAACTCATTCTCGAAATTAGTGCTAACTATATGACGATAATTTTCGTCGCTGCCGAGAGATATTGCAGCAGCGGACGCTGTGGTGCGCGTAGATGAGATTGGGAATATGGAGTATAGCGATAGGCAGATAGAGAGATGGGGAGAGATGCTATGAAGTAGTACAGACACAAGGACGACGGTCGAAACAAGTAGAACTGGTGCCAATTCACGAGAGGTCTTGTACCTAACGTGCAACTTGCTGAGCAAACTAATAGGTAATTGAATCAACCTCTTGCCAGTCCATACCGTAACTCAATTGACGTATATGAGTAGACCCGTCGTCCCGAACATGAACCAGGAGTTGAAAGCGGTTGATGGACGAGACAAGTTATATCCCTGATTGGCTGTAAGTAGAATAAACCCCCTGTCGCATCCGTGGCGCTACTGTACTTGGTAGCTTAGTACACTACGGCACGCAGGGATCCCTACGCTTGCCAAGTTTAGCGGACATTAGCAGCACTTAGGCTATGCACTAGCTCAGCCTTCCAGGTTGTAAGACAATAAAGGCCACGACACACCATTTGCTTTGGCGTTTGCGACGACGACATTCGAGTTAAAGGACCCCACCAACACTAAGCCAGGCCACCTCGCGATACTGACCATCATGTGAAGGCTCCTCTTCTTCAATTCTCTACTGCCTTTTTTCTTTTCCTTTCCTCTCTCTAGCAGGTCGTCGTTTCTCCTGTCTTTCCGTCCTCCCATTCAAGCCAAGGCCCCCGACGATGCGCAACCCTCCGACATGGCCAACCAAATAGCGTCGACGGCGCTCTCGCGCACGGAATCCATCAATCTCGCCGCCCTGTCACTCGTCTGCGTCGCCGTCTTCGTCAAGACCCTGGAGGGTGATGGCGAGCCCTTGGTAGCCTCCCTCGCCCTCAGCGGCTTCGGCTTCGCGGCCACCTATGCCACCATCAGATGGCTCGGCCCGACCTTCATCAAAGCTGGTTTGAAGGGCCGCGACCTGTCCAAGGTCAACAACACCCACCACCTGCCCGAGTGCATGGGTGCCATCTGTGCTATCGTCTACATCTTGATCATCATCGTCTTCATTCCGTTCCCTTTCTACAAGGATATCGTCGTCGCTACTAGTGGTGGTGGAAACCGGGATGTCGTCATGAATGTCGAGTTCGTCGAGAAGGGGAGACTGCTGCACAAGTTCCCGCATAGTAAGGTATGTCATGTACATAAACGGACACACATACGCGCATGGAGAGAGAGAGAGAGAGAGAGACCACCACTAACGAGCGTCTTTTCCTCCGTAGCTGGCATCCTTTCTGTCGGCAATCATCTCCCTTCAGAGCATCACCCTCCTCGGCATCGGTGACGATCTCTTCGACATCCGCTGGCGACACAAGTTCTTCATACCCGCCTTCGCCTCGATCCCGCTCCTCATAATATACTTCGTCGATTTCGGCGTCACCTCCATCGTTCTACCTACCTTCCTCCAGCCCTACGTCTGTCGCGAATTGTTCGATCTTGGCATACTTTACTATGTGTATATGGCTGCCTTCTGCATATTCAGTCCGAACAGCATCAACATTCTCGCCGGCATAAACGGTATCGAGGTCACCCAGAGCATCGTCATTGCGCTTTTGCTGGCCTTTAACGACGCGCTTTACCTGTTCACCCCGTATCCGCATCCGGCAACCGACTCTCACTTATTCTCCCTTTTCTTCCTCCTACCCTTCTTGGGCGTGAGCTTCGCGCTACTCTTCCATAACTGGTACCCAGCCCGAGTCTTCGTGGGGGATACATACTGTTATTTTGCTGGCATGGTCTTTGTCGTTGTCAGCATTCTCGGTCACTTCTCCAAGACGTTGATCCTCTTACTAATCCCTCAAATCTTCAATTTCGTCTATAGCGTCCCGCAGCTGTCCGGCCTAGTCCCGTGCCCACGGCATCGCCTGCCCCATTTCAACGCTCGAACAGGACTACTAGAACCCAGCGTCACCAAGTGGGATAAAGAAAAACAACCACATCCGATAATTGCCCAGGTCTTGCGCCTGTTAGCCCAGTTCAAGCTTCTGTGGCTCAAGCAGGATGAAGATGGTCGGATAGAAGAGACGAGCAACTTTACTATACTCAACCTATGGCTGGTCTGGCGGGGACCGATGAGGGAAGATACCCTGGCCATAGAGATCACCATCATGCAGACGTTGGTGGGGTTATTTGGTCTGTTTGTGAGACATCGACTAGCTCTGCTGATCTTCCGAGAAGACAATCTGAGCATCCGCAGTGCCGTGTAGACTTTGCACTGCATATGAGATACCCCTTGTGCTTCATGTATATTATTATAGACTCACGCTGACACAGACGTGGCGGAATTAGATCGTCCCCATGACTTGCGGCTTCGGAAATGCAAGCGAAATTTTACAAAAGCTGGCTATATTATGGACACTGCTGCTCTAGAACAGACAATACTGCACTGATCGGCATCGGGGGCTCGTCTTCCCCATTCCTGATATACGTATCGCCGGTGCTACTTTTTTTACGCCTTGGATTGTTCTAGTTTACGACTTGACGTCCTATCATACAAGCCACCCAAGGTACACGTTTGCCCATATGAGATCGTGCAGCCTTAGTCACCGCCCTCCAGTCTTCTCCAAGCACTCGGCCAAGTTAAAGTAGCCAGCATGCTCGATCGAGAGGTCAATAGTCGCGGGAGAAGATGCCCACGTGGTCCAGGTTGCATCTCTAGCAGGCACCGGACAAGGCGCGCCCTATGATCTCGACGAAGCTATGGAAATGAGGCCGCTGCAGGAGGAATTCGCAGCTTCGAACTCCTGGGTGATATCCATCGCGCCGTCGTTGAGGAGCCCATCGTGCGTCTGCTTCTCTGCTTCTTCAGTTTCGAGCCACTACTCTATGCTGTTCTAGTAGTGCTGGAATTGCGTGGCTCGCAAAGTAGAATCGTCGTGCAAATCCATGACGCGAAACCACGGAATCTTTCTACGGTCAAGATAGGAATCCATAGTGTGAGAAGATATGTGCCTTTTCAAGGATAATAGCAGCCCTGCGGTACCCGAGATGCCCCGTGATATCATCGAGTCTAAATGTCTCGTGAAATAGAACGAATATGGCTCTGTTGACAACGGTCGGTAGTGTAAAAAATAAAAAGCTGGTGTCCACAAGGTAGTGGTGACGTGTAACCTTAAATTCCCAATCCCTTACTTCTTGTAGGACACTCTGCCTGCAAAGCAGGAAGTTGGGGCGGGCGTATTGTTGTTGTCGGGAGCTCTATCAAGTAAGCATTCTCCCTTACCTGGTACTCGTCAACTATTGTCCGGGACCGTGAGCTTACGGTAGGTTTTGAATACTTGCTCTCGGGCGAAGGTCTCAAGGACGCTTTACTAGGCCAATGTGCACCATACACTTTCCGAAAGCTCTTTCTTGCGTGCAGTGGAGAGGTTTTAACGTATATCTCTGGTTAATTAAGTTTCTACACAGGTATTGGCATGTCCTTCACGGTCAAAAATAGGATTAGCATGCGTGAGATTCTCTGTTGACTATCCCTGATTTCCTCCATATTCTAATTCCTGATTCATTTCAAGCTATTTCAAATCGACCATAGCTAGAACACGGGTTATGGGTCGAAGCCCAAAAATGCCGCCGACACAAGGAAAATGTGCCCTGACATGTCTGCATTCAATCCCGACTCGTTGAAGATGTGTACGATGCGCCCGCCTGGAGACATCGTCATCTCTAAGCGGTATCAGTGACGATCATAGTTCCTTCGGCTTCTGCTTGCCGTGAAGCCATCATGGCTTCATTCACCCATGACTTAATCGGCATCCCCATATCATCTTGGAACCATCCAAGACTCACACCGTATGATGGGTAGCCAATGAGGCAAAACATCAGCGGCTCGCGCTGAGGGTGCTGATTACCCCACCCTGCCGTGTCCTCTCGAGAATAGGTGTACCCTTCATACGAGATTCGCCAGACCACCCGCAACTGGTCCCAACATAAAGGTGGGTTTAATTTATTCGCCTCGTCCTTCAGCTCCATAAATCTGGACTCGAATTGCTGCACTTTTTCCATGGTTTGCTGCCAATCCCGACCGGCATGGATCCAGATCCAGACCTTAACATCTCCCACGTCTTGGTCATACATGAACTCTGCAAATATGTCCTCAGAGCCATGGCGGAGTCTCAGGAGGCACAGCTCAAATGTCAAGTTGATGATGAATTGGGCGTAAGAATCCCCGTCCTCTGCACTGACATCCAGGTCCTGGCGAGTAAACGCATATCCGTCTCGTTTTTGCACCATCATCGCCGACGCCCGGACCTTTAATGGATCTAGAGGTGGTTGGTGGGAGGAACCTGCTTCAGCGTTTGAAATTTCTAATCCCAATAGTTCCTGGGAGGCCTCTTCGACGGGATCTGGGGTTACCGTTGCCACGTCGGCGCCGTGTGGTGGCGGAGCTCGCTTGGGATTGTGCCGTCTTCGAGCCATTTGGTACAGCGGGGATACAGTTTCCAAGGTCCAAAGCAAATAGAAGATAGGCAGTGGATTTCGATAGGCTTGGATAATATTGAGCCAAGATGAGGTTGCTTCAGTGAAGGTGGTAAGGAGTGAAGTTCAGGAGCAGGATAGAAAGAGAACTTTATAGAGTTGAGCGGTTACCAGCCCTAAGTAGTCATAGCACATGGCCAGTGGCTTTAGCATTGCGTGTGACAAGGGCCGAGTCCAATACTTCAACAGCTCAGAAGTACGCCTTGCGAGCAAGGGCTCTTTGTTGCTATCTTGTTTATGTTGAGGGTTGGTCAGCCTATAGGTGTTGTGTATGATGGCGAACGAAGCTCCCTTGCCTCTGTCGTGGCAGCAAACAAAATACACTTCCTATCGAATTCCAAAAGACAAGCTCGAGATGACACGCCACGTCAATTTGAAACAAGCGCCACGGAAAACTCGCAGCCCCCGAGCCTAGGTTCATTAGCATTGCTATGCCAACTTCAACGGCTGAATCTGAACCAGCCGCCAACGCCGAGCCATTATTTCCAATGCAAGGCGACTATACGGATATCCTCACATAACTCTGTTCATAAATTCTTGCTTTGAAGAAACTATTGTGTGTACCAGTATTGATATGACCGATCAGCCACGCGTCAGCACTAGCCATCCAACCTAAAGCTCTCTCTTTTGTATGACTGTGCGTCATAAGTGACACAGCATACGTGTCTCCCTTAGGAAGACATACCCTTACATAAACCCCGACGCTCTCAAGATGGACGATAATTTACAGAGCCTCATTCGGCGTGAGGGTAAAATTGTAGGGTGGGCGCTCGCGCGCCCAGTCCGTCACCGCGGTAGCCGTCCAATTCCTCAGTTCGTCACTGTCGAGAGAATCATCAGCTCATGGTTACTAATCATCCCAGCCCCCTCCGAGGTAAAATTATCCACATACCCATTCGAAAACACATGGCTTATAGCAATATGCGCGTGCGGAAAATCCGCATCAGACACAATTCTCGCTGATACGGAGCTCCCAGCTTCGGTGGCTTCCGCATCTATGACGCACTCGCTATACTCCGAGGACAGTGGGGACCCGGCTCCAGATCCCGTGCAGCGCGCCCCGAAGGCCGGGATGTAGGATTCCGATCCCGGGGTTTCGTAGCCGGAACCGGAAACGGTGAAGGCTGGATAGTGACGATTAGTGAGTGACACCGAACTCATGCTATCTTGATAGTATTCCAATTCCTCTTCGTAGAATACCCGAAGGTTAAACCTTACCATACCAGCTGGTCGTCGGGGTTGCCGGGTTACCATGGGAAAGCCCTGCTTGCCACTGCGTTACATTCCAGATGTACCCTCGTACAACCGAAGCAGCAATCGAGAGAAACGTAGCCGCGTTGAAGTGCATATCGAAATCTTGACGTCCTTGACTCCCAACGAATTTAGCTAGCAGATACAACAGAATTGAAAAGGCGTGACAAGTATTATATCATCTTTTGTAGCTCGTTACCGATGCCGCTAACGAGATATAACCAACTCGGGGGCCGGAGCATTCTTTTTTGCAGGCTAAATCGATAATACCACCTTCGACCCAATACTGTGACATCAGCACGCGATATGGACCCATCGCGCTGCATGAATACGAACAGATGTCGACTCAGATCGGTGGCAGGCTGACGAGTTCTTTAATACTTTGACTAAAATGAATTGGAAATCTAATGAGACTTTAAGCGTTCTGCCGGTTCCGGAATGCTAGCTATAGCGATATTTAGCCCGTGCCCTGAGAGGAAACCAGCCCGTTTGGAAAACATAAACGTTCATGCTCGCACGTCGTTCGCCGTCTCGGTGTATAAGGTTCTTCCAATAAGAACTGATCGTTTCGTATCAAAGTATGATTTTTATGTAGCTCGCCTAATATGGACGGCCATTTCCTGATTTAAAGTCAAAGCGACGCGCACCAACAAATGTAACACTGGCCGATGTTTCACCGACGGTCAGTTAAAGCTTCGCGGAAAAACAGGCGGGAGAGTTATCGCTACTAGGCTGTGTCAGTAGCCGCTTTGTTGGATTGGATATCATGACTAGACAGTCTCGTTGCAAGACGACTTGGTGTTTCCAGAATATCGGCACGGCTATTGGTCATTGAAGAGACAGAGCGACGGTAATAAAGGAGAATGGGAGATAGAGTCTATGAATATAACGAACAGCGATAAAACAAAACTTAGCTCTTGAAACAGCACTCATACACTCACCAAATATTCTTTTTATAATGGTACAGTATCCCAGCATCATATGAGTGTAGCACAAATATATCGTAGTCTAGGTCACTGAGACTCATGATGCCTATAGTGCAACGCATCACAAGCTCTACCAATAGGTAGTAGAAGAACCACTGACGCGGGTCTTTCTTTTTGTTCCATTGTCTTAAATCCCCACTTCAAGCTATCTGTATTAACCTAGACACTGCGACATACCTGCTCACTTATTCCCATATGTGTAATCCTATGAGACGTACATATCAACCCTCAAACTCCGCAAAGAGGATAGAAGAACTCAGTTAAGTTCTCGTACAATGGTACTCAGTTTTCTAGAATGGGCTTTTATAACCATAACTGTGTCGAGATTAACTTGCGCAAGTAATTCATGGCATGCGAATTCTGCTACTATCAGCTATTTATATCAAATGTCCGCTAGAAGCTGAAGTCTTCTCATAGAGCTGTGGTCTATTGCCCATGATAAACGAACTAGAAAACCTACGCGCTCGATGATTTAATCTCACTCTGGGGTGTGGTCAAGGTACCAACTAGTCCCGAATACACTATCCACGACGTATCCTTGTCCGCACCAACAACTTATGTGTAGAGAATCGAAAATCCTTGAACGACTCAGTCACCGTATTCGTAGAATATGCCTCTAAGTTTCCGCGGTTGACTAAATGAAACTCTTCACTGGTGGCTAGTCGATTCCACCTCCACGAGTTTCTAGCTACTCAAAAGGCACACCAACATACATACTTACATAATAGGTTTACCTGCTTAGACCACCTACCGCCCACAAACGAACCAAAATACGAGAGTAACACAAGACAAATCGCTCAAATACGAGGCATCAGAGCACAAAGAACCACTCCTCTCTTCTCCAGCGATACAATTCGCCATTGTAATACCGCCAGCCATCACATCACTTACACAACATACCGCCTCGTGCGATAATCTGCTCTGTTTGCCCGCTCACAGAGAATGTCCCACCACAGAAAATATTAAACACCTGACCTCTCCGCTCCTACAAGGTGGGTGGTAGGCAGAACACAAAAAGGAGAAGAAGAGAGAGAGAGGAGAGAGAGTCTCGGTTTTTTGCACTCACTAGATGGATCAGATCATTACTCCCTGACTGACTGACCGAAACCCTGTCCTATCTACCACCTCATTCGCCCATCCGTCCCAGCAAAAACCTAAAATAGGAGCGAGAAAGCCAATTCCCAAGTATTTAACTTTTCCTTCCCCTCTCCCGCCTTCTTGTCTGCACACGTTCCAAGGCTAACCAGGTACCTACCTACCTGAGCGAGGCGAGGCCAGGCGAGGCCAGCACAGCACAGCACAACACAACACAGCACCCACGCCTTCCGACATACTTTCAACCCAGCCATTCTCCCACAAGGGGGACTCGCTCCCTTCTTCAAAACATAGCAAACATGACCGAGTTACCCCTCGGGACTCTACCCACGCCGAACGATGGTGAATACCGAGAAAATCTAGCCTACAGTAAACGCGTCCTTCCTTCCTACTTCCTTCGGACCAACTAGCCATTCATTCATTCCACCATCTCTCACCACCATCTCTCATCGATGAACAGAAAGAAGCAGAGAAAATCCAAGCCCAAGCCAAGTCTCTAACCTCTCTCAATCTCTCTCTTACTTCTTCCCCTCTTCTGCGAAGCGTCTGATACCTTATCCCCATGTCCTCATCCCCCCTCTCCCCAGACGCGTTTCCCGCAAAGCATCTCAACAGCCAGCCAGCCAGCACTACTGACCAACCTCGACCACTGCACCATTCATTCTCACACATTCCACCGTGTACTTACTTAATTACCCAAGGCAACGAACTCCGATAGCTATTACTTTCTCTTTCACAATCAAGCTACTCAACTCATACCCCCAGGCACCGAACCAAAACCCCATTGATATTGTCCCTTATCCTTGTCCAGCTGTCTAATACCCAGAAGCAACCCCCTAACCAATCAAACCCCGGCATTCGAACGGGGCTAGCGTACCCTACTAACCCACGCTCTTCCTTCGACGCTCGGGCCTTGTTCATCGCAGCCAGATACCCAGATTACGCACACCCACCCATTTCCCCCATCTTGCACCCTACCACCTAAGACACTGCGTCCTATTCCCCATCCCACATCTTCTCACATATTCACTCAAAGAATAGAGATATTGCTTCTTACAAATCAGACCACAGCAGAATATTCATGTTTAAGTTTTGGCTTGAGATTTTTCCTCTTTGATATTTCGCAACAATGGCGGTCGATTTGACCCTCCTGTTTATCTGGCCAAAAAAGGCTTGGTCCAGTTCTAGCTAACGAGCTACCTAGTGCGCATGCATCAACATATGTTTCTACCTCGCTCCTAACTCATGCATTTCAATACATACACGTCGTCGTAAGGCCTTTTTAACCCGAGGCATGCGTGCCGCCTTTTTAGTAGTACATATACAGCCACCCTGGCGGTTTTTTGGCAGCACCATTATGGTATCCTCGTCCCGACGCCACCTAAGAACGTTGAAGTGTGATCAGAACGATCTGGTTGTCACACACCAGTATTTGGATTGAACCATGAAGGGTTTCGATCCACAATATAAGCAAGAAGCAAACCCAGCAACATTGAACCGCGCGCACAGAATGGTGCGGGCTTCCCTCATACCGTCTGATGAATAATCTCGGTATCCGCACGTCCGGGTCCTTCCGATTATACGCCATGGTTGAAGCCACCTTCCCCAACGCCGGATATGAAAATAACCTTAAACTATCATCACGGCTGCCCCAGCCACGATGGAACAGCCCATTTCCATAATTCCTCGAGGACATGGCGAAGAATCGTCCAGAAATATGGCTTAGAGCCGCGGATCTGGTAACCTTAAAATCTTTATATAACGAAGAAATCTGGGGTCGGATTGGTGAACAGTGCCTGTTTAGGGGTCGACACTCTTGTCGTCGAGTGGAGACTCGGACATGACTGTGTCCGTACTGATGGGCGATTTAGCATCTTCAACGATTGTAGCAGGTGGTTTCAGCGACGCCGAAGATTTCGCGGCAGCAGCAGCCTTGCTAATCCGACTTTTGTAGTCGCTCCAACTTAGCTTTTTCTTCACAGGACTTGGTTGCACCGGGACACCGTTAACGGGTGGGACCATGAATGGGCCGTGAAGACTGCTTGCCGAAGATGGGGATTGGACGGCGCCATCGTTTGCAGACACGGATGTTGTTGTCGAGCTCACTACCGCCGGGCTGTTAAATGCTGGGACAGGGGGTAACTGAACTCGAAGTTCGGGCGATTTAACCTTGACTGTTTTCGGAGGCGTCGGTTCACTGGCGGGCGCAGCTTTAGTTCCAGAAGGTGAAACAATGGGGGCATCATTCATGGGCATATCATCGGTTATGCTACTGGCTCTTGCGTCTTGCCGGGTCGCTGCGATGTTGGCCTTTTCAGGAGTGGGAGTGGCCGGTTGCGCTGTCGCAGGGGAATCCAGGTCCATCTTAACCAAGGCTGATGTTACTGAGGTAGGAGATGCGCCGACACTCGTCCGACGCGAGTCATCGTCGGCTCGCAACTGATATCTACTTTCCAGCAGCCGCTTGGAAAGAGGGACAATGCGCCTCTTCGGCTTCTTGGTCTGTCGATCATCACTAAACCATGCGCCATCCACAGGATCTGTCTGCATAGATGCATCACGATACTCCGGGCGAGGGCCCTGCGATGCATTACGTGGTGGAAGCGAGAATGAATCACGTTGGTCCCGCTGCTTGAACGGATTCATAGATGTTGGCGACACTGCGCTAATAGGCGAGCTACCAGTACTACCAGAGGTACCAGCATCCACATAGCGACCTTCTGTCGCGCTACTCGCCATCGTTGTATTCGTTGACGCGCTTTTTGATTTGGGTTTCGTGGTGCTCGAGGACCCGCTACCAGTCCCATCGGAGGTGCGCTTCTTCTTTCGGGGCGGTTGCTGTTGTTCCATTCGGCGAAACGAGTCTTCCACCATCTGAACTTTGCGCTTGTCTCGATCTGTCAGCTCGGTCAAGACTCCTATTGTGTCAAAAGAACCCTGACGTGGAGCGGGCGTCATATCACGGCTCGGCGGCTTGCTTCGCGAAGATGAAGAATCGTTGTCTACGCCATCCTCATGGCCCTCACCAACATGGCCCTCACTAGCTGCTCGACTATTTGTCGCCTTGCCAGTGCTGGTTGGCGAGACGTTGTTGGCTTTAGGCTTGCGAACCTTTTTCGGCTTCGATGCCTTCTCCTTGCTTTGCGGTCGCGCAATGTAAGTTCGGTGAAACCGAGCGAATGCACAATCCGGTCCTAGGTCGCAGGCACAGCCGCCATATTCGGAAAGCATAGTATGTACCCAAGCGCCGATGGTGTGATATGTTTCCGTCTCCTTCTCGTTGAACTCGGGTTGATTATCTATATCATCGCCGAGACCTAGTAGTTGCAGCCATCGCCTTGCTACGTCTTTTTGTAGATTGAATTCCCAAGGAATCGTTACCTGCTCATTAGGTCTGATAGGTCGATCGCTCACGAGCCAGAAATGATACTCTGGCCCCTCTGAGAGATACGTGTCCAGTGTGGCGTTTGGTTTACAGCTCCGTCGCACGTATCGAGCCTGTGAGCCTTCTTTTCGGGTATCGATATATAACGGAAGCATTGGGTGGAAGAAGACGAAGGGTAGTGGAGAAGAGAGGTCCTGCCATCGATTACTCGGGTCTTGGCAATAGTCTTTTTGTATGCCAATTTGGCCGTTGAGCTCGATCAAGGGGACGTTTTTGTCGACCGCCTGGGGAAAAGCCAAATACTGGCAGTGAACTACCGTGTCGGCACCCACTGACAATTGCTTTGACTGAACCTGAGGCGAAGCTTTGATAGAATCGATATTGACCGGCAAAGATTGGAAAACGTCCGCATAGTCGCACCCGGTTTCTTGCCTCAACTTTTCGCCGTCTCGTAACCATGATGAAAGTATGTTGGATATTATCAAACTCACAAACGAATTTGTCTGAACAGTGGCAACGTCTCGATCCTCCTTATATAAATCCATAAATCCACTCGAGTAACTATGGATCTCAGATTCATGAGGAAGCTCTGAGGGTGTAGTCGCTGGACTTGGAGGATGGCCATGTGGGTTTGTTGGTTTTTGGCCATACGAAGGACTCCGTTTGGTAGCCTGGGAACTGATGGACTGACCAGGACGATGAGAGCTCTTAGATTTCTTGTGCTGGTGGGTATGAACGGGGTCATGGGACTGTTTAAGGATGTTTTCGAGGCCGCCCAATCCTAGTTCCGTGGGCCTGGCCTTCTTCTTCTGGCCTTTGGGTGGAGGCCGTTTCGTTGCCTTTCGTTCTGAGACCTCTGAGTGGGCTCCCTTGGCTTGCCGCATAATCTGACGTTCATTGGCTCGTTGCCGATCCAGTATTCGCGGGTTGCAATCCACACAGGAGTGATTGAAGTCGTCGCGGGTAACCTCAACCCGGTTGTAGGGGTAATAACATTCGATATGCTGCCATGTGTCACAAAGGTCGCAGTATATCGTATTTCCGTCATCGTCAGTGAAGTCACAGATACATTTAATAGTGTACGGCTCTTCTTCTGTCGGTGCCGTAGTCCTGTTGGGCACATCGTTGGTTATGGCGGGTGCGGACTTGGGGCTGTGGACGACCGTCTGACTCGGAGTCGGTGGTTGTGTGAGAAGGGAGGGAAGCTTTTCTGTCATAATCTAACACACCTCACGGAGTGAGATGTTGAAGTGGTAGTGGGTGAGAGGTTTTATCTTGGAAATACAGGTGGCATGACGACGAATCGTGTGTCGACGCGCCGATGATGTGGTCGCTGAGTGTTGGCCAGTAGCGAACAGATTCGTGTGAGGATCATGCGTCGAGTGTCGCGAGGGTCGCAATTGTCAGGAGAGTAGCGGAAAAGCGACTGAGGGTTCGATGCAAGACTCGACGTGGCGGCAGCGACACAAAGAGCACAATGACAAAAGAGATTTCGAGGTTTTCAAACGCGAGACACAAGGTCGCCGGAAACACGATACCACGGCTAAGAAGAGAAGATACGGCGTAGAAGATGTGGACACGGAAGAGGAAACGGAAGTTGTCGAGAGTCGCGCAGAAGATCGTGGGCAATACGGAAGGACTCGACGAGGAGAGATGCGCCTTGAGTGGTGATGAGACTGCAGCGGATCGGAAGTGAGATGATTCGATATTAGGTGAAGGTAATGTCGTTCCTGAAAGATTCGAGGTATTGTACCCAAGGAAGCGAGGCGTTGGCGGCGTCGATTGATTGTTCGAGTTGGAAAAGGAGGAGGAGGGTGAGAGGAGGAAGAATGCGAGGGACAGGCGAGTTGCGTGTACGGTGTGTGTGTGTGTGTGTGTGTGTGTGCGTATGTATTGGGAGAGAGGAACGGGACACCAACCAAAACAGAGTGTTGGGTGCTTGCTGGGTGCTGGGCAGGGACGAGATTGCCTGCTACCAGTGAGACTAGCAGACTAGCCTGCCTGTTGCTTGGACTGAGTTACTTGGGTTCCGGGTTGGCAGCAGCAGGAGCCGTGGCCGTGGCAGGCCGGGAGCAGCCAGAAACCAGAACCAGAACCAGAGCCAGAGTGCATTGAAGCAGCGCCAAAGCCAGCGGCTGCTTTGGGGGGGTGGGCGGACCCGGTGCAGGTGCAGGTGCAGTCTGTCAATTGCCATTGCCAGTGCCAGTGCCAGCACAGTGACTCGCCAGGTGGTGTACGGTGCCTTGACGCAGCTGGGAGGAAGAAAAGCAGAAGAAAGATACTTACGCAATGTACCCATGTAAGGTGGCATGTGCGTGCCGGCAGCAGTCTCAGGCTAAGAGATACTTGACAAAGTACCTCTCCTACGAGGAAATGCATTCAGGGACGGGCAACAAACAACCAACCGAATGGACTCGGCAACAGAGGAAATTACTGGACTGCCAGTAACCGGCTGCATCGGCCGGGAGCTGATATTGCGAGGATTACTGCGTGTGTCGCTACCACCCGCACCCTCACAAGCCAGTGTAGAGAGAAAGAGAGAGAGATACTAACAGAGAGAGGGGCGGACAAGAGAACATCGGGGGTTACTACTGTACCTGAGTAGCTGGCTAACAGTGCCATTAGACGGTAGCGCGCAGCGGGCCAGCCAGTCAACCAACCAACCATAGTGGACTGGTAAGGTGACCGGGCGGGGTATCTGCTGTACCGTCTGGGAAAAGCCTCCTCCACCACCAAATGGCGGCTGGTCTTGGGCGGGAGACGAAAAGGTAAAAGACGCAGTTCAGCATACAGGATCAATAATGAAATGGCCTAGGAAACAAATGAAAATGCCATGAAGAATACACACCGCTCTTGGCTCTTGGCCGCGCAACAGGTGTTATTCATCGTTGGGAGTTAACCCGAAGGCAGTGCAAGGAAATAGATGACCGTGATAGATGGGTGTTGTACATCTAAAACACGAGAGTTTGGCTGAGTCGGCCAGAACACATGAAAGCGAGGGTGAGATTTGGCTTGGTATGGAGGAGAGAGGGTAGAGGGAAAAGAGGAGCAGTTGTGTGAGTGCAAGTCTGCGCACACAAGAGACAATTCTGCTCCAGTGCAATAAGCCCCCGGAGCAGGCAAGCAAGGGATGAGTCGGAACCTGGAAGAGGCAATAAAAAAGGTGGGCAGACAGGGCGTGGAGAGGAGGGGTGGACAGTGGGCCAGGGAATACCTACCTATGAAAGTCGTTCGTTCACTCACTCACTCACTCAGAACCCGCTCACCTTGTGCAGACCCTTGGGCACAGCCGCTAATCCCGAAAGGTATTACGTGGTGCGCATTGGTTCGATACTGCTTATCAGCCAATCAGCGCTGGGATCCGGCTGCAGAGCTCCCCTGCATCTTCCCTGTCCTTGTCCTTAGTAGACCTTGTCGCACAGCACGAGCCATTCCCAAGTCGACCGACCCCCCTTGTCTCCCCCAACTCCATTCTGGACGCCTCAGGCCTTTTGATTTTGGTCAGGTTGTTAGTGTACACCAGGCAGACTCCAAGCATGGCTGCGAGGTGCCTTGAGTACGATACTCGATGCGTGTGATGGCGAACCTTCGCTTCTGGCGCCAGCGCCTCACGCATCGGCTACAGTATGTATATCCATCGAGCTTGAAAAGCTATAGTGGCGAAGATACATGCCACTTTGAAAAAGAGGCTCTCATCTCTAGTGATTCAAATCGAAAGGTCATGATCACGGTTGAAGAAAAAAAAACAAGTCTCGTCTTCGAATGTTTTGATTCGATCTTGATTCGTGGTTTGGCGACATGTTGATCTTCGATAGACTATCTCCATACTGTTTAGTAGCTTGATTGCGAGTGGAAGTCTCGTCCACATAACAAACGGAGTCGGGCATTTCGGTGGCCACAGGTAGAATTAGCAGAACACCGGAGATCTGTCAATGTTGTCTTACGTGCAGGTCCAGTGTCAGAGGGGGGAGTGATTTATGTCATGACCAAGGAATCGGAAAAGCCAATCTTTCATGCAGGTAGGTATCTCTTCTCCCGATTACCGCGTCGCAAAAGCATGTGCATGTAGGTATGTATATTGGGGCGACTCGCAAAAGACTGTGTCGCCAACAATAGGGTTCAACCAATCGCTCGAGTCAGACTGATTCATGCGAAGGCCAATATGATTACATACTTGCACATTTGGTGATATTAAGTAGGTGATTGTGGTAACTTTTACGCGGACATCGTGCAATAATAATAATAACAGGTCGGACGATATCATGGCCAGTAAGACCCTTTTAGCGCCTCGACAGACGATGTAGTGTACATGCATGGACCATACATAGTAAGATAAATGCTTCGTTAGAAGAAGCAGTCGGTCTTACCCAAGTACTTAGCCATATGACAAACGGTTGCACGTTTCTGATTAGCTGCAGTTGGCCTCCTGCGGGCTAAAGAATGCGTTAGCGAATGGTAGACAACCTGCCGTGTTACCTTTGCTTGGAATTGTCTTCGTCATATGATGATTCTTTTTTTTTTCTTTCTTAAGGAGCCCGAAGACGGCTCTTCTCGATCATTGCCGACTGCTACACTCCAGATGCGGATGCAGGTGAGTTAGTTACAATGAAACCAGTCCGATGGGTGGTTTGGGATTTTCGTATCCCGTCCCATCCCATGTCGGACGCGAAACGGCCGGCCCCCAACGAGGAGTCACAGTTGCTGTCTCAGATACCACAACCCACTATCTATAGGGTCTAGCAAGGGTCCCGAATATGCTCTTCGCCGTCACTACTGTGCCCACGGTGATTCGTGAATTGAACCTTATCCCGCATGTGAAGTTACAGTACTTACTTACAGTGCACCCAATTTTTGAGGGGCGTGTCGGCATCGGAGTTTTTTATTAGTCACTTAGGCGATGGGATGTGTTTTGGATACTGTACTGTATTTTGAATGATGATAGTATGACGAAATCTTGGTCATGACGAGATCTTAAAACAAACAACTCGCTGGTCAATTAAGTAAAGTCTCCCCCGGTGCTCGCGCTTGAAAGATACTGGGTTGTCGCGATCGCTCTCACCGCTTTTCGAGCCGCGCAACATTCTTTCGGAGCTGTGCGTTGCATTATGCGCGTGCTTTCGTAAGTAGGTACGTCCGGATGAGAAGCTCGAGAAGCAACCGAGCAACCAGGTGACCTAATGAATTGAAATGAGATGGGGGGAAGAGGGGGGTAGTGCAGCGCCCGTCTTGGGTGCTTAGCGGAGTGGCTGCGAAAGTCGGATTGATAGGGCTTAGTATTGTGATTGGGCACCTGGTTTGGGATACATGATGGCGCGGCGTGTCTTCCACTTGGAGTGGACGAATCATCGTGGCACAACAGCAGCTTTACGCGATTGTTCGTGGAATACCATCACGTGCATGAGATGGAAGTCGTATACATACGTAATTGTGGATTTTCATTAAATTCATGCTCGGAGGCCTAGGCACCCGGTTTCTGACCCGGACAGTATGTGGAATGGTTGCCTCTTTGTCGGCTGCGATTGCTTAATTCACCATTTTATGAGTACTAGGTTCATGGCGCTGTAGCCTAATTGATGCATAGGTATCGTCTACAACATATCAAACATGGGGATAAGTAAAGACGAGTGTTTGCCACTTCGAACTATCTTGAGAGGCGAAGTAACGAGCATAAAAATAGTACCGTCTTCCTCATGGCACTACTCACGGCAATGCACACAACGAAAACAAAAACTCAAATATCAAAAATTGCGAGGAGTACGATCCCGAAGGATAATACAGAACAGTTAACTCCGCGCTGTGCAATGCAGGTCTTCTGTCCTACCACTCGAAATTCTGGAGCTTCAAATGGTCCCTCAAGGTAAGTATGAAGAAGAGAAAAGGAAGAGAAGGCTGAGAGGGAGGGAGATCGGCTACTTATTTATAGGTCAAGGAGGGGCGCGCTGGTGCCTAGCTGATTGTGTGAGGTGGGGCCTTCCAATGGTAGAAAGGATAATTTTTGGATTTCGACCAATCAGAACATCCAATGCAGTTTAATGATAATTTGAATGTTCTGATTGGGGTAGCGATCCAACCCACCCATTTCTCGTTTCTACAGTACTTACACAATAATTGAACAAACAGTGTTTTTAGGCCAACGCACATATCGATTCCAGTATTGTCAAATCATGGTCTACTTGAGCGTCTATCTAAACGTCAGCCTCAAGCAAACGTACTGGGTTATTGGGAATGTCCACGAGAATGATAACCGCAGCACTTAGTAAATCTAACGAGAAATTCGAATCTCCATATAGGAACTCGATATAATACAATGATGCTGCGGACAGTTAGGGGGATCTCAACGCTTTGCTTATTGTGTCCTACACACGAAGTATTCCAGAATGGTATCGCAGAATCTGGGTCCTTCCCATACAGTCGGCCAATCGACGCACGCCGGTAGGGTCGAGAGTGGCTCTGTCACGACCGGCATGAAACAACGTCCACATCCCGTGTCGAACATTGACAAGCACTTTCACTTTTCAATTGCTTAGTATCAGGTCTAGTCAGTGCTATAGAAAAGAGAGCTAGTTAAGCAGCAAACTATCATGCAGAAGCTGGGGCTGCACCAGACTTTACGTAGTTGTTTCGTATGATGTTACCAAGGCGTCTAATATTTTTGCTATCTGAGCATTTGCGAGCGACAACCAAGCAGGAGGAGGCCGGAGGAGCGTTATAACCACGACTATCTCTCACACTCATGCCTTCGAACATTTTTAATTTGGGAACTATGTCCATGATCGCCAGAAAGGGTACCAGACATTGTAGAACTTCAGAGTTTCATCTTGATCCTTGAGGTGTAAAAGTCTTGCACTGGACTCATCTTAGCAATCACTTCGCCGCTCGTCCGCCGCTTCTCTTCACCCTCTCCACCTCAACAACTCCAAATACTACCATGGTCAACATCTTACAATACTCCAGGGACTCCGGAGCACTTGATGGAGAAGTTTCAGAATTGAAAGAGGAACCCACCGTGGTGAGTGAGCATGGCTTGGCCGCCAAATTCGTTGAGGGTTTCAAGATCAATAATGCGGACGAAGAGATCGATCGAAGAGACGCCGCAGTCTTCTGACGACAAACTACGTTTCACCCAACCAAATATCCTGTCAGCATTCTGAGATGACTCACCCCTTCCGATTAAATCGCCCTTTCCTATGGAGCGGCGGAAATAGCGGTTGAGAATAGACCGGAGATGGGTTGCTTTCTCGGTTATCCATCTTGATGATATCCGCAGCCTAACTCACCAGGCATATTAGCAACTAATGCAGTCACTCAGGACACGGGCGAATCTATCGTCAAAGGAGATGAGCAACATACCTTCTCAGCAACGGCATAAATAGCTGACTGGATATGTCCGCTAGGGATCAGCGGCATGATACTCGCATCCACAACCCTCAAGTTTCTCGTCCCATATACTCTAAGGGCCGTATCGACGACGCCCCCGGCTCTACGTGGTATCATGGCGGCAGTGCCTGAGGGGTGGAATTCCGTATGAACCATGCTTCTGATCGTTTCCATGAGCGCCGTCCGGTTCTTCAGGTCCTCGGCTCCTAGACCCGGCGGCGGCATCGGGAGCAGCGCGGCCATGGCATCAGTAGCAATAAGACGGTCGTTGAACTCGAGACCTATCCGCAAGACTTCGCAATCGAAGGCATGCGAACACAGCCGCGGATCAAGGATCGGCGGCTCGTTATCGAAGACCGAAGATGAGCGCGCATGAACCGTGCCTCGAGAGAGCGTATGCATCGCGCTGACGGCTAGTTGGCCCCAGGACGCCACCATGAGTTCGTAAGCAGGAACATCGCGGCGAGAGAGCAAAGCGCGTATCTCGGTTTGTTGCGCAGCATAACCTGCGCGCAGCGTATCGTCGTAGGTTGGCGGGAGATGTTGATTCGTTTCGTTCGTCATAAGGTGAAGAAGTTGCGAGGGTATCTCATTGAAGGCCGGGAAAGCCACGGCATTCACCATGGTCGCAGTCCATGGTCCTAAACTGCGTGTTAATGAATTCAACACGAGAATAGGGCCCGTATTGAATGGAGTCGAGCAGCTTACCAGTGCGATTGGCCAGGTACTCGGCCTTGACGGCATCCCTTGTGTCTCCCACAATATCCAGCGCTGAAAACACATCCGGCGCCGTATCTAGCAATCCATCAGTATGATACTATTAGTAGGAACTCTGGTCTCACATTTGTACACAGGCTGAACCATGGCATGGTCTTGCAAGTTGCTTCCGACTCCGGGTAGATGTACTAAGACATCCACGCCGAGACTGCGCAAATGTTCAGCTGGTCCGAAACCGGAGATCTGGAGCAAAACAGGCGATAGAATGGCTCCTGCAGCTACAATAATCTCTCTGCTGCAGGAGACGGTGTATTTCGGAGCGGTCGAAGCAGCTGCGATCTGGAGATACGAAACGTCAAGCTTAGAATACCAGAGCACCGACAATCCGCATCACTCATGGCACGTTAAGGAGATTCAAGATGGGTTTACTTTACCTCGACCCCAGTAACAGTGACTTTCTCCGGTACGCCTCCAGGTCCCTGAGACAGCTTCTGAGATGTGTGGTTGCCAACATTTCCGCTGAGGATGCGCGTAACGAAGTGGCCAGTCAGCAGCTCAAAATTAGGTCGCGAGAGAACTGGATCTAAATATGCCGTACGAGCATCAGCTCGCGACTGGTTTCCCGCCGCAACGCTGGCTGGGATCAAGTTTGCGCCTGTCGCGTAGCCACTGTTGAGATCTTCGTTGAGCGGGATGCCGAGCTGCTGGATACCGGCGAGGAAGTTGTCTGCGTAGCTTTGTATTAGCCAGAGCTGATCACATCCATAATTATATGCTAAGTAGCTTGGTGTAGACACATACAGGTCTGGTTATAAACGTAGCGCGGAAAGCCAACTTGGACAGGCCCTTGTCTTCCATGCTTGCCATGCGCAGGCCTCATGTGTACCGAATTTTGTACCGATATGTCGCTGTGCGTCGTATAATTCTCGGACTACATCGTGGACGCGTATTAGCTTTTAAGTGCTATAGCTACCGAGAACGGAAATCAAAAGGATCTTCGTACCTTGAGAAAATACGGCAGCAAATCTGTCCATCCCCAGCCAGGATTCCCCAAGTTCCTCCAGGCGTCGTAGTCTGCGGCCGAGCCTCTGGTCCAACACAAGCCATTCATGATACTGCTGCCGCCAACGGCTCGTCCCTGGGGGAACGATCGGGTTCGATTATCCAGGAATTCCTGTGGTGTCGTTGTCATAGTCGATTCGTAGCGAGACGGGTTCTCTTGACCCACGTTGCCAGGTACCGTCACGTCTTCGGCCCGATCATCTCTGATGAGCAAACGTTAGACATGGAGAAAGCTGTCAAAACGCCGTAAATACAGTTAGGCGAGACTCACAACTCTCCAGCTTCCACAAGCAAAACTGACACTTAAGATAAATTGTTAGCAAGTTATGCCTCTAGGTGACGTGAGTGGTGATGTGCACCTGAAGCATCTTCAGATAGTCTGTTCGCTACCACGAGACCGCCAATCCCAGCCCCGACAACGATGTAGTCGTAGCTTTTCCGGAGCGATAATGAGCCATTATTGTTGGGGACGACCTGGATACCGGAAACTAGCCAGAGGGGCGCATAGAGGCCGAGCACGCGAGCGAAGAACAGCTTCATTGCCGGAGATAGTCGAATAAACGTGAGCGTAGAATAACGCAGCGACAGAGGTTCGCAGCATGCGGTAGAAACGATCTGAGCGGGAGTGACTGGGAGGACTCGCGATGTCCAACAGCTAAGTGAGAAAAGAATTTAGACGCAGAAAAAAACGCGGTTGTCAACAAGGATGAGCGCAATTGATTTACGCGAATCTACAAACACATATCACTGACATGCGTACACAGCCTCATTATGCCGCGTGCAGTCGTGTGGTACCTCAGCAACCCCTTGTTTACCTATGGCGAACCTGAACCAGCCGCCAGGTGCACCAGCACGCCTGCTTGCAATATTGAATAATTACTCGGTACGAAATGCTCTACTGACTCATTGTGGCAGTGCGACAGTCTTACCGATTGTAGATTGATTAGCTGCACTCAAACCCTGTGTCTAGGATACGGTCTTCATAAAGTGTGGCGACATAGCAGTATGTAGTGAACACCTCCTCTCCTGGCAATAGATCGTTTAACGCCCAGATATCTATACTTTTGGAATTGACATTATACTTACACGGGGCGTTCGAAGTGCAAGAATGATTGATCCTGCTAAACTTAGGGAGTATACCGGCTCCCTTGTTAATGACGTCGTATTGGTCCTGGCCATCCTCCATGTCACAAGAATTGGTGTAAAAGATTACTGGGGTCTTGGTTGCAGTGTTTACATCTGTATAATATGGGCCAAGCTCGTTTTCGTCCTTCCAGCCTGGATACATTTCGTTAATGAACTTGTATCTCACGAGAGGATCAAACATCTCTAAGGTACGCTTTCGTTCCCTCGATTATTGTTCTAACATAGGAGGAAGACATATGGCTTCTTCGATGACGACCATTGCAAAATTATCATCATCCTTCTCCAAAAAGAATAAGGGAGTATCAGTAAGAAGAAGAGTGCCGCGTGTAATAGGATAGGCTGTAAATAGCACAACGCCTGGAAAGCCTAAGTGCCGTTAAAGCAAATCTAAATTCAGCCAGCAAAACCAGTTTAGTAGAGCTCGTTACATTCATTTAAGACTACTGAGTTTGGTGGACTTGCCGTTGTTGCTAAACGGAAGCTATTTTTATGTCGCGTTAAATACAAATGTTCAAGACTTAGTGTAAAACCCTACAGAACTGGAGGGTTTAGGATCTGAACATAGAGTCCTATATAATCCCTACAACTCACTACCAGAGCTTTTGACGTAACGGTAATCCAACAAAATTTAAACATAATAAAAATATAGTTTTGCTGGAAATCTTAGTTTTAGTTTCAGTCTAAGTACGAATATCAATTCTGTAGATGCTAAAAGCGAAGCATAAAGTCTTGAATTTATTAGTCGCCCTTTACTTTCTCCACCACGAGCTCATTGGTAAGTGCCTTTAACCTCTTCCCATTACCGCCTATGCTGTGGCCATTCTATGATCATGTGAGAACTATCTGTTTATTCTACAGGACATTTCTCAATCCACGAGGTGGAAATAGTCGGTAGACGCCCCAGTGACTTTCCAGTTTCCCATAATGAAGTAGATGATCTCCTGGCCTATGAAAGTCCCATCGGCACCTATGGGCTCGACTTTCCAGGTATATGTCCCATTGGTGAGCGGCAGGGCCTCTGATTGCGAATGTTAGAGCTTTCGATCAACAGGCAGAATATGTGAGAGATCCGTTGTACTAACCCTCAAGAACGACGTCCCTCAAGTCATACAGCCCCATTTGGGATCCGAAGGGCCCCGAGACGTAGTCGTAGGGGGTTGTGTTCTCAGCCCTTAACGATAGAACGAACGTGGCTTCAGGCGGGTTGGCAATTTCCCACTCCAATACGAGGTCGGTGCCGATGGTATAATTAGGGTGGCCAGGCGCGGGGCTCGTGAAAAATGCCCGCGCGGTGACGGCGAGAAGGGCGGGAATGGCGAGATATCTCATCTTGACTATTGGTGGTGTCTTTGGAGGGTCTGGAAAATGGAACGAACTTGTTGCATGGTATGAGTTGAAGTGCTGTGGCGATTGCAAGATGCGATGTTCTTATTTATATGTGACAATTGAGTTCCCGCCGAACGCGTTGTGTTTCCGAACTTCCGAAATTCGAAATCATTACATTCTCATCATAAAAGGCAGGCCAATGGTCAACCAGTACATACTCTGCATTTGTTATTGCGACGCCTACAAATGATGCTGTTGTCCGTGTAGTGAGGAATATGGTAAGCACATCGCACGAAAGGAAGTCCTGTAAGTAGCGTGTTTCTGTGTTGCATCCTTGCATCCTTGTATCTTCGCATCTTCGCATCTTCGCATTTTCGCATCTTCGGATTAGTCCGCTTCGGTTAGTACCCCCTCTACAGAGAGAGATCGAAGCGGAGGCGGAATTGGGCCTTAACTGTCGGATATAAGTGATCGCATCCAGTTGGGTTAAATCCATTGTAGTTATTAGGTGGTTGGTTAATGAAGCAGTTGTCAGGTCGCTAGCAAGGCTTGGCAGGCCTCGGTTGCAGAATAAAGATTTTTACAATATCGAGCACTCGGTACGAAGGCCTATGCTATGTCGACGGAGTCGGCAACGCATCCACACAAAAAGAATGCACCATGAACGGACAGACAGATAAAGCGGTCAATAACCAAAGAGATTATCTTGCGTTTTAATATTTAATAAGGCTGGTATCTGAAATGCTAAATTTTGATATCTTTGGAAGTGTTGGTAACCACCTCTTGCGGGGTTTACCACCACCATTCTCATCATGAGGGCTTTTATTCCGTCGACCCTACTATCTTGATACTGATCGAGCTTTACGAAAGTATCGTTACCTTGTTCCTCTAGCGATTCAGCTATAGCGTCATCTTTAGCGTTGTTGCCTTTACTCAAGATGTCACCTAGCTCATCACCTATGAGCTGAGATACCGCATGCCAAATGTTGCCTTGTCTCGAGTATCAACGAACTTGGCGGGCAAAGAGCACCGATACAAGCAAGATATAGAGCAGATGGAATACGCTAAGGACTCGTATTGAGACTGGCCCCTGACAATTGCTTTCGTTGCATAGCTGTGCTTTTTGCACTTCCTTAGTAAATCTGCTCCGTACTTCAACTGTCCCCGAGAGTGCTCTAAAGAAGTCAGAGTAGGAGGTGAACGCGAATTCCATCATGGAACTATGCATTATATCGGCTGCTCTTGTCGTGAATTTTAAAGCGTCCTCTATGATCAAGGCAAACTGTGAGTTATCACCGGTTCCAACAGAGCGGCAAGCCGTACAACCTTGCCACGTTGGACCGAGAGCACCCGATACACGCGTGAGGCCTAAGTACAGGTCGTACTGAAATCGGGCCCATATATCCATAGTCCGATTATACCAGTCACTAGTGTTTCCAAAATCGTTGGAGATATTTTGGGAGTTTTGTATCTCTTTCATTGTGAGTATTCCGCGATCGGCCGTATTTGGATGTAGAGGGTTGGTACCAAGGAAAGTCCTGAGAGCGGACGAATCTCCATGACCTAGTATCGACCAATTTCCCAACGGTTCATTTGAAGCTTCGGAGAAGTTTCTCGCAGGCGCAATAAGAGCCCAATCATGGGAACTGGGCTAGTAAGAGAATTTTTATCTGTTTCGAGTTTGATTCGGGACCTTACGGCTCAGTTCACATTTGACTCGGTCTGGAGTTGTTCTGGAGCGTGTTCTAGTTACCAAAGTGGGCAGTATCGCGAGCCCACGACCCCATCGAATGGCAAGCCGAACCGGTCGTTGTTGCTACTATTAATAGTTATAGAAGGTAGTAAGCCGATTGAAGGCGGGCTACATAGTAACTCTCCCCAGTACTCAAGCCGTATGGGAACCTGCTAGCTTTCTATACATCTTGCCTGGTCCGATACTTACCCAATTTATAGAATTTCGAATTTCTCTTTTGTTGCTGTGGATGCTAACGCCTACGGTCTACCGGTAGTTACATTCTTCACACGCCAAGTATAACTTCCAGCTTACTGCCAAAGGTATGTTTTGATGAAGTACTCGATGAGATCACAGGCTGCTCAAGGCACGGTCTCGCTTCAAGAAAATGTTATACTTAAGTCCGGCATGTTCAAGATGTGGACTCGTTCCTCTCCTTTGGAGGTACACCAACGTACATCCAGTTGTCGGCATGAATATTTCGAAATGTCGGTCGTGGTCGTCCACCGACGACTGCTTCAATGGCTGCGCCGTACTTGACTAGTTTATCTTCTTTGAAAGCTGTCTGTATAATGGCTAGTCCAAATGGAACACCTACATATAGGCTGTCAGCTTCGTCTTGAGTCAATAAGTGCTGATCCAAATTACCATCGTCTGCTACATCAACTGGAATGGTGATCATCGGATACCCTAGATAATACGCGTTAGTGCCTTCCTATTAGTCTATATGCAAACCGAGAATCGCACCTGCTTGAGCAGCTATCTGCATTGCGACGCCACCGTCTGCTTGGACGGGAACCAGCAAGCCATCTAAGGGTTTACTCTCATAGCTCAGAGCGGCGTCAATCCCTTCATCTCGCGTCTTCTGCTGAATGAAACTCAATGCAGATTTATATGTTTCATCCTCAATTCCCTTCGATGCCAGACTCTTTTCGAAGCTGTCTTGGCCCGTTGGCCATGCTGGGTGCGTACCCGGCACTCCGCCTTCTCGTTCCGTGTGCTTAATGTTGTACTCGATTACATCCTCGAGGCTGCGGATGTTATTTGGGTTTACAGTCAGGCCACCCAAGTACTTTTTCAGATCATTATAGAAATCTACCTTCACGACCGTATATTCTGACTGCTCTGGATGTCCTATCTTCGAAGGATAATCCCTAGGTGAGTTAGCGGGTGTGGCTACTGAAGAGGAGATGTCTCAGACCAATCCCATCCACCATCTTTAGGCACCATACCCTCGGCGCTAGGTATCTCGGCTCGCACGACCTCTGCCCCTGAAGCCCGAAGTCGATTGACCAAAACTTGAAGGGATTGATATTGTGCACTTGCAGACTCGTCCAAAGTAGCCTTGTCCCATATTCTTTTCCAGGGCATACCGAACCGGGCTCCTTCTAAAGCAGCCAGCCCGACAATTTGAGTTATCAAGTCTCTATCACTTCTCATTAGCCACTTATTGCTACTAGGTTCACAGCTTGACAATTACCTAGGAGTCTGACATATAACTTCTAAGACTGTCGCTGCGTCCGCAACGGTTCGTCCAAAGGCACCGACTGTATCGAAATTATGGGACTCGGGAATTACGCCCTCGCATGAGGTCAGTCCAACGGTAGGTTTTATGCCTACCACGCCATTTCGATCGGCTGGCAGTATAACCTAGAAAGATTAGAAACCTCCCTTTGCACAACAAAATCATTGAGTAGAGAGGGGTATGTCGCTTACGCTTGAGTCTGTCTCGGTTCCTAGACTAAATGCACATATGTTCGCGGCAACGGCCGCAGCCGGGCCACAGCTCGACCCGCCGGGATTTTCAGCGAGATTGTACGGATTTCGACTTTGGCCGCCCCGACTCGAATAAGCCTCAGCACTTCAATTCTTAGCCTACGATCACAATATATCGGATACATTGCTGGGGCTCGGTACTAGTAAGTAGCTCTCATGGAGGCCCATTCCGATAAGTTCGCATGTCCTAAGAGCACAGCGCCAGCTTCGCAGAGCAACTTGACGACCTCGGCGCTTTCACGAACCTTGGCCCCAATAAGCACTATGTTGAAAAGTATGAGAACCGGACGACATTTGGGTAGCACATAGAGCCTAAATAGCTTACTCGTAGATCCTGCCGTAGTTTGCATTTTGTCTTTCGTGGCGATATTCTACCATCACGCATTAGAACTGCACACTAATCCATTGGCCTGTCAACGGGGCCGACGCTTACGTCCTTAACGAGGAACGGGATGCCGTGAAGCAGGCTACGGACGAAACCGCGTTGCCTTTCGACGTCTCTGGCGTGGGCTATGTCCAATGCATCTGGGTTCAGCTCGATGACAGCTCTGCGCACCGCACAGTCCACATTAGCGCTCGTCTCTCGATGACGTTGGCTTTGAGCTGGCTGACTTTAAAACCCCATTGATCCTCCTCGTCCTCTCTAGATAACACTGGGTCAGGTCTGTCGCCGAGAATCTGCCGTCTTGTAGGCATCGTTGCAGCTGAGAGATGGAGGCCTCCTCGATATTAACACCCCTGCAGGTGGGCATGCGAGTGTCAGGGCCCCTATCCATTCTTGCGAGTTTCCTGGCGAGGTATAAAGAACGGATAGGTACGTTGATGGCTTTCGGAATAAAGCCATGATGCTGCGGCTCACTTATTAGTTGATGGAAGGAAGTCGCCGTTGCCGACTTCGGGCCTTTCATTTATTAGTGCAGGTGCTATTGTTCTGACAAAGCTCATTTGCATTTAAGCTTTTAAATGCAGGTGCAACTTGGGGTTTTACGGCCGTTTCCAAGTTTTTCATTCGTTGGCGAGCTACACGAGATACCATCTTTGGAAATACTACCTACCTAACCTACCGTACTATACTCACTCACGGAATACCCCAAATGGACTTGCATGCTTTATCGCTTGGAGGAGGTAGTATAGAAAAAGTTACCTGTCGCTCAACTGGAAAGAAGTCCAACTTATTTATATAAAACAGTCGAGCCGAGCCTTTTGGGTTCTGGCTAATTGCCAAGATAAGTAAGTAAGCCTAGCATTGGGCTGAATATCATCATGGTTCCCCTGCGTACAGTGTCTCGTGGCAGCATATGCCTCCACGGAATGGAGGGTGGTACGCTTCTCCAATACATTACGTATGGTACCTGTCACGATGGGGATTGAGATTTGGGGTTTGGGGTTTTATTCACCTGCAATGTTGAACAATGCAACAAGCCAGGGGGGTCCGTGAGTGCTAACTTTTTAGTGGAGAGCCCTGGAGATCGACACCTTATAGCGGTTTAGCCCCTCCATGAACTGCCGCTAATTTAGGTAAGGTAGTGTTATCAGCGGTAAAAGCTGCCGCTACCCTCCCTCCATGGTTACATTCCTGTTTCCACCGATGCGACTTTTGAGTTTTGAGTCACGGTGTGTGCTTTGACGCAGGTTTCACAAAAGATTGGGTATAAAGCTCACTTCAGCATTGACATCGCTGTTGCACTGTTTCGATGCCCTCTTGAGTTTTAAGTTTTAAGTTTCAATAGATCATTCCTCCACGATTGCCAGGTCCAAGGGAATATATAAGATGTGCTCTGCGTCATGATCTTACGACAAACAGCCTGTAGGAAGGCTACTGTTGGCTTGAATGTACGTCCGTCACTTTTTCACCTCGGTATCCTACCACCATCGATAATGAATGCATGCATGCTATGCTGCTGCTGTACATGCTCGCGCAACAGCTGGAACTAGCCCCCCTGCTGCGACCACACTGCGCGTTTGATACGTTTGATACAATTAGACACTTATTTGTTCTCTCTCCTCTAGACACCGTTGCTGAAGCATTCCGGCCATAAAACAACAGATGAATTGTCCCATGGAGGTGGGAGAGCGTCCTCTACGCTGGCTTCGCGCCCACCGCGACCCGCAAGTAGCGGTGGAACAGCGATGCCATTTGTATCACCTTATGCCTCCATCTCAGAGTCACAGAAGCTAAGAAAAGACCAAGAACGAGTATGATTCTCATGTCCTATATACAAAACCATTTACTTATACATATTGCATATAGGAGTTTTTGGTTTCCGTCCTCGAAACCTCGGTTACTAAGCGAGATGCCAAGGCCTACATGAATAGGTTTGTGCCTTTCCTGGAGAGGAAAGCAACGAGTTTCAAGCAACGGACCGCAGCGCAGACGCAATTAAACAAACGCAGCGCCGCACTTGAGCCTTCTGCTATTCTCACAAGCAGCGTCGAGACTAGTGACGGGGTACCCGCCGTTATACCAACTAGTCCGACGTCGGAACAAGACCTGACTATTGAGGAGCCCCTGTTCGTAGCCTTAGTCAAGTTCCACGCTCCTCAGACCGTAAACGACACTACTTTCAACGGAGTGGCTAAGACACTCAGTCGGCTTAGGAAGCTCGGTCTGGTCAGCGTAGTGGTAGTTGATTGCGAGGGCGATGGTAAAGACGAGATTACTCGACGGCAGACTGCGACTGCGCAGGCAAGACGTATAGCCACAGCCATCGACAATCACGACGCTCCAGGTGCACGAGTGATTGACTCTCCCCTAACTATAGCAAAGCGCGATGAGACTCCCTCGTCACGGTATACTTCGAACGATATATTCGTTGGGAATCCGAGCGAGCTTATGACCGCTTTGCAGGACGACCTTATCGCCATAATACCTTCCTTTGGATACACAGTGGATACATGCATCCGCAAGCCCGTCAATGTGAATGATGCTATCCTGGCTCTCACCAGACAACTCTCTGATCTTCAGTTCGTGCAAATCCCTGACGATGGATCTCCCATTACGAAAATACTGAGGGCTGCCGAAGTTTATCGTATCATCGTCCTTGACTCATTAGGGGGCATACCAGCGAAGAATCGAGCAACAGGCCGACATTTGTTCTTGAATCTCGAACATGAATTCCAAGAGGTCCAGGCGGATTTGGAGGCCTCCGCGGGCCAGGGCATATTAAGCGAAGCGAATGATAAGGCACGCCATCTAGAGAATGCCAAACTGGCGCGGGATGCTCTCTCCCTACTTCCTCCAACCTCTTCAGCGATTATCACAACCCCTCAAGAAGCAGCAAAGGAGCGTGGGCCCGAGGACAACGTAATGGATCTTGCACTTGTTGGCACTAGACGAGGACAGAATCCACTCATTCACAGCCTTCTGACTGACAAACCGGTCCAGTCATCTTCCTTGCCTACTGAACGCTTTACACCAATCACCTCGTCATCTGGAACGTGCCAAATCGGGTCTTTGACTACCTTGGCCAAGCGTGGTATGCCTCTTACTATATTTCCAAACCCTAGAACTACGCCGTGGAAGCCCCCGCAACCAGGACAGAGCAGCCTCAGCCTAACGGATCCCCGCATCGATCTTCCACGGCTGGTCAACTTGATCGAAGACTCTTTCGGGCGGAAACTGGACGTCCAAGACTATCTGAAGCGTATCAATGGTAACCTCGCGGGTATTATCATTGCGGGCGAATACGAAGGAGGCGCCCTTCTAACATGGGAGAGTCCGCCAGGGACGACAGATCCAAGCCGACGAGTGCCGTACCTGGACAAGTTCGCTGTTCTCCGTAAAAGCCAGGGCGCGGGGGGTGTGGCGGACATTGTGTTCAACGCCATGGTCCGGGACTGCTTTCCCGAGGGCGTGTGTTGGAGGAGTCGAAAGGACAATCCCGTCAACAAGTGGTATTTTGAGCGATCGAGGGGTACGCTCAAGCTCAGGGATATGAACTGGACCATGTTTTGGACAACGCCAAAACTGGCACTAGATGGCCTGAAATTCCGCGACTACGAAGCTGTGTGTCGCAGTATTGAACCGTCGTGGGCAGATAAGAAGCACATAGTTGATTAACAAAAATAAAAATAAAGTTTACAAAGTTATTCGAACGAGCTATAAACGGAACAGTATGACTTTACCGTAGCTCGTGCACTCCGTGCGGAAATTCGTGGTTATCACATGGTAAATGGTCGTGGTTATCACATCCAGTATATTGGAGATGAGATTTTGCTACTGTCCCATATTGATTCTAAACATGGCGTCATTCGTTTATTTGGGTTCGTGAAACTACGGTACTTGATATCTATGCCACATCTGCTCAGAACCCCCGAGGATAAGAACAAGATATCATGGGTGTTATTATGCTAGTTTCCCTGATACAAAGCATAACGTTGAAAAAACAAGAAACTCGAAGTAGCCACACAAATCTTCTAGCTGGTGTAAGTGGGAGCTACCTAACCAGGGACTAACTTAGTCTACATCATCTATTTTGCTGCATGGAGGGGGGACGGGGCGGGGGTAAAAAATAGACACTCGACCCCACCATGACTCGAGAAGCGATAGCGACTGATAGACGGCGATAACACTGGAGGCGGGGTGATAAGGGAGCCGATTGGGGGTGATTGTAGTCGTCATACCTGGCTAAGACGGCTGTGGCGGGACAGAGGAGCAGAGGAACAAGAATAATAAGAGTGTGATTAAATAAAAATCTCGTGGAAAAATGAAATATGTGGCAGGAGTTGGTTAGAGAACACTTGGCGACACATAATAGTAAACAGGAATTACCTAATGCATGGGTTCGCGGACAAGGCTGGCGGTGACTGTTGGCCAGGTGGACCGCATGCGTTGCAAATGTTTTAGATCCTGGCACTGCGCTGAGTGTTGTTTGTTGCTTGAAGCGTCTAGAAGATTCGCGTCGCAGCAGAATGTGATGGCACGCCCCTGCTGGAAGGGGGGTGTTGCTAGGGAGGGGGGAGGGGCAGCCCGGGTGAGGCTAGCCTGCCACCAGAATTCAACCACAAGATCGCCCCTGGCAAGCCTGAGTCCCTCCCTCTCCCACCTTATTAGGTAGTCGATACCTGTAGTGCGCATTTGGGCAGCTTTTTTTTCCCTCCTTATTTAAAGAATCGCCCTTCTACCGTGGTGCTTGAGGCAGTCACTAGAACACATCCAACGTAACTGCAGACGACGACTGGTTTCATAGTATCTCCGACCGCCGCCGACTTCCCGACCTTCTCCCACTCACCGCTGCCACTGGTTCCTGTTCCTGTTCCGCTTGCTCTGTTTGTTGCTTCACCCACCAAAAGAGCCCGCCTGTACCGATTCTCGACCGAGAATTCCATCTAGCGAGTCCACTCCTACCTGTGTTTACGTTTCCCTCAGACAACATGAGTGTCGTTGGTATGTTTCCTCCCCCGCCCAGACACCCCAGACACCAGACACTCCGGCGCATCTATTTGTATTCTTCTTGCTGACCTCGGTGTCTTCCAGGTGTTGATTTCGGAACACTCAACACAGTTATTGCTGTAGCGAGAAATCGAGGTGTCGATGTCGTACGTCACACCCCTCTCCTTGTCTATTGAATATTAGAACGACCCCGTCCACAAGGCTGACGTATCGTTTGGTTGATTAGATTACAAATGAAGTGTCCAACCGTGCGACGCCGTAAGTATCACCTGCTTGGCTAACGATAGCTCGTCTCAACTAACGTCGGCTTCAGTTCCCTCGTAGGATTCGGCCCCAAATCCCGCTACCTTGGTGAGCCGGCCAAGACACAAGAGATCTCTAACCTCAAGAACACCGTCGGTTCCCTGAAGCGTCTTGCCGGCCGCGCTCTCAAAGACCCCGAAGTTCAGATCGAGCAGCAATATGTCTCGGCCGCCCTTGTAGACTGCAACGGCCAGGTGGGCGCCGAGGTCTCGTACCAAGGCAAGAAGGACAAGTTCACAGCCACACAGCTTGTTGCTATGTTTTTGAGCAAGATCAAGCACACTGCTGCCACTGAGCTTAAGCTGCCGGTGGCCGACGTGGTTCTTAGCGTGCCGCCATGGTTCACCGACATCCAGCGACGAAGCATTCTCGACGCTGCCGAAATCGCCGGCCTCAAGCCGCTTCGGATTATGAACGACACCACCGCCGCCGCTTTGGGCTACGGTATCACGAAGCTTGATTTGCCCGCCGAAAATGAGAAGCCGCGCCGTGTCGCCTTCATTGACATCGGCCACAGCAACTACTCTTGCTCTATTGTTGAATTCAAGAAGGGTGAACTGACCGTCAAGTCGACTGCCTTCGATCGCCACTTTGGTGGTCGCGACTTCAACATGGCCCTAGTCAATCATTTCGCAAAGGAGTTCAAGGGCAAGTACCGGATTGATATCACGACCAACCCTAAGGCCGCGGCCCGTGTCGAGGCTGGTGCCGAGAAGATGAAGAAAATTCTGTCCGCTAATCAGCAAGCCCCGTTAAACATCGAGTCGCTCATGAATGATATCGATGTGAACGCTATGGTCACACGGCAAGAATTCGAGGCACTCGTCGAACCCCTTCTAACCCGGGTCGCTGGACCATTGGAGCAGGCACTTGCCGATGCCAAGCTAACCAAAGATGATATTGATTTCATTGAGCTGGTTGGCGGCAGCACCCGTATGCCGGCTATCAAGGAAAGAATCCAGGCCTTCTTCGGCAAGGGTCTTTCGTTCACTCTCAACCAAGATGAGGCCATTGCTCGGGGCTGCGCCTTCGCCTGTGCTATCCTTTCGCCCGTCTTTAAGGTCCGAGATTTCTCCGTCTCGGATATTGTCCACTACCCGATCGAGTTCTCATGGGAGAAGGACGTAGATATTCCCGATGAGGATACAAGCTTGACTGTATTCAATAGAGGCAATGTTCTGCCTTCCACTAAGATTCTCACCTTCTACCGAAAACAGCCCTTTGATCTAGAGGCACGATACTCGAAGCCCGAGGACCTTCCCGGCAAGATTTCTCCGTTTATTGGCCGTTTCTCCGTCAAGGGAGTCAAGGCTGACCCTAAGACCGAATTCATGATATGCAAACTCAAGGCTAGGGTCAATATCCATGGTATCTTGAATGTAGAAAGTGGTTATTACGTCGAAGACCAGGAGGTCGAGGAGGAGATCAAGGACGAGAAGACGGAAGATGGAGAGAAGAAAGATCCAGATGTGAGTGTTGCCTCCTAATGATTCTACTAGGTCGACGGGCTACTTGGTAACATGACTTCAACTGACCTATTTCCCCTAGGCTATGGAGACCGACGACAAGAAGGCAGATGGTAAGTCTAAGACGCGAAAGGTGAAGAAGCAAGTTCGCAAGGGCGATCTACCCATCGTTGCTGGAACCACCTCCCTCGACGCCAACGCCAAGAGCAGCCTATTTGAGAAGGAGGCAGCCATGATTATGGAGGATAAACTCGTGGCCGACACCGAGGACAAGAAGAACGAACTTGAGACTTATATTTACGACATGCGCAACAAGCTAGACGACCAATATGCCGACTTTGCTAGTGACGAGGAGAAGGACAAACTGAGATCCAAGCTCACCGAAAGCGAGGTAGGTTTTCCACGTTTTCTATATTTACTGATGCGGTGTGGCTGATTCTTGGTAGGATTGGTTGTACGAGGAAGGCGAGGACGCCACCAAGGCTGTCTACATTGCCAAGATGGACGAAATTCGTGCCATGGCTGGTCCCATCACCCAGAGATACTTCGACAAGGTCGAGACTGACCGCCAGGCATTGCAAGCCAGGCTTGACGCCGAGGCGGCCGCAAAGAAGGCTACCGAGGAGGAAGCCCGTAAAGCAGCTGAGCCGGAGAAGGGCGAGGGTAATAAGGACGAGGAGATGACGGATGCTGAAGCCGCCAAGCCGGAGGTCGAAGAGCCTGAGTCTTAGAAGTATTTGCCCCGAAAACGGCTAGGCAGGGGACACGGTGCGCGGAATGATGACATACATGACACGCGGACGAGAAGATGCAAAAAGTAATTATTACAATGAAGCTGGCCGCGACTGGATGGTAACGATGGATTTGGGAAAATATCTCGTTCGATCCTGACGGGATATTGCGGTGTTAGAGCTAGACTACGGCCGCCCGGCCAGTATACGGGGCGGGCTGTCGACTTGAGATAGACCTTACCCGGATATGGTATACTCATGACTTTAGAATCTTCTTTCACGACTGTGATGCCTGGTAAAGTTGACATGTGAAGCGAAATTGATCTTCCCAGGGATGTGTAATTATTGCTATTACTTGAATCACCACAACTGAGTTTTTTAGTAGCTCTACAAGACTTATGATTAGTAGTAGTAACAGTCGACGTGTGTGTATAAGTTGTATCTGGAGTTTGGAGTTGCTATCATTCCAACCCCCCCCCCCTCCCAAAAAAAACCAGGGAAGAAGAAAAAAAGGAGAGCAACGCTTCATACACAGTAAACTCACAAGAAACCATGTGAATTTTGTAGTTTATCGACGTGCTTCCTTCCCCTTAGCCCACTAAGCTCACCTCCATTCCCATAGTACTAGCTTAGGAAATCACAAGAAAGGTTTTTGCTCCAAGTATGGAATAAAATTACTTCTTCTATTAACACCCACACCCAGGGTTACACACGGCACTCCCACTATCCAACCGAACGCCGCAAGACTATCTGGTGGGCCCTCTACGAGCCCCTCCACCCCTTTCTTCCTTTCCAAGTCATAGGCCCCTCGAGAGCCGCTCAACACCATCAATCAATCAGGCCTCGTGGCCTAATGGCATGGCGTCACATTTCGGTTATCCCACAAGAAGATAATTCATTCTGTGAAGATTGTCGGTTCGAATCCGGCCGAGGTCGACTGGTATACTTTACCATCCGAATTGGTGTAGTGGCCAACATTTGACGCTCTCACTTGCCTTCGTCATATATCTCTTAGAGAGTGTGAAGGAGTAGTATCGGGGTGCCGTCAAGCCCGGGGTTCGATTCCCCGATTCGGAGTTTATTTTTCACGGTTATACTCATACAAAGAAAGCACTGATCGGGTTTTTCTCCCCTTTTTTTTCTTCGTGTTGTCGTCTACCGAGCTCGAGGGGTGTATAGTTGGTTTGCACAGACTTTCTGTCAAGTGGTCCCTTTGACCTGAATGTGGGGCTGGAGAAACAGTAGATTCAATGTTCATTGCCACGATGCACACCTGAGTGCCTATCGATAAAAGATAAGACTTCTAGCATTCGCTTAAGTTCTTATCCACCCCCGGTCCCTCGGACTTTTAGCGTTGTCTCCGGCAACGATTGAAGGTTCCCAGGCTCAATAGGTAGCACACTGAACTGGAGGTTGCTCACACAATTTATTTTACCCACTTGAAAGAAACTGTGCAACTCCCCGCAGTGTCACATCATAGGTACATAGCGTCACCAACCAGCCGGCCGGCCGTCTTTGACCTTCCCACTTCTCACACCCACATTGACCGGCTCCACTGCCAAATACTAATACTACTAGCATAACTCTCTCACCATCCAGTGAGAGAAAGAGCTCGAGACAGGTTTTTTTTTACCCGCCTGCAATCTCTTTTGCCTTCGGAGATAAGCCTACGAGACCGTGCCATGTCTTGGAAGTTTCTGGGACGTGACTCCAGACTAGACCCGTTACCTGATCTCTCCTCGGTCGTCTAAACATCGCACCTCTCACACCCCACCTCCTCGCCTCATCTGCCCGGTTACTTGCAGACCCCCCCCCCTCCCCGTGACCACGACCTGGCCATAGACAAAGATACCTCCTTGTCACAGCCATTCGATTTCACTGCGTTTTGCTACGTAGTAATCCCCTGCAACATCATTGACAGCATTTACCCATAGCACCCATCACCAGACCGCTACAATGGCTCCTAAAAAGAAGGGAGGTAAGAAGGCGGCTGACGACTGGGAAGCTGACCTTGGGGAGTCCGTTGCACCCACAAATGGCGACGCCACTCCTGACGCCGACGCTCCCGAGGAACAGGCCGAGGACGGCGATGCCCCCGTCGGTGGCCTCATGGCCATGATGAAGAAGAACCGAGAGAAGCGGAAGAAGAAAGGCTTGTCCGAGAACTTCGTCGATGGCGACTCTGCGCAACCCGCCACTCCAGAGCCCACCGACATCAGTGCCTTTAAGCCGCCCCAAGAAGCTAAGGCAGAGGACGAGTTTGCCCTGCCAGAAAAGAAGGGGAAAGGAGGAAAGCAGAACAAGAACCAGCCTGCTGCCAAGGCTCCCGCCGCTGGTGCTGCCGATGAAGAGGAAGATGGCGACGGTAGGATGCTCACCAAGGCTGAGAAAGAGAAGTTGAAGAAGGAGAGAGAGAAGCAGAGAAAAAAGGAGCAGGTCGGTACTATCACGCATCTGAATTGATTCCGAGCTCTAACTGTTTCTGTTTTGTCTAGGCTGCCAAGAAGAAGACTACCGCACCTGCACCCGCTGCTAAAGCCGCAGAACCCGCAAAAGCCGCCGTCGAGGAGAAGAAAGAGACCCCAGCCCCGGCAGCCGCTGACGAAGCCGCAGGGAAGAAGGGCAAGAAGCTTCCGCCACATCTGGCCGCCCTTCAGAAGCAACAAGAGGACTTACGGCGGAAACGTGAACAAGCCGAACAATCTGCCGAGGCTGAGAAAGCTCGCATTGCGGCGCTAGAGGAGGAGGAAGCTGAAGAGAACAAGCGAAAGGAAGAAGAGAAGGCCCGCAAGAAGCAGAAGGAAAAGGAGAAGATTGAGCAGCTCAAGAAAGAAGGAAAGTACCTCACCAAGGCCCAAAGAGAAGAAAAGGCTCGCAATGAGAGGAAACTACAGCAGATGATTGCCGCCGGTCTCCAGGTCGGGCCCTCAGAAGACGGCGAGGAGAAGAAAAAGAAGGTCACATACGACAGCAGAAAGCGGGGCAAGAAGATCGACCAAAAGGTTGTTCCCCATTGCCGCTTAGCTCGCGTATGCATTACCTTTGCTGATTTTTTGTAGGTGGATGAAGAGAAAGCCCTAGCCGAAGCTGCCGAGCGCGCCAGGATACAAGCTGAAGCTGCAGCGAAGGAGGCCGAAGCCAAGGCTGCCGAAGAAGCTGTTGCAAAAGCCGCCGCTGAAGCTGCCGCTAAGAAAGCTCGGGCAGAAGAGGAGATCGAGGATGACTGGGAGGCTGCCGCGGCTTCAGGGGACGATGTCAAGGACAGCTGGGACGCTAATTCAGACGAAGAGGCTGGAAAGAAAGGTCCTGCCAAGGGGCCCGCCAAAGCCTTACCCTCACGGCGGAAGGCCGCCGGGTCTGACTCTGAGTCCGAATCAGAAGAAGAATCCTCTGAGGATGAGGAGACAACAGCTGCTCGAGCTGCCGAGGTCAAGCGAAAGAAGGAGGCCGCCCAGCGGAGAGAAAAAGCGCACCAGGCTGCTCTGGCTGCCAGATCGAAAGAAAACCTTCGGAGTCCTATTTGCTGTATCTTGGGTCATGTCGATACCGGAAAGACCAAACTGCTAGATAAGATTCGACAAACAAACGTCCAGGAGGGAGAAGCGGGTGGTATTACACAGCAGATTGGTGCTACATACTTCCCAGGTTTGTCATAACGTCGTCCCCATGGCCACGATCAGCTACTAATACTTCTTCGCCAGGCGAGGCTATCAAGCAGAAGACTGCTGTTGTGAACCAAGACGGAAAATTCGAATTGAAGGTCCCGGGTCTTTTGATCATCGACACACCTGGTCACGAGTCTTTCTCCAACTTGCGTTCTAGAGGTTCTTCGCTTTGTAACATTGCTATCCTAGTTGTCGATATCATGCACGGTCTCGAGCCTCAGACCCTTGAATCGATGAAGCTGCTCCGTGACCGGAAGACACCCTTCATTGTGGCACTCAACAAGATTGATCGTCTATACGGTTGGAAGAAGGTAGATAACAATGGGTTCCAGGAGAGTTTAGCTCTTCAAAGCCGAGGCGTGCAAAACGAGTTCAAGAACCGGTTGGAGCAGACCAAACTTGCCTTTGCCGAACAAGGGTTCAATGCCGAGCTGTTCTACGAGAACAAGTCAATGGCCCGATTTGTTTCATTAGTGCCAACCTCTGCTCACACTGGCGAGGGTATCCCGGATATGTTGAAACTCATTCTACAGTTGACTCAGGAAAGAATGGTTGGTTCACTCATGTATCTGTCAGAAGTTCAGGCCACTGTTCTCGAAGTCAAAGCCATAGAAGGTTTTGGTATGACTATCGATGTCATCTTATCAAACGGTATTCTTCGGGAAGGTGACCGGATAGTCGTGTGTGGTGTCGAAGGAGCCATCACTACAAATATTCGAGCGCTGCTTACTCCGGCTGTCATGAAAGAATTGCGTGTCAAATCCCAATATGTACACAACAAGGAGGTGAAGGCAGCCATGGGTGTCAAGATCAGTGCACCTGGTCTTGAAGGCGCTATCGCTGGTTCTCGATTGCTCGTGGTTGGGCCTGATGACGATGAAGAGGATCTGGAAGAAGAGGTCGAGGCGGATTTGAACAAGCTGTTCAGTCGTGTGTCTACATCTGGACGAGGTGTTAGCGTGCAAGCGTCAACCCTTGGTTCGCTCGAAGCCCTTCTTGATTTCTTGAAGGATTGCAAGATTCCCGTGGCTAACGTGGGAATTGGCCCTGTATTCAAGCGTGATGTAATGCAGTGCGGTACGATGTTGGAAAAGAGTCCTGACTACGCTGTCATGCTTTGTTTCGACGTCAAGGTGGATAAGGAAGCTCAGGCATACGCTGAGGAGAACGGCATCAAGATTTTCACCGCCGACATCATTTATCACCTGTTCGATGCCTTCACGAAGCACATGGAGGAGCAACTCGAGAAGAAGAAGGAGGAATCCAAATTGCTCGCCGTCTTCCCCTGCGTCCTCCACACGGTTGCGGTTTTCAATAAGACTAACCCCGTCGTCGTGGGGGTCGATGTGGTGGATGGTAACCTCCGCGTGGGCACGCCGATAGCTGCCGTCAAGCAGAACCCTACAACGGGTGCCAGGGAAGTTATCAGTGTGGGCCGAGTGTAAGTTGACCATACTTCGACAGGAACTAATTTCGTTTGCTGTATAATTATCTTCTTGTTTGTTTTACTGACAAGTTACGCAGGTCATCGATCGAAAGAGATCACAAGCAAATCCCGGTCTGTAAGAAGGGACAACCCTCTGTGGCGGTCAAGATTGAAATGGGCGGACACCAGCCGACATACGGTCGACAGCTCGAGGAAACCGACACGCTATACAGCTTGATCTCGCGTGCTAGCATCGACTGTCTGAAGGAATTCTACCGGAAAGAAGTCACGAATGATGAGTGGTCGCTTATCATAAAGCTCAAGCCGCTGTTCGACATCAATTAAGGGGTAGGTGGAACTGACGGTAAGAAAAAAACAGCCGAGGTGAAAGAGTAAGAGCGATCATACATCATGGTTAAACATAAAATACTGAGCGCTTGTGTTGCTAGTTGGTTTGTTGGTTCGTTGACCCCTGGCTACCTAGCGGTAACACTTACTTGTATGTATTTATGAACGAGCGGATGAAATCGGTAAAATGAATGGTCTATGGGTAGTTTAATGGAATTCGTTACGTTAGTAGTAGCACTGCTGCTCTATCTACTGAGGTGATGGGAGGGGTGTACGTGTTATGTTGTTTATTCTTTATGCTAACTATTTAAAGACAATAAACAACTTATAGTTTCAATGTGTAATTAAGTCCTGTCCAAAAGCTTAGTTCATATATTGTTATAGATTCTTGTCACTAGTAGGCTTTGATTCTATATACACTTACTTACTTTCGCTTCCTTAATATCACACGCACCGAGGCACCAGGACCCAAATCTTGGACCGAGAACCTACCTCAACTACCTATCATGTATATAATCAATCATACGAGTATGATGACCCTCTAGCCACCTACCCTTGCGTTTTCCCGATTTATACAAGACAGCTAGAAATACGGAAGCGAAGGCAGGCAAGTAACCGACCAGAAGCGAGGCTATTTAGACATATTGACACATACCTAGAGATCTCCCAGGTAGGGGGGGGACAAGACATTTATGGCTGGCTCCTTGGATGATTATTGCACTTCGAATACCTTTTAAGCAAGCCCTTGATATAAATAAGTAAGCCTCGGAACACTCAAGTCTTACTTACCAGAATCTCTATCTAATCTTGGTATTATTTGTTGATGCTATTAAAAAAGAAAACAGACTTGTGATATATATATATATATAGACAACGTTAGACCCGGCGTGGACGTTTATGTATAATACGCAGAAGTCCGAAGACCATTAACATTTCTGACATTGATAGCCTTCCCCCAATATCGTAATCCTAGTTAAACAAGGCAAACAAACCTCTTCTTCCTCGGCAGCCATCAACCATCCAGTCCAGATCGCGTACTTCCATACTTCCCAAGCGGCGAAACTTGGGCGTTTTTCTCTCGAAGTAGAATCAAGCCCGCCTGTTTGGTAAGTAGGATAACACTAACAACTACTAACCCTCTCCTCGGGGATGTCGAACCGCGCGTCAGCAACGACATGGTTGGAGTCTTCTGAGGCTGCTACTACTGCTGATACATGATCCGTTTCATTTTCTCGCGTTGGCATGAGAAGAACCCTTGCCGAACGTCGCCTCGCATTTTGTTTCGTCGGATCTATGGGCACATGCTGGTCGGTATTTGCTTACTGCACTCATCTAGGATAGGATAGGCTATCTTGACTGATATTACTGTGAGTGAATACGCAACGTTTCGCTCTGATAGTTCTTACCAACGAGGCTAAGAAACTTGAAGGTTCGTTACTAAACTTACGCTCTATATCCTGTTCCGACGTATAATACGGCTCGCACCTCACACGTCTCAGCCTCCCGAAAAGCTCAAGTTCACAGCTCCTGATATGCGTCTCGGCAGCGTGACAAGCGACCGGATCGATCCCGCGTCCATCGTTGACCGGGGTATTTCGGGCGTACCAGCCGGTCTGATTCATGGTAATTCATCGGCTTCTTATTCATAGGCAACCAAACCTGGCCTTTCACCGCGACCCAAGACCAAGAAGGGTACCCGTACAGGGGCTACTACTTGCGTCTTTATACCGTTGATGTGGGTGATGATTATCGTCACCACCCTACGTTTACATATAGGCTATGAAACGGGGCGTAGTAACTTCGTATACCACGTCTGCCACAACAAACCACGGACGATATCGCCCTCCCACAAGCCCTCGAGGTACCGTGAGCGGACCTTAGCTTCCACGATCTGCGCCAGGCCGCTGAGTGCTGCGAATACGTCTGATGCCTCGGTGAGCTCTCGCTTCGTATATTCGTGGAGGATCGTACTGTACCAGAAGATCAGCCAGCGGCGAGCTATTTCCCTGTCGTCATCTGGTTCCAGCCCCCCTGTTGATCGACCCATCCAGTGGAGGTGACTTCGTCGAAACCGGATAACCACCGGCACCAGCCCAGTAGAGGGAATACTTAGCTACAGCATTCTGAATTTGGAAGGGCAGCGCCCTTTGCCCGCCGCCATCTTCGCGGACCCGCAGCTCCTGACACTGGAAGTGTAGCTGCTCCTCTCCAAACACTAGGGCGCGGGACGAGAGGATAGATTCCTGGAAACACCAGCCACGCTGCGTCACGGGTCCGTCGTGGGCCGAGCACGGGAGGGAAACCCATATATAGTCGGCCATCTCGCCGTCACCAGTAAATCCCTACCTCGTCCCTCCGCAGATGAAAAATATAGCGCAGAGTTCCACAGCAGAAGCAGAGTCTATTCTTCAGAAAGCCCTGCGCAGAATCCGCTGCGCGACCCGCGATGATAGCCAGCACCGCGTTTCCGTAAACTTGCGCCATTCTTCTCGACTCGGAACGCCCAGTCCTTGTCGTCGCCTTGCACGATGCACAACGCGTCAATCCAAACATATCGAAACCCGAGATCACGGGGCGAGTTGCAACGCGTCCCTGTGCGTCTTGGGGAGCTCTTGTTCATCAATGCGCAAGTGTAGAGCTTCAAGATTGTTGGTCCGTAGACAGGTGAAGGATTGCATGCTCTTGCCGCAATAGTACGAGAGAGCTACGTACGGCTGCGCTTGGATCTCAAGTGTGCGCGTCGTTACTAGATGGATGATGGGTCTCTTTTTGTCTTGAGACGGATCGCCTATGTGGATCAAACGCGTTGGCATCTCTGATTTTGGCCCGTTGTGGAAAAAAAGATGAGGTGCGCAGCTTGTGTCGCGTCCGGCACTCCTTCATCCAGTACCGTGCGAAGTTGACATGAAACCTTGGGTTCCGATGTATTGTCGTCCAGCTCTCGCTGTATACTTGCGCAGCGGGTGTGCCTTTCCTGGTGTCAGATACGCTGCGGTGTGTTTTGACATTCCGAAACAAAAGTATTTGAGTAGGCATAGCTTAAGTAGACGAAGACTGGAGTCTAAATATGAGGAAATAAAAACAGTTTGCTTTGCCGTGTAGTTCATATCTACCAGCGCTGGGGTATAAGAGCAGATAATCCAGACCACATGTATGGTTAGAGAAACATAAATCGCCAGCAAACGTGAGTAAGACAGGTAGTGATTAAGGGGAGAGAGCGCCTAACCTGGATCAGCAAAAGTGTTCAAATCAGCAACAATGCTGAAGCCAGTCTCGAGAGTCACGGACACCTTGTTTGGCGGTACTGGGGTATCTGAGATATCTATATTCTTATGCGGACGAGATGGATATATATACCTTCGCAAATACTACACAGGTCAGCACAACCGATGAACCAGTCAGCATGAAATATCCAGACACAACCATATACGCAATGTGTTTAGGGAGCCCCGAGGTAGATAAAATACCCCGTCAGTCAGTTAGCGGCTGGGATTTCCTTACCACTTTTTCACCATCGACCTGTTTCCCGCTTGAATCGACCCCTTAAAGAAGATATCCTGGTTGTTGCCTGTTACCAATTTGCACACATGCGGTCCAATAAAGGGTGCAGAGGTCACAACCCGCCGCGGCGGATGCTTTCAGGGCTCGCACGTTGTCGTGCATTTGCACGCAACCTCTCATTACGAGGTCGTCGCTGCGGAGTACCGCACATGTGGCGCACCGCATTGCTGTATCTTAGCTGAGGGAGGAAAGAGGTGTATACCAAGTGATCAAGCAGAGCCTGAGCGATCTTAGATAGCGATGATACCTAAACGCGCATGTCCCTACAGCTGAAATGCCTAGTGCCTATGCATGCACGTATACGGCGACTTAGGACTGCCTATACGATCTGTTGCTGAAATATATTTACGCTTGCGAAATTGTACCCCGGACGCTCGATGGTGGAATAAACACCAGATCCGGATGATATGCTAGCATAACGCATTGCAATGATTGCTTCCCAACAATATAGCCTGGTAACGAATTTATTCGTAATGTGGGCATGTTGATTGAAGTTTATTCTTAAACAAAAGCTAGTATCATCCAGTTCAAGCCCATTCTGTATCGACTCACAACATCATGAATGAAGAGATGCGGTGGAAACCCCGAGCGAGCTACCTGGTACCTCTTATGCGTAAGGTCATGTGAAGTAGACTAGTAGCCGAGCGCCTTTTTACAATGCAGGAGCAAGATAGTATTCGAGGATACTGTATACGTGCTCATACACCAGGCTAGTCTCGTCTCGCATCTGAGAATTAGTCGCACCTGGGTTAAGACCCGGTGGCAAGAGTAGCTCCTGAAGCCGAACGATCTCTTGCGGGGTTGACACTATTCGCTCCAGTATTCTCTTCTCCAAGCAGTGTTGCAAAATATCTCCATCGACATGCATCTTAGTCTTGGCGGTGGAGTTCGGGGCCAGCTGCAAATTTCCAATACTATCGTGCCCACCAGGGACAAGACATGGATCCTCTAATGCCAATGCCATGGCGAGATCTTGTATATATCTCAGCAATCGCCACGCATGCTCGTCAAGAATTGAAAACTGTGTCAGCGATCCATCAATTGCAATGCCAAGTATATCGCGTCTGTCTAAACTGGTTCGCTTGTATGCATACCGTGGCTCATCTCTGGCCCAGCGTGGTCGTGTATATCCGGAGACGAACTTGCGAATCGATGCTGTTAAGCTCGCCATGAATATTAGTTGAAACTTTGAGGCACCAGAGTCTGGGCCCGAAGACCACAGGCCATATACGGTACACATGGGATCGGAAACTAGTACAAGCTTTTGGGATTTTTTAGTACCAACGAACGATCCCACATCAATGGAGTGCAGTCCGTGTCGGGCGACTTCGTCTGTGTGAAGCAAGATCATTTGTTGGCTCTTAAGAGCGGCATTGGACTTGTAGTCGAGAATGAGTTGTGAATGATGGGAGGTAAGGACATGCAAATGCCCACCAATCACCTCTAGAAACATAGCCGGGGATGGTAGGTCGTATGTCATAGCCATTTTAAATTTCTTGTCTTCGATGACATGATACTCAACGGTCTTACCGAAGGTTAGGAACACGCCATCGTCGTCAGTCGTCCCACATCGCGGCAGTCCATCCTTAATTTTTCTTTGGAACTGGGTCCAGAAGCGAATTTGGCGTGATGTTCCCGTAGTCGTGACGGCTACTTCCTGCTTTGCCGAGACGATTAAAAGTTGTCCCTGACTATCACCCGTCCTGGCTAATATGATAAACCACTCGTAGGATTTCCCCTCATTTTTATAGCGCCAACTCATTAAGGAGGAGAATTTGATATTTGAATTGTCTAGGTAAGTGATGTAGTCGACATCTTCGTGCTGTTCATCATCCTGGTCCGACACTTTTCTGATCGGGCGAGATAGATCGACTCCCGTAACGGGATCGAAGAAATGTAGAGAAGGGATACCGCTTTCCTTAACGACTGCGACTAAAGCTTCGAGTTGTTCCGAGTATAAAATCTTCAGAGGCGTGCCTTTGATAGGCATATACCGTGGAACGGGCGCAGGATGAGATTGTAGCTCTGTTATAAGAATATGTGGTCCGGCAACCATAGCCCATGTAGAGTCCCCATAGCCCGGTATTTCGTGTAATCTTGCCACTGAGTTGATCGTAGGAGAAGGCGAGTGCGGTTCGTTGGCATCGGTAAGCCAGATTCGGGAAATCTCTTCATGACAACCCACGTTCAATTGTCCGTCCATTTCCTTCATAATTGCAAGGCCAGCGTCGTTGCACACCAACGTTGAGGGACCTGTATCGAATACCATCCCTGTGAATACATGCGATGGGGATACCCCAAAATGATTCTTTCTAGTTACTGTTAATCTTCGCCCAGTTTGGCGATCGTTCATTAATTGTATTGTGAACACGTCACCGTCTCTCTTGCCGATAACAATCTTATCATCTCCAAGACATACAATGCTAGTTACAGCATGGATTCCCGTAGAGTCCGTATCACCTGGCATGCCTAGTGTTATCGTTTCTAGATAAGGCGAGTTAGTAAGATAATGAGTTTTGAGCCTATAGATGTTGGTACTTTACCTCGTCGAGCATTAGACAACGTTGGCCCATCTAGGTGCGGCGAATCAAGAGGTAAGATTACCAGAGTTGACAAATCCTTGCAAGAGATGCTGGCCAGAACGCAGACGCCAACGGACAAGGTATTCAAAGAGAGGGCAGTGACATCGCCACCCAGCTCATCAATGGTATGCGCCAATACAAACCGAGTTTTATCAAAAGTGAAGACCATGATTTTGAAGATAGACTGAGAGTAGACTGAGAAAGCAAGCGTTTCGCCGGTTATAGCCGAATCTGTTATTGTTGCTGAGGGGTCTTCAATCATGTCACTAATTGAGTGTTGATAACTAATGATAGAAGCAATTAGTAGCGAAATTCAACAGCAGGAGTGGGTATCTTACCAACTAGTTGGAGATAATACGGTTGCATGTGCAGCCGTAATCTGGATTACAAGATCCTTGGAGACGTGAACCGCGAGTGTAGTCGAGAGAAGATCAAAATTTACCGTACGCTGATCTTTCTCGGACACCTCAGAGAGGTTATGCGAGATATGTAGAAGAGCTGAGTTTTCTGGTAGTGCCAATAAAATGAAGAATCCTGCTTCTGGTGTACCATCAAAACTAGGAATGACCCAGCACTTTTTAATGGGCGAGGAGTATAAGAGGTCCAAACCAATCTTCGCCTGTATTCCATAACGCAACTCTACAATAGCCCCGGATTTATCCCTACCAGAGCAAACGAATATCTTCTCTGGCGCTAGCATATGACTTTGTGACTTCTCGGCTTGAAGTGATCGCTTCGGAAGTTTCTTATAGTCCGACTGAGAATATCCGCGCGCGTCTTTCGTTAATACTAGGTCAACCATAGGAGACCAATTAGGTAATGAACCGAACCGCTGTGGGTTTCCTCTTGGATGCACCTGCAAGAGGTGATGTTAGCCCTACTATAAAGGAGAGGAAGCGCAAGGTGGTAGAACGTACGTGCCATATTGCACCGGGACCGTAATCTCCGCCCGCCATTAGAACTTCTCCGCGGGGTGTACTAAGAGATGCAAATCCCAAATCGATATTACACTCCAATGGACCATAATAATTGCTCGCCTCGATGTCGGAGTCGCTCCCGATCTCAAGACAATTGATCCAGCCGTCCTCTCTAGCAAGGTATATCACATCAGTTTCTGCGTAGTATGATTCCTCTCGCAAGGGTCGTGTCCAAGCTGTCCACAATGGATTGTAAGTACCATGATGCCATTCTGTTTTGTCTCGATGCGTGAGCTCAAACGGAACAAAAACCGGCGGGCCGCTAAGTACATCTGAGCAGATTGCCATAGAACGCTCCGTTATAACCAGAAACTGACAACCGAATGTCAGGGGGATGACGAGCATCGGTATCCCAGCAGCTTCGTCGAGCCTATGGCCCAATTTCTCTTCGCATAACACATCTCGTAACAACTCCCGAGCATCCCAATCGTAGACGGCTAGCCTGAGCACCCCAGGCTGCGCGGTGATAACGAGTAACACGACATCGAAAGCATTTCCAGAGCCGGGGTGAAGAAATTCGAGTTTATGAATGACGCCCTTCACAGCCCGCGCTTTCACAGATCGAATGGGCTGTAGAGGTTGGCCGTTTGCGTGTTGTAGGCGGAGTTCCGCTATTGACTCTAGCTGATATACGATCAAGAGGTCTTCAGAACAGGCGAGGACCAGGTATTCCCCATTGGGGCTGATCGTCATGTGGAATCCCGGGTCTATCAACTTCCCACTATCCTCGTCGTTTCCGACGTACTCGCCGTTCTTATTTATGTTGCCAAAGATAGGGAAATGTGACGGAATGAATTTCCAATCGCCAGCGGAAGTCAGATTCATGATGAGAAATACAAGCTCTCCAGTGAGTAGTACTAATACTAGTACCTGCTGAATATGATCGACACCTCCGGATAGAGTAGGAGGTGTCGAGGGATCGCCAGAAGTCATATCAGCATCGCCGCTTCTATAGTAATTAGCGTGAATATCTTCCCTTGTTCTTCTTAAGTAATCATGAGTGCCCATGACCCTGCAATTCTTAATTTGGGAGCCAAAGTGCACTTTTGCAATGGGCTGGAGTTGAAAATCCGAACCCAGTTCACTTATCTGAACAGATTGGTCCTATTACCGTTAGCGATAAAGAGACTTGTTTTGTTCATTGTTCATTAACTAAAAAGGGGCATGTGCGCGTGCCAGACATGGTCAAATTGGCAATAGACTTGATAGACACGTGCTACCTGATTCCACCTCGAGCAATTATAAGTCATAACACATAGTTGTTGAAGAATGAAGAGAAGAATCGTGGCTAAGAGGGGGTCAAATATGTTGAGTAAGTAAGGAGATAAAAGGAAACAACCTACTCCCACTAAAGCTACATCATTAAAACGTGATGACCGAAGCTGAACAGGGAGTATCCAGCGGACGATGGGACTCTTGATGACCGTTCTGGTAAGGACGCCATAATTGGGTGGCTTCGGGGGCGCCGGTGTCGTAGGTTTAATAGGAGACTTGAGGAGCTCCTCAGCGGTTACTGTTTGGGTCACCCACTCATTGTTCACAAGGACCTGGGTCTGCAGAGAGGCCATGTTTTCTGCCAGCCAGCAGTCTGACTTGAAGGGCACCTTGATGCGTGGTGTTCGTCCACGGGGGCCAACACGTAAACGGAAGGGCGTCCTTATCGTACTATCTTGAACGGGAAATGTTGGCTGTCTTCGCTAAACAATATTGTTGATGAAGAGAGTAAAGGCGTGTTCTAGTCGAAGCGGGCTCCCGTGATCATATAGAATTTCGGTGATTCGTTCTAATATGTTTTGCATCCGTGTATGAAGACGGGATAGGCCAACATCAGGTAGGAATATGCATGTTTGCTGGAGTTATGTTGGGTACGTCACGTAGTTCAAAGGTTCAATATGCTCGGAGAGAAGCGGGGTACCTTCCGCTGTATGTACATGTAGGTAGGCTCTCACCGGCTACCTACTTGATCAACGAGGCCGATGACGAGTTGCGCCAACACGCAGGAGTGGTGATGGTGCTTCGCCCAAGGTAGAAGTGTACATACTTATCAATTCCAGTAGGTAAGGTGCGTGATTGCAGGTACGGATATGTAAGTAAGTTATACTAGAGCGGGTCGGACCTAAATTAGTATGTACAAAGGGTTCAATTGTGCAAGTGGGCAGTCTCAGGTGGTGCATCCTTCTGCAATGTGCAGATGCTACGATTACGGATATATGAATTTATAGTAGCGCATACATAACTTATGTATCTGTTATGTACATTTTCTATAAGACAAAAAGAATGGACCCGATTTGCGTAAACCCGCAGACTGCAAGTCGGCTGTACCCGCCTGCTGCTCCAATATTCAGACCTTACCAATGCTTACCTGTTCAGGCAGATAGATGTTAGATTTACCACAGTCGTAGGAGAGACATACCATGGGCAGCGCTTTTTGAGACTCATTCATCAGATGCAGCAACTTAGGCTCTTTTCCGCTATTTCACTTGACTTCCTCCATTTATCTCGAAACATCCCAAGTCGCAACCAAGCCTGCTCATGACGCCAGTCATCTACAAACTATAAAGGAAGGCAACGTCCATGCCACCAAATACTTGTCCAATGTAGCCGAATCATAGCTGCTGCCATTGTATGACATTCCGATTAGCTGTGAGGTATCGTGTTCAGGTGGCAGAACTAGTGTGTTATTGGGAGGTTGCAGTGGGCTCATCACCCGCATCCCCATGGCCACTGTCAAAAACAGTCGGCATGCCGAAGAAACCCACGCGGATGCAGTACCTCATGTGTCAGTGACGGAGCCTAGGGAAGACCGTATCATCGATGCGTGTAAAAGGAAGGATATCGATGAGCTTCGGGACATCGCTATTGCACCGGGTGGCTTTCTATCGGATAATCTGCGAAGCCGGGCGTGTAAGCAGACTCGACTACCCCTGAAAACATATATGTATCTCAAGGCTGAACGCGTATGACAGGGTCGATACTTCTTGGTTCTGACGTGGGCACAACCTCCGATGGTTCTACGGAGACCCGCGACTCGTGGAGACACTTACCACGACATCGGGACGAAGAGCAAGTCAAGCTGGATGTCGACAGGAGCTTTGTCTACTATCCAAACTGTACGTCCCAGAATCCTTACCACCTAGTATACTACCAGGGACAAAGCTAACCATTCCGCGCCCAGACAACACTCAAGCCCAGCTAGAAGAGAAGAGGTCAGAGCTTTCTGACCTCATCACCCAAGTCCTGCGCGAGCAGCCCTATCTCTGCTACTTCCAAGGCTACCATGACATCTGCCAGGTGCTCCTCCTCGCGCTACCGGCTTCCCTGCGGGCCGTGGCGATGTCGCGGCTCTCGGTGCTGCGGATCCGGGACTTCATGCTCCCCACGCTGGCGCCGGCCGTGGCCCAGCTGCGCCTGATCCCGGACCTGCTGCGGGCCGTGGACCCGGGCTTGTGGCGGCACCTGTCGCGGAACGAGCCCTTCTTCGCCCTCGCCGACACGCTGACCATGTTCGCCCACAACGTGCAGCGGTACAGCGACATCGCCCGCCTGTTCGACGCCCTCATCGCCCGCGAGCAGGTCTTCGGCCTCTACGTCTTCACCCGGATCGCCCTGCGCCGCCGCGCCGAGCTGCTCGCCCACGACGAGCCCGACATGCTCCACTTCGCCCTCTCCAAGCTGCCGCCCGACCTCGACCTCGACGCCGTCATCCCCGAGGCCGCCCGCCTCTTCGAGATGCACCCGCCCGAGTCGCTGCCTGCCTGGCGCCACATCTCCGGCTCCAGCGTGCTGAAGACCACCCGCGACGTCAAGGCGCTCACCCGCCAGAGTCGGCGGGACGGCCAGGTGTTTTTCGAAAGGCAGGTGCGTGAGCTGCAATGGGACGAGCAGCGTCAGAAAGTGATGAAGGCGGCCTGGGCGAATCGGACTCTCCTGTTCACCATCCTGGTCGGTATCAGCGCTATCTATCTACGAAAGACTCCCGCCTGGGCTGGCCTAGTGGCGTGGATAACTAGATTGGGTGGCGGTTAAACTTTCTGCTGGCTTTCATGGATATGAATACGGCGATCTCTGGGAGGTTGACAACAAGAACGAGCCATGATATCATTGATTTAACGGTCGACGACGAAGAAGACCCTGTCCTTGACAACATAACGAGCAACACAGTACACAGACTCCCGGTCCTTTGCCTGCCGCGAGCGAACGGCTCCTCCCTTCCTCCTCCTGCCCCACCACATATCGAAGCTTCTCCTTTGGGACATCTGTCGGCACCGAATGCCGGCGCGTACTATTATAACGGCTTTTCTACTCTGGCGAAGTAGGGCATGGCGCAAAGGGAAGATTATATACGGCCAGTAAAACGCCAACGGATGGTTGTTATCTTCAACTTGGGAATGCTAGCATTAAATTTGTAATTGTCTTCTATGTAGTAGACTTTGTTCTCGTGAAGACTCAGGAGGGGGAAATCAAAAGCGCATTTTTGCTTATCGAGTAATATTTCTTTCGTCCTGTCGAATTGTACATCCAGGTATCCCTTTGGTCACGCTGATAAACACGCTAATCGCTACCATAATAACCGCAGATGTGTAGAGCTGTCCTAAGCAGCCTCTTGGAACGCCGTCTTTAACCCTTCAAAATGCTCCTGCTGTTCTACAGCTAGCTTGCCTCCAACATCACTGATAATTGTCAATATCAGGCTATAATTGGTGTACAAGAATCTTTCCCGCTTTCTCTTATCTGTGCCAAATGCCGTACTATATTTAGTTAGAAACGCCTCTGTCTCGCTTCTCAGTCTCCCCAGGCTTGTAACGACCGGCTCATCATCTCCCGCTTCGGTGCTCATGGAAAGAACCCCGTGAAGCAGCTGCCCAAATCGCTGAGTTACCACATGCGGCGCCGTAGATAGCTTCGCCTGGTCAGCCTTGGGTAGTGGTCGTGTTGGTAGTGTGGCAGTTAATGCTCGGACAGATTCGCAATGAGCGTTCATGACGAATTGCAGACGAGGCCAAACTAGCATGGCTGTACCATTGATGTAATTATCAGCGGCCGGTATCTTTCTCCGTTGAAGTTCAAATTGAAAGTGTTGATTGAGGCGGATTGTGAGGAGAAGTCCGATGGCATCGTATGTCTCAGAAACAAGATTTTTCGTCAAAACTTGTCCAAGCTGCATTGTTGGGTCAAATATATAGGTAAAGTGACGGGAAATTGTGGCATAGCTGAGGGCGGGTGCGAAGAACGAAGCGAGAAACGTGTATTCTGCTGTAACATTATCGATGAGAGCAAGATTGAAATTGCGAAAGGGGGTTTCAAGGTAATGTGTAGACTGGTCTTCTTCGGCCAAATAAGAGGATATCGCAGTTTGATTGCTGGTGCGGAGGATATCGACGCGACGACCCAAATTAAACGCATCATGGGGCGGCCCAGCTATCCTAGAGCTTGAGAGAGCGGCGCCCCTGCGAGACGTGTCATCATTTCCTAGCACATCCAACTTGTCTAGAACATGAAGTTTGATTTTCCTTAGAGCATTTTCGTAGCGTGTGAATTGGTTCGCATAGTACCATCTCATCGTATTCATGTACGCGAGGCATATCTCATTGGCCAATACGGGGTGGTGTTTGTGAAGAAAAGAGAATAGCTCCCTGAACTTGAGAAAATTCTGCTGTTGAATGATCTGGGCGTTGATATGGGGGGACCGAAGGGCTTTAATTTGAGTCACCAAAAAATCCCTGATCCGCTCGATAGCTTTCTGTACCAGCTTCTCCAGCAAAGGGCCAAGATCTTGTAATCCCTTATTCTGCTCCGAAGCCGAGTCGCTCCTCTTGTACGCTGCGTCTTTCTTATCGATTTCATTGAGAGCTTTAATCCATGCTTCGTCAACATGGCCATCTGCTATCTTGGCTACGGTAATAGGTGGAACGCTGATCTCCTCAACAGCAGGTGCCAGCCCTTTTTCTACCGCTTTCCGGTTTTCAAGTCGAACGTTTAGAGCTGCCGACCTCGCTTGTAGGGTCTCAATGTCTGCTGAGACTGCGGCTAGGTCGTTTCGAAAACTGGCAAGATTAGTCTCAACGGATGCCAGTATTTCGTCGCAGGCTTGTATGGATTGATGTAAATCTTCGAATTTGGCCTTATTGCGTTCATCTGGCGCTTCACATTAGCAAGATAGAAATTGTAGCGCGACCCCAAGCAGACCTACGCTCTTCAGGTGATTGTTGTCTCCTACTATCTATGGTCGTGGATAGAGGTTCGTCGGACAGTGCTAGCGAGTTCAACGATAGATCGCCAAAGTCGAATACAGCATTTAGATCCGCGGATGTTATCGAAGCGGTTGACTTTTGCGAGAGGTCGGATGCCGGGGTAGAGCTGTGGGATCCCCCGGCCAGCAAGGTCGCGAGGATATCAGCAGGATCTGGTCCGGTATAAGTGGTGGTGGTCTGTCTGAGATTCGAACCAGTGGCCCGCCGGGAAGAAGCCAGTAGAGACGAGGTGGAGGAATCGGCGGAGGCCAGAGAGAGGGAAGAGGATCTCGGTGTGATGCCGGGGCGTTGTGAGGTTAGATAGGGGCCAAGGCCACTCGAAGATCGTGCCGGTGCAGGAGAGTATGCGCGGCTAGGAGGTTGAGAGGATGCCGGTGAAGGGGACTGGCCAGCGAGGCGATCGAGCCACATCTTTTCTGGCGCCTATTCACTCGCCTACTCGGGAACAGCACCGGCTCATTTCGGAGGTTGCGTCTTATCTGGGTTCAGCGTCGCGAGAGGGCCAGCGCGTTAGGGAATGATGTAGCTAGTAGCAGCTTGCTTCAAATTGAATACGATAAATATGGGGAAAGAACAAAATATTCTTCCTACACTATCCTCGTCCGCTGGGTTAAAGAGCTTGGCAAATGTGTGTTTTGCAAGATGAGCAAAGTGAAGGTCAGTGGCTAAGACTGGAGGTAGCTATCTTGAGGTAGATGCATTGAGAGACGATCATAAAGCTCCAGCTGTAAGGTACCTACATATGTACATAGCCGACCAGGGGGACCTAGCCCCAGGATCCATTTTTCAATGGACATCTGGAAGATGGAGGTTAGATCAGACAAGGCGATATGCAATTCTCCCCAAAAATCTAGAGCTCATTCCATTCGAGAGGATTATTCACAGATCGAGACTTAATGTGGGACCTGAGATTCTAAAATAAAAAAAAGGGTTCTTTGCATGGAGATAAGAAGACAGTGTGCACGCTATCTAGGTACACTATGTATAGGTAGAGATCTAGAAGCGCAAGAGAGATTGTCAGACAGTACACTATGTGCCATTGCATCAACTTACACAAAGATAATCACTTTCGCTTCTCGGCAATTCTAGATCTGCCAGGTAACTACAAAAACTCGACATAGAACAAAGTGGATGTGACATTACCAGAAAATGACAGTTAATTATGGGTGCAACAATTAAGGTTCCCAAGACAATGCATACGCTGAGCACCTTCAGCTTGGAATCAGAACTGCAACTAACGTTAACTAGCAACGGAACTCGAGTTGTTAAAAATTATTTTGTTGCCATTTGTAGATTAGGCCAGATTAGCGGATGACGGTTCCTAGCATGGGTACCTACCAACTTGGGTACCCAGGTAGGTACTATAGGTGAAGCTGTTACCCCGCAATGCTCTATAGGCCCCTCCTTGGTCACTGAACGACGGACCTAGACCATTCACCATTGAACCCAGAAGAGACTGGGTTTGTTAGAGTTTGCTCCAGGCGCTAACTGGGTCGGTCGGTAGGTAGGTACAGTACTATGTCGTACAGCACAGGTGTCCCGCCTTGCGTCCCGCCTACCTTCATCTACCTAGGTATGTACAGGCTACCAGTGCCTCTGTCCCTCTACCTCCTGCTGAGAAATAATTGCCTAGGTACCTTCTGGTTTGGACGAAAAAAAAGCCTGGGCGAATCAGAAGCGAGCATTTCGCAAGCCCAATTCTGTGGGAAAAAAAGAATTACTACCTTACCCCCTCCCTCCTCGACCTCTTTCTTCTAACACACCCTCTCCCACCACACAACCTTCCACTCACTCATTCCTCATTCCTCTTCACTCTTGGGCATCTCTCGTCCAAGCCTTGTATTTTCCTGCTTCTCCTATTCTTCCCCTCATCGCACAACCTCCTTCACCATGGCTGACGACGAGGTGAGTAGCTATCCAGCACCATTCTTGTAGCATCTGCTGCAGGCGATCAATCACCCCGCACTTGTATCACGATTTCCATTCCCCCGCCATGCGAGCGACCACGGTCACCAGCCAAGCATCCATCCTCATGCGCAGGCCACCACACGTTTCTGCTTTGCGCGTCGCTTTTCCCGCCATCGCCGCAATCCCGTTTCTGTGCGTACGTTGCTGACTCGTTTCTTTCTGCAGCATCATCATGACTTCGACCAGGGCAGCGCGGGCGCCTCGACCACGTTCCCGATGCAGTGCTCTGCCCTCCGCAAGGGTGGCCACGTCGTCATCAAGAACCGCCCCTGCAAGATCGTCGACATGTCCACCTCCAAGACTGGCAAGCACGGTCACGCCAAGGTTCACTTGGTCGCCATCGACATTTTCACCGACAAAAAGTTGGAAGAGCTTTGCCCTTCCACTCACAACATGGATGTCCCCAACATCCTAACCGAGACTCACGAAGTCGTACGTCAAGATCAGGATCCCTCCTTTTGAATTGTATACAATGGGGCTAACCGCTTTGTTACCTAGATGACTGTCACCGACGACGGCTTCCTTCATCTCATTACCGACCAGGGCAAAGTGACCGAGGACACCAAGATGCCCGATGGAGAGATGGGCGATACCATCCGTACAAACCTAGAGAAGGCTGAGGACCCCGATGACCCGACCGTCATTAGTGAGTATTTATTCAGGAATCTCAATGCGTTCGATTCTTACTAACCAAATAAAAGTGGTCACTGTCAAGACCGCCATGGGCGAGACCCACGTTACCAAGGTCGACATCCAAGCCCGTTAAATCATGAAGAATCTGCGACGGCAGGTGCCTTTAAGGGTGAATACTTAACAGGACATGCTGGGTTGTGGTGGAACACTCCCAACCTTCAGCGCGAAGTGCTATGAAGCCCGATACTCGGGAGCGTTAGATATAGACGCAATATAGCGCGTCTTGCAATAGTCACGGGTTCAATACTGACAACGAAATTATCAATCACAAACCTGTCATTTCTACGCGTGGTTGCACCTAGACACGATCAATACGAAGCGCATTCAACAAGTTATCCAGTGTGTTCAATTTTGTGACCCTAGCAGTGCTCTTTAGTTAGAGAGTTAATCAATGTGACATGGTTAATAAGTAGGGATGATAAAAAAAGCCACTAGATGCTGCTGGTGGGGGAGGAATGCCCACCTAGGCGAGTAGCAAGGCACAATGAATATCGACATGCATGTCACACGAGCATTTTTCAGAACTATTTCGCGGATTCTGAGATACTAACGACACTGGCGATAAGTTATTTGTTAAGCAAAGTAGGAGAAATTGGTGTATAACATATTATAATACAGCATATCAAAGGTGACACAGGTAAACTGCTAGAATTAAAATTGGTAATGTACTTAGGTAGGTAGGTAGTTGTTCTTCATAGCTGGCCTCTGTATCGCGAGGTTCTCAAAATCTCAAAGTATGATTAGATCGTGTCGAAACTGGAAAACTAAATAAAGCTCTACGATTTTTGAAGTTGTGGGCGCAATTCTTCCGATAAAGATAATGGCGGCTATGGGGCTTGTTACCCAAAGTCGTGATTTCGAGCAAAGCTACCAGCAGCAACAGGAAAATTGGTTAATAGCTCAGACGCTTCTAGGTTACGATACAACAAGCACCTACGCAAATTGCACTACGCGCCTGTTAGCGTTACTAGTGCTCTGCCAAACAGATTAGACGCCGAACGTCAGCCCATGGCGTTGAGTGTTGGCCAAGGCGATTGATTCCTATGGCTCGAACAAGATACCACAAGTTCCGTGACGGGGAGCGATGCGACGAGTGCGGCGCGCGCCAATGGTTTGCGCAGGACGCGCTGCGATATTGCCGGAACGGGCATCGGTTGGAGGGCTTCGCCAATCACGAGCCCGACGAAGACGGGTTCGGCAAGCAGGGGAAAGTGTCGCGGAAGAAGAAGGAGACGCGCCAGAAGGTCGCCGTCAAGCTCACCGGCGACGAGGGCCGCGAGCTATATCTCGAGGTCGTCCAGCTGATCCTTATCCGTCAGGTGCGCTGGCTCGTCGATGCCCAGGGCTTCCCGGACGACTTCGCCGAGCTGGTACGGGCGCTGTGGGCGCTGCGCGTGCGCAATCTCCCGTTGCGGGAACGTGGGGGCCGCAAGGGGGACGAGTCGGATGCTGCTACGTCGCAGACTTGGTTCAGTTCTCAGAGCGAGACGGGCGAGACGGGCGAGTCTACCGATGCCAACCTCTCGGATGCGACGACGGCTACGTGGGCGCCGGATGCGCGGCGCCGGTGGAAGTTGCCGAAGCTCATCGACACCCTTGCATTGTGCTATCTTGGCTGCTTGGTTAGACGATTGCCGGTTTCAACAGCGGATTTCTGCAACTGGGCACAGAAAGGGGATCTAGAATTTCTGACTGCCGTATGTGTTTTTATGACTGTATGAAAACATTTTGTAATATTGCTAATCTGCCACAGCTCAATCAAATGCCTCGTAACGTACGCGATCGCCTGCCTGCCGAATATCATCAAGCATTACACGTCCGAGATCACCTCCCAGCAGGGCGACTGCAAACTACGGTCCAGCAACTTGTCATATCATTCAAAGTGAATTTCGAGATGATAATGCCTCCATTGAACTATGTTCCTATAATAATCCGCTTCATTACTGATCTAGTTCTGCCAAGTTCGTATCTCCCCTTTTACGAAACGAAAGGTCTATGGTCAGCTAACACAACATAGTCCAGGTATACATCACGGTCAAATGCATTGCAGAGATTCTTAAGACAGAGTTCTCATATTCTAATGGCGGCAAAAAAATACGTACGATAGATAACCCTGAAATTCTCCTCGCATCATTGGTTGTCGTCTCTACCAAACTGCTTTTTTCTCTAGATAATGTGGAGCGACCCCCCTTAAGCCAGCAGGATCCGAGACGGACGAAGGTCGATTGGATAGAATGGCAGAGAATTATCACAGAGAGGCCGGCGCCAGCGCGTGCACACTTAACACGCGGGGAGGAGTACAAAGTCACAGCCGACGATACCTTGAGTATGGAGAAGACGAAGCTTGACGATTATATGGATTGGTTTGAAAAGATGTGGTCATTTGGCGGGGAGCCTAGGAGTAAGCTGCGTCCCATCCTAAGCATTAATGGCTTCATTAACTAAACATGATTTACAGCAACCGAACGAGTACGGAATCTCTTTGAGCAGAAGAGGATTTCGACCATTGCAGACGGGTCCCAGAACCTAGAGACCAACGATCAGGCCAAGAAACAATATGAGCGATTAGGTCGGTCCATTACATCGGTCAGACCAGCTATTGAAACCACAGAAAACGAAAAGACTCAACCGAGAAACCTCTGTCCTATCTGGCGCAGCGAGACAGACTTGCCGGATACGGCGAAAGTCTTGTATGGGAAAGCGGCAGAGCTGGCTGCTATACCACTAGCAACTTTGATACGGGGTGCAGTACAGGTTGAAAGGCAGGTCGAGCTCTGGTGCATCCAGAAGACTAAGGACAATGAAGAGGGCAAGGGAAGAGTCAAAGCGAAAGGCAGAGTAGCAGTAGAAGCTAGTGATGATAGTGACTATTAAAATCAGAATCATGAAGAGGTCCAGCCCATAACCTACGATCCGTGGCCATAAGTATTTATGCACCAATTGAAGGGGTTCATTCCATGCCCGCCCCGCCAGTAGAATATCTACATATGTAATAAATGAGATATTAGGTTAAAATGCATATATCCACTCGTGAACCTGACGCACATATGAAAATTGAAAGCTTATCTTATCGATTGATGCTTAGGCACAAGCGAGCCCAGGCTGTCACCTGGCAAACAGACGACAGCGCGCACACTCCAAACCCCCACCACTATTGACCATCATCGATTTCACCTTGGCTTCAATTTTGCGAACCGTGAACACCGACAAACACCCACGAGGAAAAGCAGCCAAAAGTACGCAACGCCCCCGAACTCCCTGAACTCGCCTACTTCAGAAGAAGAACTGCATCTTCTAAAGTAGACGCCTTTCTCTAGAAAGTCGCGCTGACAGTGGCCTCTTCTCAATCTACAGTGCAGATCTTCGTCAAGACCCTCACGGGCAAGACCATCACTCTCGAGGTCGAGTCCTCCGACACCATCGACAATGTGAAGAGCAAGATCCAGGACAAGGAGGGCATCCCCCCGGATCAGCAGCGTCTCATCTTCGCCGGCAAGCAGCTCGAGGACGGCCGAACCCTCTCCGACTACAACATCCAGAAGGTTCGTGATGCCCACCCAGATTCGATCGTCAGGCCGAGCAGGCTCTCTCTAAATAAAGACGAGCTCCGGCGCGCAAGAACCAAATGGCTATCGAAGCTTCCGTCGAATAGGGAATGATTTATGAGCAGTCACTAACGTCGTATCGTTCTACAGGAGTCCACTCTTCATCTCGTCCTCAGACTGCGTGGTGGTATCATCGAGCCCTCTCTTAAGGCTCTTGCTGGCAAGTTCAACTGCGGTATGTGTTCTGCCTCACACTGTCTTTTACGAAATATAAATAGCTGATTTTGAACACAGACAAGATGATCTGCCGCAAGTGCTAGTACGTTCCCACCCACAGTAATTTTCACGCGACCGCCGACCATCAACCAAAACCTGTCACATTCGAGATGGCAACCAGCAAACTACGGTTTACGCAAGCTAACCTTAATTGTATAGCGCCCGTCTTCCTCCCAGAGCCACCAACTGCCGCAAGAAGAAGTGCGGCCACACCAACCAGCTCCGACCCAAGAAGAAGTTGAAGTAAACGATTTCGCCCCCCCTCTCATATACCCGTTGTCTCGAGCCGGGTTGTTGTCCGCATCTGGCTTCAAGGTTTTCACGACGGCACGGAAATCGGCCAACGAAGAAGAACAAGGTGTTTGGGCATGTGGTGTTTGGTAAAGGAAGGCTGCATGGATTTCTGCTGTTGCTTCTGAATGAGGAAAAACTGGCACGGCATTAGTCTAGTTCCGCAATGATCAGAATAAATATTCACACAAACACAATTCTGTCCGTACATGACTTCTCGAACCCTAGAGTACATGGTGATCATACCCATGCTCTGCATTTAGTCTCAAGGTCTACTAATATCATTAAGTAGTATCTTCGGTCATTGCCAGTATGGCTCCCCTCAGTAGTAAAGCCACGCATTATTAGATACACCTAAGATCAGCAGTGCAAGTACACAATGTTACAAGTGCAAGCCAACAGAGGCTTCGTCTCTATTAATCTATGAAAAGGAAAGGGGGTATCTCAAGACGCCAGCCGGTTCCAAATGCAAATTTTCCCCGCTCCCCGCCAAAAACCAAAACCCATCTGACCCATGCGAGTATCTTTCCTATACACCATCCGAAGAACAAACTTCTACCTAGAAAAGGCCATAAGAAGAATATGTGCTTCGAAGGAGCTAGTTTTGTACTGTACTGTACTGTACTGTACTTCGTGCAACCACCTGTTTAGGTACCTAGTCATCAAACCCGCTATGCCATGACTTGTATTTTTCCGATCCGGTTCGATCCTCTGTGAACACCTCGCTCAAACCATACATTATTATTAAGCTTTCTGTAGGACGGCAGCCATTTCAGTGCTCTTGTTAGGGAATCAATCAGCCTCCAAGCCAGAAAAGAGCTGCGTCGGGTATAGGTCGCCGCCTATACCATCTACCCCGGGATGACGAGAAGACTAACGGGATAGACGGATAGCATCATCTGAATGCACAGCAAGCGAGCTCAATTCTTCTTACGGCCGGCCTTGGGACGGCCGCGGCCGCGACCTCTGCCCCGTGCAGTGCCGGTACGGCCAGATCGGGTTGTGGGCGCCTCGGTCTCCTCCTCCTCTTCTTCTTCTTCTTCTTGTTCTTGTTCTTCTTCCTCACTGCTGCTGTCGTCGTCATCGCCTTCTTCCTCTTCTTCTTCCTCCTCTTCCTCCTCCTCCTCTTCTTCTTCTACTTCTTCCTCGTCGTGCTCAGACGCAACGCTCTCTGTCTTCGCCTTGGCTGCGGCTCGCTTCTGGCTCCTCGCGCCTCGGGCACTCCGGCTCACAGGACTACTGATGACCGGCGTCTCCCTATCCGTGTCGTCGACGGTGCTCGAGCGTCTCGTCTTCGCCGTGGCACTACCCGCAACGCTGGCAGCGTCGGCAGCAGCGGAGGAGGTATCACCGCGTTTGCGCTTGCGCGTCGGCTGCTGCTTCTTTGTTGCCGCCACTGCAGCAGCACCATCATCCGAATCGAACCAGTTGTCGGGTTCGTTCTCATCAGCGGCCGCGCGAGCCCACATGAGGTCGTGGAACTCGGGGGCGGGGAGGTCGAAGTCCTTGTATATCTCCTCGGGCGCCTCGTCGCCGCCTAGCGAGCGGACGTAGTCGAACGAGTTATCGCGCTCGTCAATCATCTCCATTTCGTAGAACTGGCGCAGCTTGGTCCAGATACCTGGGATTCGCGTGTGCGTCTCGACGTCTGGGTCGAAGCCGTGGTTGCGAAGATGCTCGGATATCGCGATGACACGGAAGTGCTTGTGCATGCCTGTGAGGGGCAATCGTTAGTCGACAGACTGCCTTAGACCAAAAACAGAAAGTGTATAGGTAGGTGTTGAGATTGCGTTGCGTACCAGATGGCTTCCATCTCATGATCGCTTTGAAGAGCGACGATATCTGGTCTTCGGTCCATAGGTCTCCGAGGACCTCGGACTCAGGCGGGTGGTTTGGCTTAGTGGTGACGGGCGTGTCGGCGGCGCGCGGAGTCTCGGATACTTTGGGGGAGGAGATTTTGGGGGTGCTGACGTCCATTGCATCTTCATCGAGGGCTGGCGTTGCCGAGGCCTTAGGCGTGGACACCTCTGCTGCAGCTTTGGACTTGCGTTTCGGCGGCATGGTATCAATTACTTGCTGTTGCAAGCTATAACAACGGGAATTATGTTTCTCAGCTGTTACGTGACGGTTGTTGAGGCCAGGATTGACGCGCAACAAGAAGATATCGAGCTTTCCAAGGCCGAGAATGCGAACGAGATGGTACAAGACCAAAATGTACCTGCTGTTCTACTATCAAGCTTTGTGATTTGCAGATATTGGAGCTAACCAATATTCTAAGAATGCTTTTGAATATTTGCTTTATGTGCGACAGTGAATAGACTCAAGCAAGAGGGAATTGGGCTGGGTTGGTGGTGAGAAAGGCAGCAGCAAGACCTCCGGCCATGACAATGGCATGTGAATTGGTTCGAAGCTCAGGAAGCTTCAACAGCTCGCTACGTAAATTTTAGGTACAGTACGTCGACAGGTGATGTGGCTTAGCAATGCGCGGGGCAGACGCGGTTCACTGAAAGATTGTGGCGCGCACGCTTCAACACGCGTTGAGACACCATCAATTCTGAGCTGCGCCACACATTGTGCTGGACAATTCAAGAGCAACTCACATGTGATTCTTCTTTCTCGGTCTTGTCCATGCAAAGGATGCCGTTTCTCAACGGCCTTCTAAGAACATGGCAGAAGAAGAACTTGCCAATGTTTTTGCATTTCCCGACTTCAATCTATCTACCAAGTGGCCAGCCCTGCCTTCCAAGCCCCAGGACCAGTTCTTCAGCCCAGATGTGGTAGAGGCTGCCAATGACCGAACTAATTTCAGCATTACCGATACCCAGCCTTCTCACACAGCAGCTAATGAATTTTTCAAAATCCCTGACGCTCTTGTTCTGTCAGACTTGAATGGCCATGGCGATGAGGACAGTGGTTTTAACCAAACCACAGAACCGCTTCACGACGTTACTCTGCCAGATCTAGATATTATAGATGACCTATGGCACAAAGGAGAAGACTCTCCAGCCGCCAATGCAGAATACAAGACATGGGAGGCCTTCTTGTTTCCTGATATTCCACAGCCCGCTTCCCTCTTCATTACAGAAGTTGGGCCTTTGGTGTATGACACTGCTATTACTGATAAGGACGATCCTCTACGTCTTAGAAGTACAGATCACCTTGTCATTCAAAGCAATCCGTATCTGGCAGCATTGCTCGCTTTAACCCTCGGGAGGGGCTCGGTTTTCTTCGTATGGGATGCTAAAAAGGGGTCCTTTATTCCAGCAGTGGAGAAGATGAGAATATCCGGCTACTCCACCGACATTCTTCGCGGGTTACAGGATTCCTGTCTGAGATCTGGGACAACAACGCGTTTTCTATCATCCTATGTCCAGCTTGCGTACAGGACACGACCTATTGCAGCCAAGGTAGCACTAGCCAAAGCCGTCGATGTTCTTCTTCTCGCCATCCAACAACAGTTTGGTGAGCGTGGGAAAGACGTGAGGTCTCTCCTACAGTTACAGTCGTTTGTCGAACCTGTTGATTCCATGTTGCTATATCTTCGCGACCTTGTCCGTAGCATATCCCGGATGAGAACCGACGAACATGTACTATCGCAAATATTCACTGAAACTGAGACCCTAGAGAACGAACATTCGTTACTACGTGCTCTCATGTGCGAAGTTTTGTCGCGAGTCACAGAACCCTGGACAGACTTTGTGGAGAAGTGGATAGGGGTGAAAGCAGAGGAGGGCGTCCCATTAACTAAGGACGGGCCGGGGAAGAGTTTTGTCAAGGTTCAAAATGTCACCAGGGTGGACGATCTCGGATTTGAGACCGAGGAGCGCGAATACGTGCTTGACGAAACTCGCATGCCAAATTTCATCCCTCCCGATATCGCGCTAGTCATGTTCGAGGCTGGCAAAACCCTAAGACTACTTCGAACACATCACCCGGAGCATCCGCTTTGTCATATTGGCATCGTTGCATCTAGTAAACCCCCTGATTTGAAGTGGCTATTTGATTGGAAGTCTATCAAAAACCTAGAGAACGAGGTGACCCGATATGAAAAGGCTATGCTACAAAGGATTATTGGAAAGTCGTCTGAAGATATTCTCCAGCCCGAACATGAGAACAGTGTTACCTTTACGCAGCAAGGCGTGCTACAAGTGTTTGGTAATGATGGCACGCAGCTCGAGAAGCAGCTCCTAGCCTCGATCCAGGCATTGGATCAAGCACCGCCTATTGCAGTCACCCAGGATGTACTATCATCCTTACTAGAGAAATGTCTATACCGCCAAGGCGATCATCTTCGAACAAATTCCCCGGACTTCGGCCTACATTGGTCGCTCATTCCCCTGCATTCATTTGGCCCACTTGTGATGTCACAGGCAAGACTTACCAACCGCGAGTATATGAAACTGCTCTTCAACGCGCACGACCTAAAAGAACATATGCGTATCCAGAAAGAATTCCAACTTTTTGGGAATGGCATGTTCTGCAGCCGACTATCCCATGCGCTATTCGATCCAGATCTTGAGACAGCCGAGCGACGGGCTGGTGTTGCTCTTAACGGTGGTATTATGGGTCTTCGCATGAATGGTAGAGAGACATGGCCACCCGCAAGCTCAGAACTACGTCTTGCACTGATGGGTGTGCTCAGCGACACCTACCTGTCCCCTACATCACAAGAGTCGAGTTCATTGGGGCCCGAAACTTCCGATCTTCCGGGTGATCTCAGCTTCGCTCTCCGTGATCTCCCGCCCGAGGAGATCGATAGATGCATGGATCCTAGTTCGCTCGAAGCACTCGACTTCTTGAGGTTAGCCTACAAGACACCGGCGCCGCTCTCACCAATCCTGACGACCGTGATATTAGTCAAATATGACAAAATCTTCAGAATGCTTCTCCGCATTCTGCGCATGCTGTATGTCGTCGGCCAGCTCTTCCGAGACACTTCAAGGATGGAACACCAAGGTCAAGACCCAGGCGACGTGTGGCTCCGGTTCCGGTTCGAGGTCCAGAATCTCGTGCAAAGTGTGGCCGCCTACGTCTTTGACACGGGCATACAGATGCCGTGGCTGCAATTCGAAAAATGGCTCGAAGGAGTGGAGTCCGACCTGGCCCGAGCTGACACGGACATCTCGGACGCGCGGGTGGTCAGCCCTGACGAAGTGCGCGAGGAGCACGAGAAGATGCTCGATCGCATCATGACTACACTACTGCTGCGGAAGAGGCAGCAGCCCGTACTAACACTCCTCGAGGATATCTTCAGGCTGATACTACAGTTTTCCAGACAAGTGCAGCTGGAGGTGGGCGGTAAAGTTGCCGGTAATGCCAGCAGGGTCATCTTCCAGGAACTATACCAGACCTTCAGGAAGAAAATGGGGGTACTTGTTACTGTTTGTCATGGCCTTAGTGAAAAGGGAGGGAGTGCTGGCAAGCCAGCGAGACGGGACGATGAGGAGCAACGGAGTGATGCTGTCGGTGATGGGAATACGATTGACAGGCTTCTGGTCACTTTGGACATGTTGGGCTATTATTCCCGTCCTAGATTTTGATGTTATTATTAGTGATACCCCCAATCAAATTATCAAATGATTGAACGAGTTGATGTAATCCTTACGGTGGATTGCCTATGCTACAGTTTCTGATGGAACATAAAAGGCTATTATATAACAGGACAGGCTTAATAGTTTTCAGGGTGAGTGCACCTACCCTGTAGCTTGTTGCCCCGCATCGCGTGTCAGGTAAGACAGGACGCGACTTGGTTGCTTGCCCACAAAATCCCCGAACCCCGCCAAGTAGGTTAGTTAAGTACATAGTTGTCTGCGTGTGGGGTGTATCGTTCACTCACTCTTCAACATTCTGTCTTGACCTGTACCGATCCTCCATACCGTTACAATGTCCCGGTCCGTGTCCTCTTCAGGGAGGAACCTGACCTTGACAGAGGAATTGGAAAGATTAGAGCAGTCTATTACACTCACGCTCCAAGGTATGTTTATCAGGTCCCTCTTTGCTGATCACTTTAGTCTTGCAGATATGCTGATTCTAGCTTTCCAGAAATCGACCACAACTTCAGTAAGGCCCATCGGATCGTCACAACAAATGTTCTACCTCTTGTGGAGCAATATGGCGAGCATTCAAAGAACGTATGGGAGGCTTCCAAGGTGCGTATAATCACTGGTCCCCGACCTCGATATAGCTCGCATAGCTAAAGGTAACTCTCTAGTTCTGGAAACAATTCTTCGAGGCATCCGCGAATGTGTCACTATCCGGCTACGAAGAACTAGCGGGGGAAGGCGAAGAGACAGCCACAGCCGAGGAAACGACTGTCGACGAGACTGGGTCCAACTACGATGCGACACAAGACGATACGGCAGGCGAGTCATCCGACTACCACGACCATCACCAGCAACGGGCCCACGACAACATTGAGGACTCGCTCCTCGAAGATGCCACCATCACCGGCAGCACGCCGCGTCCACCCACCACGAAATCCATGCATGCACAATTCGCCGACTTCGGCTCCCCATACCAAGCCCTACGCCGCGAGCTCAAGAACGAGTCGGTCTTTAAGGACGACCTGCCCGACGACGAAGACGAGTACAGCGAGGGCACGGCTCAGCTCCCTCCGTACCGCCACGGAAGCACCCGACTACCCGACATGTCGATGACGCCGCGGTCATCATCACTACTAATGGACGAACCGACACCACAGCCCCAGTTAAATCAGAAGTCCAAGGACCTGCTACTCCACCGCGTGCTGGATAAGAACTACAGACTGCAAGCGACGCCTCTCAAGAGCATCGCCCTCCCAGGGCGGGCGCGGGCCCGATCACCGCAGAGAAAGGGCATAGAGGAAGAGCCAGAGGAGGACAGGACGCGGCGGGCGCTGTGGGCCGAGAGCCCGATGAGCTCGCCCGAGATGGCGGCTCCTAAACTGCGGAGCGACTTGTACATGTCGCCGCTGAAGACGCGGGGGCGCGGTGGAGCAGGGGCGCCACGGACGCCGGGGGTCAGCGTGCAAACGCCCGCGACTGCGAAGAAACGGGACATCTTCGCCGAGGAGCGAGATAAGGGGAAGGAGAGAGAGCGAGATGAAATCACGTGGGAGAGCGATGAGGACGACTTCGATGCCGACAGCGTCTTTGGCGGTATGAGCCCGCCCAAGACTATTCACTTTGCGCTGCCTCCTAGCAAGCTTTTGCAGACGCCTGGTAAGTCATGCTTCATTTAATAGGGTGATTGGTGTTCTATGAATTTGTTGGGTGTGATATCGATAGTGAATGCAGCTAATGAAGACTGCAACAGCTCGAGAAGCCAGTCGTCGCATTGTGGACGATATCCTCTTCACGGCTGGTGCGGATCCTGAGGATTCAGAGCATAGCCCTACGATGGTCCAGATGAATCATGACATCCTGGACGACACGTTTTAGTTAACTGCGATGAGTTTGATGAGCAGTCTCTTGCCTGCGAGATGCGGAACATTTGTGCAGGCGCGCTGAAACAATAGTGAGAAGATTTGCAGAAGATGGACACCCGTCTCGGAGATCACAAACCACGAACCACCTCGCCATGATAAGAGAATGTGAGGCTATGACTGAAATATCGCCATTCTGTATTCTGCGGAAAAGAAATATGCATAGAGATAGAGAGCATGGAGAACAAAATGAGATACCCCTTTTATAACTACAAAACAATATCCACTAACTACATAAGATTTCGTGTTCTTTTTTTCTTATTCTTTCTCCTTCTCCCGTCTTCGTAAATATCCAGTGCTGAATAGCACGGTAATTCTTGAATACCCGTAAAGGGGGAAACAAGGAGACCGGAAATACGGAAAACCCTTATAACACATTTCATTTCTCAACAACTTTATCCACTGCAAGATTTCCTCGATGCGCAATATAGCCATCTCTTTAGCAGCTCTAATGAACGATTCTCAAGGGAAGAGATGTTTTATTTTAACTCTTTCCTGCTGCCGATAATCCCGCCCGTCATCTTTCCTTTTCTGTGCTTCCCCACGCTTCCTCGTCCTACTATTACACTACACCCCCTCTCGACTTGTATACGCGTATTTCGCCTGAATGGAGCTACGCAAACACTCATGAGACATCAGAGCATATTACTGCTTAAGTAGTAAGAAACCAGATAAGTAGTAAAATAATCAAGGGTATCATTTCGCTATGCCGCCTCCTTAAATACCAGCCCCTAGGTCCGCTCCTCGACTTCCCACGCCGTCCTCGCCCTATCCATGTTCCTACCACGAACCGGATCGCCTAACCAACCACTTGCTCACTCAATCCGGTATTAAAAACCGCGCCATCTCCCTCATACCAAACCGATGTCTAACTATAACTCTAACCTCATCCCAGCCCCAACTTCCCAAATCCAAACCTTTTCATCAACCTTCCTCCTCAATCCCTCCTCAACCGTCCATCACATCTCTTATCCCACAATTCCCAGACACCCACCCACCGTTCGATTCGGGTATCCATGATAGGCAACGCTCGGGCCTCGGCGTTCGCGAGCCTTTGGACAATTCGAATCAAAACAGGCGGAATAGGTTGGCCGTACCCCTTTTTGGAGGGTTCTCGTACAGCATTACGCGTGGGCTATGAAGAGACAAGGCGTCATCGGACAGACTTGGCTGCTTCTTGCTCGCGTTTTGGGGCGTTGTGTTTGTGAGGGATTGATTGGTTGGTGTTGAAGGGGGGTATATTGGGTTAGGATGCTGTAGTGGGAATTTGTCGTGTTGCTCTGTGTTGTTCGTTTATTTAATTGTTCGTTCTTTCGTGGAAGACGTATCCTGACGGGATCCTAAGTCGCCGAGTCGAGGAGGTTCTACTGAGCTTGTGTCGGGAAAGTTGTCGGGGCAGATGGACGCGGGAATGAGAATAGTAATGATGATGGGCTGTTATGGTATTTCCGCCTCCGAGGAAAGAATTCCTTCTTCGTCAAGGACGCCGTGCTCGGGAACGATCTCATTGATAGCATCTATCTCTCGTCGTCTTTGTTTCTGGTTCCTGTGAAGACGAGAGTCGAAGATCGTTAGCTTTTTTGCTCTTGGTCTTAGAGGGGGGGAGTTAGTAGTCAACCGGGACTATGCGTATGTACCTTTTAGATATTGATGTGGTTGCCGCTGCATATTTCCGCCTTTGTAATTGAGTAGAAGGTCAAGGTGAGTTTTCTTCCTAGTCTTGAATAAGAGGTTGGTTGGTTTATGATAATTAGGCATAACCTGCTCGATAACCGCGCTTCTCAAATCAACTGAACTGAACTGCTCTGTTATGTAAGTATCGCCGGTATCTTTCAATCAAACCATCGACTGCTTCCTACGTACTTATACACTTGCAAACACCATCACGTCATCGAAGCTATTTTCAGCATGGCAGCCCAACAACGTAGGACCATGACAACCTTACCTAGGAATTGCTCAATCACCTTACCGACTTGCTTGCAAAGTTACTTTCCATGTCGCCGATGAGCCATAGTGCCGAGTGTGTGAAATGACAGCGCAAAGTGCACAGCCACGGATCTTTCCCAAATAGGTAATGGCGTGCTGACTTGGCCATGCGCCAACTGTTGTGAGTCAGATACAGCGTGCCCGAAGCCCTACCTGAAGAACACAATTGATTTCAGGCTTATGATAATAAAAGGTACAATTTTTACGGATTGGTAAGTTGGCGTACACAGCCTTGATTTCGAGTCATTTGGACGCCCGGTAGGATGTGTGTGCTAGGTTAGGTATCAAGCATCTTAGGCTGGGTTGAGAGTTGAAGGTAGTCACTGGGATATTTATTGTACATGATACAGCGTAAATAGTGTATACCTAGGCAGACTAATGCTAACCCAAGATTCCAAGATTCCAAGATTCTGAGATCAGATCAACGATAGAAGTAGACGGCGGAATAAGGTGGAGTGTATGTATGTACCCTAGCGACTTATTTGGGCACCAAAAACCCCGAATGTGGCGCCTCCTCAGCCGTGGGTCGCCTACTGGGGTTGACGAGAAGCAGCGGCATAATGAAATCGATAAGCGAGGAATGAGACGGAAGTATTAAATAAAGACTGGACTTTGAACTGATTCCTAATGGGCGGATCAACGTCCATATCCCTGATCTTTTAATACAGCGACTTCGAGTTCTTCCTAAACCTCATCAGGGTCATCATTGCACAATCCCAAAGGCTCTACCAGACGCCGGATCTTTCACTTCGATGAGGCCGTCGGTCATCTTATCTGGGGCGCCAAAGATCTGTGCTTGGGGAAGCCAATGCGCCAGCTGTGCTCGATGAGTTTCGTTAGTCGCTTTCGGTAGAGCGCTGATGGGAAACGAAACTTACCATGACGCCCACAGACCAAATATCTGAGCTGTGATATACTCCGTGTCCTTTCCACACTTCGGGAGCTCGACAAGGGAGACTGGGAGCCGTTTTCTCGTGGGACCTTCTTTGATCACTGTACCAAACGTAAATTTTCGTTTATTTGAGAGACAAAAAGACGACACCCGCCTTCCTGGATCACATACCTTTGCTCCGGACATGCCATATTGTAGTCTCGAGAGGAGGATGTTATTGAGGTTGATATCTAGATATTGTACTTTGATATCTAGTACGCTTGATTATAGAGTGCGGGTTGGCGCGAACAGGGGCCGGTGTGTGCCCCTGAGTCTCCTTGAGTCTTCACCAAGTCTTGGTAAGGTATTGTATGAAACACTTGAACGATATAATTACTCGGCATTGTTGGAGGTCGCGTGGTCTATGCCACGCAGCTGGATTTTGCCTTCGGTATGATTATCACCCAGAGCAGTACCTAGCTAACAACAACAATCAAGGCACTTTCACATCGCTAATAGGTTATGGCTCTTTACGATCTTCCCACATCACCTTTTTCGATGCCGAATCCTGTGATACCTAAGCTCTTTGTCTTTATTCTCTTACTGCAATCCTTTCTCGCATCTACAGAAAGCTGTTCCTTGCAACAAGGTTTTGGCTACTCCTTGGTTGAGCGAGCCCTCTTCGGTTGGGCGGCGTTACGTCTATGTTGGCATGAGTGACCCGGATTTAGGGAACGGTCATGGCTGTTGGCACGGTTGTGGGCTGGATAGCTCTCAAATTATTGCCTTCGCTCCTTGCAACAGACGTACATACTTTACTCAAAAGGCATATTGCATAATTCATATGTGACGCTGTAGGTCCGATCATTGAACGTGACATATCTTTAGATGGCATAGAGTACGCAACTTATATCCAACAGACATGCATCATGCAGTCTCATCTACATCGTACCATAATCCGAGTATCTTGAAAAAGACTTCTAAATATAGAGGATGCTGCCGTCACCCCCTATATATACTAACTAAAGAGATTTAGATATATGCAAATGCATGAGTAACAACCTAGCTGGAGTCAAGGAGGACAAGTATGATATTATTTCTACCCCTATTTCATAGTGGTAGCGGTCCCGTGCAACTCAGCACATCTTGTTGATATTGCGGTGAGGACACCCTATCTCTCTTAGTAACGGTACGACTACCTAGTTACCACTATTATATCTTGTACTCAGTGCTCACACTCGTCTCTTCTGTCCCGAAGATCAAGGACTGATACAGCCAATCCCCTATTCCGTGTCTATAGCTCGCCTCCCTTTAATCTTACCCCTGCTCTTCCGTTCTTCTTCTTTCCCATGATCCTTATACTCTTTCAAGGCAGCCTGCTCGTCCTTTTCCACGCAGTTCGGACACTTGGCATTTATTTTCGACGAGTAATCGGGAGAGCGTACCCACCGCTTCGCCACGCCGCAATTGGAAGCGCAATGAAAATCGGCACCGCTTGGAATATACCCATTTTCGACAGTATGATTACACTTCTTGTAATAGAATTTTGTAGCGTATCCCGTGCACATTCTAAACATTGTTAGGTATAGTTTCTTTCAACTGAAGCAGAATACGAACGCCGAAATTAGAAGACAGAAATATATAACTAGCTTACCTATTGTATGTCTTTAATGGTCGTTCAAGACTGCTGGTCATGGACTTTAATGATAAGAGTGCTTTCGTAGCTGATCAATCCGTCTAATGAAGCAGGGATGATCTCGGGAGAAGAAGAAGAATAATGGTCTGTAAGAAACCCTTAGAAAGGCGCGCTTCAATGAAGAAGCAGGACTTAATAAGTGTCTGGGTTGCGTCCAAGTCCTGGTTCGCGGCCGACAGAAACTACCGTTATTGCCCTACTTCGGCTTACTTAGGCAAGAGGAAGGTAATCCCTCCCATATATCAACAATATGGGTATAGATCTACATGCCGCGCTTATTTACCGCTGCCTAGGTCGTCTTACTTGTCATCAACGTGGGGTAGAGCTTTCCATGCTTTCACAGCTGCAAATGAATAGCTTGTTATGAGTTCAACCTTTCGGATAAAAAAAGTAGTTGCTTTGAATAATATTACTACAAAGCGTTGTCATGGATCATCTTCCGTTTAACTGGGTGCAATGAGTGATTCCGATACATTCAGCTGGGGGCTGTCAAACCTATGCAGTGTGTGCAGTCAAGTTCAGGTTGGTAGCTCTTTAGCTTGTGTTATTCCCGTTCTTCAAATTTCCCTGCTATTTCATATCGCTTGTTTTATCCCTGTTAATATGTGGACTCTAACGGTACCGGTTAACTTTGCACAGATTCCACAACAGACTGAGAAGCCTACCTTCGGTCATACGCCTTCTCTTCATCATCAGACCCTAGAGAGCTTTGCTGAGGCAATTCACCAAAACTGTTTTATATGTGTGTCGATACGAGACAGGCTTGTAAAACCTAATAATGAGGTAGAAAGCTGTTTGAAAGCATCATGGACGCCCATGATGTTCTGGATTCTAAAAGATTTTGCTGGGCGCGATCTATACAAGCTCAATATAGCATATAAAGATCCTCTTTCACGTAAAAGCCAATTTGATATCGTTCAGTTTCGACTAACGCCATATATTGAGGGTAAGGCGTGCGATTTCCTATACATTTCACACTAAATTCCATGGCCGTCCTCCGGACTTTATGAGTGGAAGTAGGTCCACAGTGTTATTTCAACGTTAACATATGGGTTGGTTGCCATTAGATGATACCTGTTTAACGTCAGTGACCGGGATTGGGGACTCTACCTCGTGTTCATCGGCGATCCAGACAGCGCTGAGTTGGCTCCAGCATTGTCGTCATCAACATCCGCGGTGTGACCGGTATTCCGCAGGTGTGAGGACATGGCGACCCAAAAGACTTATTGATCTTGGCCGCCAAGGCTTACGACACTGGAAGTTAATTCATACCGCCATGCTTGATCCCTCGTCATCACGGGACTCTTACATAGCGCTTAGCTACCGTTGGGGACCCTCTCCTCGAGTACTTCTTCTTTCCTCCTCAATGGATGAGTTCCTACTGGGGAAACCAATTAAAGATCTACCACAGACATTCCAAGATCTCACCGTCATTGCACGGAAGTTCTTTATCCGATTTATCTGGATCGACGCCCTTTGCATTATACAGGATTCAGAAGAGGACTGGCACGTTCAGGCTCTAGCCATGCGACAAGTATATGCTCATGCGGCTTTCACAGTCGCCGCTTCAGCATCAACCGACGAGGATGGTGGCCTATTCCGACGAAGGGACCCAAGCTCAGTCTTCCCATCAATAGTCAAACTACCGAGTTGTACTTCTGTTCCAAACACCTTCCGCATCTTCGAAAGAGACTACTGGGACCGGAACATCCTGGCTGGCCCTTTGCATAAACGTGGGTGGGTGTTCCAGGAAAGATACCTTTCTCCTCGTGTACTATACTTTAGTACGACACAAATCTTTTGGGAATGTTTTGAAGAGGCCAAATGTGAAAGCTTTCCAAAGGGAATTCCTTTTCACTTCTCCGATAAGAATCTCTCCACATTATGGGACTTTGCGGAGGCAAACGAGACGCCTTCAAGCCACCCGAATGATAAGACCGTTATGCCAATTGCGGTGTATTCGGTTTGGCGTGATCTAGTCAAGCAGTACAGCCAATGCTCTTTGACCAAGGCCAGGGATAAATTCCCAGCCTTTGCGGGAATTGCGAAGCTTTTCCGAGAAATCACAGGTGATGTTTATTTAGCGGGACTTTGGCAGTCTAGGTTCCTCGAAGGGCTCGATTGGAGAGTCGCGGAGCCTGTGAGCAAGGCTTCTTCTGAGTACCGGGCGCCTTCATGGTCTTGGGCGTCAGTCGATGGGCCTTTCAGGCCTTTGCTTCCGGGGGCTATCTTCGAACATCTGGTAGAGCTGATGACAGTTAAGGTTCGGCACCATGGTCTAGATCCAACTGGGTGTATCTCCGGAGGAGATCTGATGTTACGGGGCTCACTTATTCGAGCGACAGTGAAGTCCAAGCAGCAAGACGGCTACTGGGAGGTGGAAGTCCATCCCAGAGGCCAGCTCGGCGCCGGACTCCTACCCTTCGAAGTCCAAGTTCGATTTTGGCTGGATTACCAAGGCATTGACATATCACACGGCCAGGTTCTCTATTTTCTCCCCCTCAACGCAAATATGACAGAATTGCAATTCGAAAAGGCAACAGAGGTTGTTTTTCTGATGCTAAATCCGCTTGTTGAAGGTGATCACCTTCAACTAACATGTTCTCGAATAGGACATTTCGTTATAACAGAGCGAAAGAGTCTGGAACACTTTGGTTTCAAAGGACGAGAAGACGGGCTAATGGTTTTAAGCCATGCACAAGAGTATAGTACTGTAGTAATTAAATAATTTTCTTTTATGGTTAGCGCTAGGGACACAATAACACCTATGTAAATCCTGGCGCCAAAAGGACCACACAGCGTCTGGCCAATCATATATGCATTTCAAGTAGCGGCACCACGGCGTAGAGCTGGGCCAGCTTTTAAGACGACGAAACAAGCGATAGATGTCAATCCGGCATTGAAACGCTTGTACATTATGGCCCCTGTCAGATAGATGGTCAGCAACCTGTGCCCCCACGCGCCGAGGGGGTAAGCGGCAGAGACCCAAGGAAGCAAACCGACCTGATGAATCTCGGCCACAATTGGAGGCTGAGTGTTGGCGGGTACTGTATTGTCTTGAGTAAAAAAGAAGACGGTTGAGAGGATGGGGCTGACGACGGGGGCCCATCCTAAGCCCGAGACATTGCTACCCTTCGGTGGCGATGGGCTACCTAATTATAATGACTGCAGACGATCGTTGTAAAACATACCAATTGCATCATGGCTCCCGTCTCGGTATCTAGCCGAGAGGGACTAGGGGAAGGTACCTGCCCCTACTCCAAGTACCCTACCAAAGATTACCTTGGGCCGTGAAGGTCTAGTCCTCCCCTTCAGCCAGGCGGCGACCTAAGGTCTATATATACGAAAACCTCGCTTTTGCCCCTTGTTCGCGCTCGCTCTCGTATAGCCTGCCTCATTTGACCAGGCATACACGGGTAGCTAGGCGGCAAGTTTTGCCGCTCATGTGATTATATACATGATATGGAAGTCCTGTCTTGATGTTTACGAGAGATTATAGCCGCAGTATTAGAGAGAAAGCATTTATTCTCTATGTGATTACCTACCTCTCTCGATCATGTTCTCAACTGCATCCGACGTCTCTGTGATGCCACGTTTTCGTTTGAACTGCGTGAGATGATCACTGACACATATCTCTTTGGCCACGCTGCTGATCTTGGATAGATCATCCGGAATATCCTCCTCTAGAGAGTCCCTAATTCTTGCTCCAAAGAATACTGTTGCCAAAGCCGATGACTTCCAAAGCGGCATTTTATGACGAGTGCTGTACACGAGGGACGAACACAGCACGTATAGTGCCAGAAAATGAAGTGTGGCTGGAAGCGCTATCCAAGCCCACGAGACTTGGACTAAAGGAACAAGAAAGGATTGCGTCCCGTCTATGGTGCCCATTCTTGCTTGATCAGGTCCTGCCTCCCCCTGAGTGTATGAGCGAAGGCCGGATGTCATACTGGTTGCTATGGCCATAAAAACGCTTTCTATATTATGATAATTATCTGCTGTTACAGCGTAGAGGTGGGCAACAGCGTCATTCATTGATATGGGAACGGTGCGATAGCCTTCATAGACGCTCCCAGTAAGAATCCTAGATGTGAAATTGGTAATAAAGGCCGCTGCTCCTGAGCCCACGAGGAAGGAATCGTTTGTTGATCGTGTAGGTGGCGGTTCTCGTGAGTGTGGGTCGTGGCCTATAGGGGAGAATTCATAATAATAATTAGAATATTCGTTGCTGTCGGGGACATGCACCCACCTCCCAAGTTTCGATGTGGTTAATACTACTTCTTGTAGTATTCCAAGCACGACGGCAGACCTATACTGATTCAAACACCAGTATAAAACGCACTCGTGAGCTGCAACATTTCCGATCAGATGGAAAGCCGTAAAATTGATTATTGGGAAGCCTGCTGTTAGCTCAATCGGGCTGTACGCCGAGGTGGTGATTAGTTGGAGGCGGAGGTCATCAGGCGACTGATCAGGTATGGCGTCATCCAGACTCTCCCAAATGCTGACACTGAACCCGTTTGGAAGCGACCACAAATTGTTTTGGTGAGTGAGGTTTTCTGTAAGGTTTAGAGTAATGTGAGAAGATATATCCGCGCATTCACTGCATACGGCCAAGCTTTGAAAGGCTTTATAGGTGCAGTTGCCTCTAAGGCAATCTAAATCTAATGATCGCTGAAGTGATTGTGGGCTGCCTAGAAAGAATAACCCTTGGTAGAATTGAGCTATCAATGTATTCGAGAGAGAACTATACCCTGGGGCGTCGTTGTCGTATACTAGGCGGGCCGAGGTGGATGTAAGGATTTCTTGATAAGATACAAAACGAATGCTGGTGCTTTGTTGAACAAACGGAGTGATTGCAAGGCTCAGTACAATAACTATTGTAGCAATTGACGTTATACCCCTAGTGAACGCCCAGAGGGTTAGCATAGCCAACTATAGAAGGAGAGTTTCAAAATGGAGGTCTTACCATTCGCGCGCTTTTGCTAATAGAATCAGAGACCCTAACGGCCCTCGACTTGCTTCATCGTACAAGGCTAGGTCTGACAACGAAACTTTTGCTCGCGATAAGTGCACCCACTTTTGTTGTCCAACAATGCTTGATGCGACGGCGATCAACGTGGACGTAGAGAAAGCGGAAAGGGTAGAGATTAATGCATTCAGGGTGATCCCATAAGGCAAGCCGGGAAGTGGACTGGCAGCATATGCATAGAGGACTGCTAACTGGGCTCCAAATGCCGCGGAGCTTATTGTCCAAAGTGAGAACTCCCACAGCCACGGTAAATTAGTAGGAGGTTTTGCATTTTTCACCACGTTTCTGGTTTTGGCCGACATTGTAGATATCTTTGGACATGTAGTGAGTTTTGGCAGTAATGTTTCTTAAGTTGCTAACTAATTCTCAATGCTAGATTGCTGCCGATATATATATAAGTAGGCATTTCTAATAATAATAATAATAATAATAATCGGATTGTATTTTTGAAGGAAGGCTGAATCAACCTCTGCGCCTTGAGCCACCTATGTCAAGCGACGTCAGGTGCATACAAGAGGCGAGGATTCAAGTCTGCCCATAGTATATTATGGCCCAATTGAGTCTATCTCCGAGCCCGTATCCGAAATGCACCTCTATTCCATAGCCTTCAGCGCGTCTCAGCGTACAACCCAAGGTAACACTCTCGCTGCGCAGCATATGGATCAATGTGGTACCAAGCGGACTGGGCACGCATAATTGTTCAATAGACCCCAATGGAAACCCAGGCAAGCGCGCAGCCACTTCCAACGATCGCAAGAAATATACTCAAGGAGGCTATGAAAAAGTTGGGGGCCTAGACAATGACCAGGGTAGCATTCTGTCGGGCATACTTTCCAGTTCTCCAACTTGGATAGCCTCATCTTCATGCTTCATACTATGATTAAATATCAGAAGCAGCCATTACCTAAAGAGAAACGATTCATTCTAGTTCTGCTGTGGTTTGGCACATTATAATCCTAAACGCATTGTATATTAAATTTCTTGTCTTGACTGGTTCTACCAATCCAATTGCCCCTATTTCTGCTCCACTGTTATTAGGAAGTGCTACGGCCGTCCCACGGCTTGAAACACCATGAATGGCACAATCTTTCCCGCCGACACCCAGCACGAATATGGGCCACGTTGGTACACACCGGGTACACCAGCACTTCAGGCATTGATATTTGACCCTGGAAAGCAACTACCCCAGAGACAGCTGGAACCAAGTTGTGGTAAAGGCCAACATAGCTGCCTCGAGTTGAACGCGCCTTTTCTGTGCTGCGAGAGCAAAAGATATTGCTACTTTGATGAGAACTGGACCCCAAAATGCTGTCACGTGGGCTCCAAATGCCCCGATGCAGCATGCCAAGCGGATGAATTCTCTTGCAATGTGACATCATCATATGATATACGGGTGACTCTGGTGCCGGGGCAAACAACGACGGGAGCCAGTGCCACTTCGAATAGAGAGTATATCATTAGTACTTTCATATCGCACTCTACTACCACAGCTTGCTGTAGCCGTGCCTGTGGCGCGTCGTCACACTCTTGTGAGAGTGTCCTTGGTGGGCAATGCTGCGGGTTCGGCTCCCAATGCGCGCTCGGCACCAGTTGTGTCGCTAACACAGGGTATTCAACGCAAACAGCCAGCTGCTTGGCAAACCAGAAAACTTGTAGGCCAGACGAAGGGGGCGGATGTTGCGATACAGGGTCTAAATGCGCAGTTATAGACAGCGGGCCAACATCGAGCTTTGTCTGCAGCGGCGGCGGTCCAACTCTTGAGGATCACGTTGCTGGCTTATCGCCCAGTGCAAAGGCTGGTATTGGTGTTGGCGTTGCCATTGGCGTAGTAATCGTTGTCACTGTTATTGCATACTTGTCTATCTGGTGGCGGTGGTCAAGGATGCGGAATGAGAAGATCTTGACAGAGGACAACCAGGACAGAGGGGAATTTGCGTACGCGGTGGTCGAAACAGACAGGGCGACAAGGAACTAATGGTGAAAAGAATATCATATGATCAGAGGTTTTCTACTTAGCAAATATTTGAAGAATACGCAGTAACAGAGAAGCTTATATCAAGTTTGGACTGTTTCTTCCCAAGGGTGGAGGCGTCGCCTTAGGTTTGATATTAACACAGAGTACCTAGGTATGACGGTCAAGTTCTCCATTCGTGGCTGAAAGATATTGGGTTGCGCGAGCAGTTCTAAACTTCTTTCTGGGCTAATAGTACCTACATATATGTGACAAATGGTTAAACATGTGTTGTGCCACTGCTGATGGCTGCAACATGCCACGAGGTTAGGGTCCTAGCGAGCAAATGCACCGGCCAGTTAAAACAACTCCGGAGTAACTGTACTGTACGCACATAAACCGGGCATAACTAGGTACGGACCGATTGATTATTTACCTACTTGGGACATTCCAAAAGTTCATCACAGTCAACTAACTTATGCTAACTTTCAAGTAGGATTTTGTAGTAACTCTGTCTGCAGCTGAGTCAATTCTCAAACCACTTAACATCATTTCCGCGGGTGAGGGTACGCGCAGAAGCGGCAGCCGTATTCGTATTCGAGTTTTATAACGAATGCGGAGTCGGAGATACCAAATCATCTTGTTGTGCTGTCATGTGATTGGCTCGCGACAATTCCATGCCGAATATGGATCTCAACGTTGTGCAATCGCATCATCTGCACCGACAAATAGACAGCGGTCGAAAACATGGGCAGAGTATCGTGCGAGATAAATACGAAAAGAGATAGACAGTTCGAACAATTTTACCTGGTACGATTGTGTCGCGCGATATCAAGCCGTTTTATTGTTTCCAGGCCAGACAGACGAATCTCCGGTCGGGGGTATCGGTGCTTAATAATTGGGACTTGATCAAACGATACTGTACTTAGTGTAAGTAGGTATACGTACTTAGACTTTGGGTGGGACGGGATGCCAGATGGACGGATACCACCTAATCTCTCCCTGTGCGTTTGCAGATCTGAGACTACTAGTCTAGTTATACTAGCCAAGGTAAGTAGAGTATACATCCGAGAGCACGTTTGTCCATGGCCTTGGTATACTTCTAGGTGATGTGATCCTGCCCTCGTGACGCACATCCAACACCTGTAACGATATCACATCTCCTTATATGTAATACCAATTCAAATCAATATGTCGGGGAAAGACTTCCGAAGTTCGAGGTTAGATTTAAGGTAAGCTAAAGAAGTCTTCTGGTGCACTAGTTATGGTGGCAGCGGCAATTCAGAATCAATGACCATAATGTATCGGTACCACTGCCTGTCGCTGTGCGGCACGGGTAGCCCCACCTGAGGAGCTGCACTCCTTGGTGCGATAGTTTGCATGTTCGGCAAAGATCAATGCGATTGGCCAATGCAAAAGGGGTAGCCACCAATTCAGGTACTATGTACAATACTTCAATTGCTGATAAGGTAGGGCTCGATGAGGGGTTCCCCTATCTACAGTACACTCATGTTGATATTTGAATAGGATATGAGTTTGGAACTCTAGTCTAACTAGACTACACTAGGTATTATACTTACATGTATTCGTTCCTCCATGCCCGACTTAGTCCCGTAAGGGCTAGCACGCAATACCATGTACATGTACAGTTCTAGGGATGATTTGCATAGTGCGACACTAAATAAGACCCTGGAATGTTTATACGTAGTGTACATGATTGTCTCTCCTCGACGCTAGTTTACCTAAGTACGCGACGGAGTTAATTTTCAATTTTTTAAATCTTTTTCCCTTTTGGCTCTTGTCGCATTTATCCTGGGCGTACCTATCCGAAGACGAGCTTACCTAATGCTCTGCAAGTAGGTACCAGACAACTTCTCTCCCTTATTAGTGCTGCGGCTTGCCCACACCTTTCCTTCCTTTACTTACCTCGGTGGTATCTCCAACTCTCCTCCCTCCTTCACCTCTTTCCCATCCCCCTCCACTCGCTACCGCAAATCCCACCAAATACTCCGAGCTTCACAAGTTCTGAGCTGGGCTTGATATATCTCGGATATTTGCGTGTGCGCCGGTCGGCAAACCCGGACGGCCATGGCTTCTAACGCCAGCTTCACGTCGCCTCTGGCCAACGCGATCCCTTCTGCCGGCTCTTTTGCGCCCCAGATCGAATCCGTTGTCGATGCTGTCATGAACGCCAGCCTGATTACTTGGGCTGTCTCTCTTTTAGCTCTGGCTGTCGCTTATGATCAGAGTAAGTAGTTCCACACTCAATCATCTGCCAGACGAGCGCTTTGGCTAATGAATCTACTGAACAGTCAGCTATCTACTCCAGAAGGGCTCAATCGTTGGGCCCGCCTTCAAGGAGCCTTTCATTGGCCCCTTTCTCCAATCTCTAGATCCCAAGTTTGAAGAATACATGGAAAAGTGGCAGAGCGGTCCTCTCAGCTGTGTTTCTGTTTTCCACAAGTACGTTGTGTTCCTTTTGCTTGGCTAGCCGATCGCTTATCGTTCCATTCACCAGATTCGTCGTTATCGCTTCGACCCGAGACCTCGCTAGAAAGATCTTCAACGCTCCCCAATACGTCAAACCCTGCGTCGTCGATGTTGCCACCAAGATTCTGGGAGAGGACAGCTGGGTCTTCATGGATGGGAAGGAGCACGTCGACTACCGTAAGGGTCTAAACAATCTCTTTACTCGCAAAGCCCTCGAATGCTACCTGCCGGGCCAGGAAGCCGAGTACAAGCGGTATTTCGCCAGGTTCCTCAAGCTCACCAAAGATGCTGGAGGCAAGCCACTTCCTTTCATGCATGAGTTCCGCGAACTTATGTGTGCTGTTTCGCTCCGTACATTTGCTGGCTATTACATGGCCGATTCCGCCATTAAGAAGGTTGCCGATGACTACTATCTTGTCACGGCCGCCCTCGACCTGGTGAACTTCCCTATCATCGTTCCCTACACTCGCACATGGTACGGACAGCGCGCCGCTCGCGAGACCATGGAGGAGTTCGCCAAGTGCGCTGCCAAGGCCAAGGTTCGTATGGCTGCAGGAGGAAGCATCACCTGCATTATGGACGCCTGGATCAAGGAGATGATCGACTCCAAGAAGTGGCTTGAAGCTACCGAGAAAGGCCTCTCCACCGAACACCTCGTCAAGCCTTCTCCCATCATCCGCGAGTTCTCTGACATGGAGATTGCTCGTACGATCTTCACCTTCCTCTTCGCTTCCCAAGATGCCACGAGCAGCGCTGCCACGAACCTATTCCAGGTTGTTGCTCAACAACCGGATATCCTGGACCGAGTCCGTGAGGAGAACTTCAAGGTTCGGGGTGGTGATATCCACGCTCCTGTCGGTTTGGATCAATTAGAGTCCATGACCTACACTCGTGCGGTCGTCCGTGAGCTCCTACGCTGGCGCCCTCCTGTCATCATGGTCCCATACAAGGCCAAGAAAGCTTTCCCCATTACCGAGGACTACACAGTGCCCAAGGGCGCCATGATCATTCCCACGACGTATATGGCGCTGCGAGATCCTGAAGTTTATGATAAACCTGATGAGTTTGACCCTGAACGGTACTATACAGGCGACGCCGAGGAGAAGGGCAAGAAGAACTTTCTCGTATTCGGTACCGGCCCTCACTACTGCCTTGGTCAACACTATGCTCAACTCAACCTGGCGCTCTTCTTGGGCAAAGCCTCGCTCCTTTTGGACTGGAAGCACCATGCTACACCGTTATCCGAGGAGATCAAGGTCTTTGCTTGTATTTTCCCTAAGGTACGTCTCAGTTGTGGTTGAGAAGTGCATCTAAAACCATTAGCTAACAGAGAATTTAGGATGATTGCCCCTTGACATTCGAAGAGAGAAAGTGGTAAAATGATGCTCATAACGCTAGGCTTGACGCCAACGCAAGGTCTTATAGAATGAGGGCTTGGGCCACCCAACGGACGAGAACTCCTCATCGCCGTAGAAAGGCAAACTACACCTGCCGATCCGGGTTTTATGAACTATACTAAGAGCGGGAGTTAAGAATAATTGTAATGCTGGCCTTGTATATACTTGAATTAGAGCGACTTTGATATCACCAACAATCACTCGTCCTGCTCTATCTAACGACGACGATTGGGAGACTCAAGATGGGATATTCGGCAGATGACGAGATCGACGTTCCGAAAACATCGCTTGAGCTCAGTCTGAAGGTACTAGGGCGAAGTCTAGAATGCAGGATAGACATTAGACCGATGGACGAGCAGCGGGTCGGGGGTCATGGGAGGTGCTAAGGAACAAGAGCGATGTGGATGATGACGTGCGTCTCATGCCTGGACTGAGCAGCGATAAGTTGCTCTGGGTTAACGCCAACATAATCATAAATCGAATAACCATCTACTCGTCCGCTGAACTCTAGTTATCGGTTATGCCTTTTCGTTCCTAAAATATGTGAATCAGGTCAATGTGATCTTGTTACTCGTAATGACTTGCTTCTGGTTTCAGAGATGATGCTGACAAGGAGGCGGGGTTGTTTAGAAGTGACTAAATTTCCGTCGGTGGTCGAAATAGTGTAGCTCTCTTTCTTTGGGCTTTCTTTCATTGGTTGATTATCTTTTGTTTAGTGTTGGGATTTTGGTTGGGTTGGGTTGGGCTAGGTGGGATACTATTGGATTATAGAACGGTTTTGCTCGGAATGAGGAGCTGTACGCAACATATATCGTAAATACATCTATCTACACGCACCTAAATGTGTATGCACGTAGGTGACTTTGGGGACATCTTTCTTGTTTGTAGAGAGTCTGAAGTTTAACGGTAAGAATACCATGGATAGTTAGGTATCGGAACGATGTAGGTAGTGGAGGTAAGCCACCCCAGCCAATGGAAGTAGGCTATGTCAGGATGTCTTCCTCCTATTGGCACAGAACCAGGTATATCTACTACAAGTTGAAAATTTGTCGTTGCGCGAAGCGCTCCGAAATACCTTCGTAGGCGTGAATAATCTATTATAGGGGTCTTTCGTTGTGTGTTATAGTCTTAAATAATGTGACTGGCTCGTAGACAGTAAGGTAAGAGAGCTAATACTATTCCTTCACAGTAACTCAGTTTTCTCTCCTTTATATCCTTGCCTTACACACACACGCTCTCTCTCTCTCTAACTACAGCTTAATACCAGTGAGAAGTTATACCTTGTTCTGTTCAACGTAATCATCGTGCTACTTCATAGTATTAGTGCCAGAAGTCCATAGGTAGACCCGTCTCCAAATGCGCGTGTAGAAAAAGGCTCTTCATACTATGGAGGACACACTACGGTTATTAGGACTGTGGTGTCCCAATATTCCCGGCCCCGCCTTATGTATCTTTGAATGAGGTATTCGTTGTTACACGACAGTTTCTTATACCGTCGTAAGCCGTTGTTCCGGACGCTTTTGGTGGCCCTGGTGGCGCCAGCTGACCCGAATATATGTGACACGACATAAGGAACCCCAGTCGCGTCGCATTTATATCACGTATAATAACGAAGTGCCATTTAAATATCAAATTCTTGGGCGGCGGCAGCCAGACGAGCACGTAGCGGTGATTGACTTTGATATCGATGGCTCTAGCGGGTAAATTATTAACACTTTTGAGCTTGACTACTTCTTCCTCGAAGCCTTCAATCCAAAACCAGAAAATCAAATAGGGACAGCGATATCGTGCAAGGCATGTCGAGTCGAATCTCTCTGGCAAGATTCGTTGATCAGCTAATTTAACGTATAGATGTCCATCAATAGGGGAAGATCGTGCCGGTGGGTTTTTACGATCTCAGCAGGTGGAGCAACAAACTAGTCACAAGAGCGCTCGATGCAGACCCAGGAACCACGATTAAGAAGTTCTATGCTAGCCAAGTACTTTTTTTCCCAGCTCCTCCCGTAAATTCGTAAGTAGCGGCGCTGCTAATGAACAAGTGCAGTTGATACCCTACTGCTTGTTCGACTTCATAGTATTAGGGGCAATATCAGAGACTATTGACAGGAGATCCAGCGCATGAAAAAAGTATTGTGATGGCTCGATGAATACCGGTGGCCAGTGTTATGGAATAAAAGTAACAAACATTACCTAAGTGATAAAGTATGATCTACGACTTTCTCTGCATATCACGCATAACTAAAAGTTACAGGATGTCGATACCCAATAGTAAACGTAAATGATCTCAATTAATATACTTCTAATTACCGGCTTGCCCATCCTGCCAATGCCCAGCACGCAACGTTTCAGAAAACCATCAGCTTATTGAGTCACATTGTTTCAAAAGGGTAATACATAGTAACTATTGCCTCCAACACATCTCAAGTATACAGGTTTTAAAAACTTTGGGCAACTGAACTACAAGCCGTTGGGAGAGTAACGTCACACAGATGATGGGTGTCAGCAACAGACTACTTCAAAAGCCCTATGTTGAGGTACAGCGATGAAGCCATTGGGGTTGGCGTGTATCGCGGCAATAACGTAAGCAAACGAATAGCCTAACCAAGTCGTGATGGTAGAAGTAGGTATTAGGTAATTGCGGTCTGGCTTTATAGGCTGACTAAGCCGCTCTTCATCTGGCTGATCTTACGGTCGGCCGTGCACTGAATGACCAAAGCCACTTAAGCCACCTCTATAATTTATCATTGGTGTATTGTCACTTGGCAATGATTTCGGTAACATTGGTAGCTATATGCGGAATATTCATCATGCCACCACTGGTGCAAATTGAGCTACGGCTTATTTTCATGTGCGTGTTGTCTTGGCCAATCTCACTGTTACACCTTGTTACACCGCTTACATCTGTGACCTACGCCAACTCTGGATAAAGAGGTCATCTCGAGCAAAACACGCGACGATATTTGCTACCTACCAGGATTCTTCATTGGGCTGGAATGCCTCACAATGATCGGGGTGTCCGCTGCCGCGCGATGCGCACCGCCGACATTTTCATGGCTTCATTCTTACGAGGCCTGGCCAAGCATCACGATGTTATGCGCAAAGCCCGGAGGGGCGTGCCTGTGACGGTTTCGAAATAGTCACGTCTAGGCGAGGCATTCTTTCTGATGGTCGAAGATGTGTAACATATAAATACATGATGTAGAGCTTCAACTTATCCAAGTGAAACTCACAACTGCAACAGAGCAAATCACGAGCATTCCTTACAATAATTACTCCAGAGACCAGGCTTTTCATCATCCCGACTACTGCGATCTACGATAAACATTTTCGCAATGGTTGATTTTTACATTCCACCTAAGGAAATCTCCTTTCGCCTCAAGAACAAATCGAGTAGCAAGGTTCTTTTCTCCCGAGAGAAGAGCCCCAGTTTCGGCCAATTCGAAGGCGATGCATTCGCTGATCAATGGTGGCATCTCGTGCCAGGGACGGGAGAATACGAAGGGCGGTATCTAGTGAAGAGCAACTTCACTGAGAAAGTTCTGTTCTCTCGAACGCACAAGGACCCTCACGTTGATCACATCGACGGGGATGGAAAGTGGGCAGATCAGTGGTTTAAACTCGTATGTTGGCAACTCTTCACTATCGACACCCTGTGAATATGAGCTAAGACTGTTACGAAAATAGGAGCCTGGCACTGGAGATCGCGAAAATTGGTTCCGTATTCGAAACACCTCCAGCGATACGGTAGTAGACTCGGGCGATGATGTAGGCAACTCGGAGGCCGATGACGAGAAGAAAGACGACCAGTACTGGTGTTTCGAGTTTGAAGACATGAAGTTTGTTGGCATTGACTATAAGATTGATGAGCACAAAATCTTGTCTAATACACCTGAGGCAATTGGTAAGCAGAGTTCCTTTTTTTTTATTTTTTTTTATTTTTATAAATTTCTTTTATTCTCCTTTCAATCAGCAGCAAGCCATAAATCAGGCGGGTTTGCTATTGGTTCTGTGAGCAGACATAGTAAGACCAAAGCAAGCCCCGGCCTAGCTACTCGAGCTATTTTAGATATTGCCTGCTCTCTCACCAATTTGCTAACTATCGTGTCACTGCACAGGTTCAGATTCAATCACCAACGAGGATACTGATACCGACCAGTCAAACAACATTATCATTACTCAGACCAAGACTACCACCAGTATTCATGAGCAGACGCATGGCGTAAACGTCAAAGCCTCTTTCTCCTGGCGGTTTGGTGTGCCTGTAGTAGCTGACTCGAACAACGTTACGATAGAAGTGTCTCAAAATAACGAGTGGAAGACCGGCGAACACATCGCTGACACTAAGACCTTCACGGTGACCGTGCCGGTCATAGCCAAGCCGAAGACCAAGATCACCGCCACCGTCACAGCAACCAAATCCGAGCTCGAAGTTCCGTACGTGATGACCTGGAAGTCCGCAAAGACTGGATACGAGTTCAAGACGGAGGGAGTTTATAAAGGCACCAGCTACTGGAACGTCGAAACCGTCGTGAAGAAAGATAAGCTGTACAATCCCGATGAGGCGGGTGAGGATAGAAGTCTGGACCCAGATGAAGATTCACAGGAACAAGAAGAGGAGGTAGTTGAAGCAGAAGTGCATGTTGAGTCGATAAGGGAAGCCCCGGAGGGCGAGGAGCGCAGCCTTGACGACGAAAATCTACAAGACGGTGATGAGGCGTATGAGGAGCGGGCTGCGCAAGATGACGGTAAGTGAAGTCTTAATACGTAGCAAGTGAGTCGAAAAGAAGACTAGTCGCTAATTACAACATCAATCAGCAGGCGACGACCAAGCTAGAGACTATGGCGAGGAAGAATATGCACAAGACGAGCAATCTCTTGATCGCGAGCAGTTGGCACCCGAGGAGAGTGGCGAGCAGGGTGAGGAATATGTACGACAAGGCGATGACGAAGAAGAGGGTGATTTTGCGCAGAACAATGACGATGAACAGGAAGAGCAAGAAGAGCAGGAAGAGCAGGAAGAGCAGGAAGAGCAGGAAGAGCAGGAAGAGCAGGAAGAGCAGGAAGAGCAAGACAACAACGAAGAGCGAGGCGACGAGCAAGCTGAGGAGCCCACACCAGATGAAGAATTTACGGAAAACGAGAACTATGCGCAGAACGACGGATATGAACCAGAGGTGGGATATGAACAAGATGGCGGAACCAGGTACGAAGACGAGCTTTCATACGAAGAGCAGCCAGCGCAAGGGTACAGACGTGCCCAACGGTATGACGCAGCCGAAGATGAGGCACTATAGGCAAGACCTTTTTGGAAGCAGAAAATGGGTACAGGACCTATTATACAGGGAGGCATAGTAATAGGAGGGCGCCGACGGACGCGCATCGTAGGCGGTGAGGGTAAATCCCATAGAATAATAGAATCAATACCCTCATTGTTACCCATTATTTGTTAGGGATTCAAATTTTGTCCCCTCTAGCTACTCTGGAACAACATATCAAGAAACCTCCCCTTATCCTACAGCCATCCTCTGTGTAGTAGCTGTAAAGCAATCATTCCGCTTAAATTCTAATCAATCAGTTTTGAGACTGCCTGTCAATCACTCACCACCCTGGACTAGTCAACTCGGTGAGGAAAAAGTGCCTTGGCCAAGACACAGCTCTGGTGAGCACTGGGCACATATGATACAAAAATTGATCTATTGAACTCCTCCTCTCCTTATGTTCGCGGTATCTACACTGTCATTATTACTGCTTGCTGTATCTTGGTTCTTTCTAACATTCATTACAGCCATCTATGATGAGTGCTATGGCTATCCTTACCAACTTACTTACAGGTTTACAGAGGGATCTATCTAGCGAGATGCAAAGCTTCGTGATCCTGTGCCTTATGATTACCCCAGACGGCTGTGGTAGATGATGCGTGTAGCTTGCTCAGCCATGGCGTAGGTTGCGACTTGTAAGTGACCGGTAATGACGACAGGGAACACCGAGGTATCAACTATACGTAGGTCACTGACTCCTCTCATTCTGAGATCGCTATCAACCGCAGTACCCATCGTGAGCGTCCCCATAGGATGGTAACTCGTCCTATTCAAGTATACGTCAGTAACCGCCATATCAACGGCCTTGAGACTCAGTTCCTACCCGATTCCGGCCCGCAGACGGGTTTCAATGTCAGCATCCGTCGAGCTCGGAGATAATACTCGGTCGAATCTTGGGACATCGACTTCTCTTTCGACTATGTCTCGTCCAGGAACGGCGATTTCGCTTTAGAGCTTGCTTCCCGAGCCATGTAGCGATTAACGGCTGTTCATAGGTAATCAGGATCGATGAGATGAGCACAATGCATACTAGATGGCTTCAAACTCACAGATCCGCGCGATGTTGTCGGCAACGTAATAAGTGCAAAGGTAACAAGCGAACCATCTGGAGCGCCTGAATACATAAACACATCAACGTATCAATAGAGTAGCACATTGTTGAACAATAATGTATGGCAGCGGACTGTGTATGTTAGTAGATTTATGCGTTTGCATGTGGTGTCCAGCGAGGTTCCCAAAATGCTTCGGTCTTATTACTTAGTTCCCAAATTTATGGAAAAAGAGTCCTAGAATAGACTTCTGACGCCCTGAAAAAGAAATTTCACGATGTGTTTTGTCTATGCCTCTGCAAATACCCCTTTTTCTCACCCTCCTGCAAAATTGAGCTGTTCGGCTAGTTGATACTTATATTAGGAATACCTAGCTAATATCCCATCTCTACATGATCCCGCCATCGGCAGTATTGGCTCTCCTATTTTACTATAGCGCAGCTGTGACGGACTAGCTTACTGGGTCCAAAGAGGCGTGTATATGTTGACTTAGTTTTCAAGTGCGCCTGCCAGGAGGTCTGGTAGGCGCGGTCTATATATAATTGTGTGGGCGCCAGCCGCAGGCTCTGGCAGGCGCTAGTCCTTGACAGCAGCCAATTAAAAATAGCGGCGTGAAGGTGTCTTGACTGTTACTGTAACTAGCTACACTAGGTGCTGCTGCGGATGCCAGCCACGCGTGGTGTTAGTTACAAGGCCTCCGTCTTAAACAGGTGCATTGCATATTTGATAACGAAATCACCTGACCTCTCAATCCCCGAATCCTTTAGTTTGACAATTGCACTTTATTAATGCCTTTTGACGCTTAGAAAAAGGCTTATCATCCCTGGAGCCCCTATGCGCTCTTCTATTTTGCTTGATTAACCCATGCGTCCAAGATGCGTCTGATCAACGTTCATACCCTTGAGCTTGAGGAGTTCTGGGGGGGAGTCCCTCCCGCCTATGCCATCCTTTCCCATACCTGGGGGGATGAAGAGGTGTCATTTCAAGAATGGAAAGATCGCGCATCCGTTTCCCACAAGGCTGGGTATCGCAAAATTGTCAAGGCAGCCCTGATAGCGGCTTCATGCGGCCTTAACTACGTTTGGGTTGACACAAACTGCATCGATAAAACAAGTAGCTCTGAACTTTCGGAAGCTATCAATTCAATGTTCGCTTGGTACGCTGAGGCCGAGTGGTGCTTCGTTTACTTTGACGATGTTGCATCTGTTGAAAAACTCACGCTAAGAACGCGAGCCAGTAGTTACACTTTAGAGTCTCTCCAAGATGCAAGATAGTTTACGAGGGGTTAGACACTGCAAGAGCTTATAGCCCCAGTAGATCTAGCTTTTTTCTCCCAAGACTAGCAGATCATTAGATATCTGAGGAAGACTTCTTCCAAATAGAATAAGACATGGCCTAAGAAACAGCTTGAGCATTGGTCTCACGCATTCACGTATCAAATTGAACACGTCGAGGAAGCCGAGAAGGAAATCGCGGAGGATGTTTCACATATAACCGGCATTGATCAGAAAGCATTATTTATAAGTGAGGACTACACGAACCGAAGTATTGCTGCCAGGATGCATTGGGCCTCAAGAAGAAGGACCACCAGGGTTGAAGACATGGCATACTGCCTTCTTAGACTATTTAATATTAACATGCCGCTTTTGTACGGAGAGGGCAGAACAGCGTTCCAGAGGCTACAAGAAGAGATTATGAAGGTATCCGTTGATCAATCAATTTTCGCATGGTCTCACCAAACCGCGGATGATGAGAGGGACCGAGAGCGCATAAGCCTCATAGCCCCATAGCCTAGTGTTTTCACCAACAAATTCATTATCCAAACCAAGACTTCATCACGCGCCCCCATCGATACCGTCTATAGCCTAACAAACTTCGGATTATCCATTCAACTTCCCTTGCTAGTCAGCCTTAGGCAAAGCCAATACGTCGCCGTGCTCGAATGCACCGATAGCCGTCACTCTGGACCCAGAGGGGAGTCATCATACCGATTATGTATACCTTTGCGTAAGTCAGAAAAGAACGACGACACATATATAAGACGCTCGCAGTCCGACTATCCAGTAACGCTGCGTATGGAGAACGTCCCACCCTCTCAGCAGCTCCATTTTTCCCGTCTTGACAGCCTGGACTTGGACCCAGGGTGCTGGCCTTTATAGAGCGCCATTAGTGCCACAACCGCCAAACGATAAAACGTGCGCCAGAAAACGTGCGCCAGAAAACGTGCGCCAGAAAACGTACGCCAGAATACTTGCGTAATAAAACAAATATTATTGTACGAAGCAATAAATCAATTAAATTTAATAAACTATTTAAACTATTTATTTACCGAGTTTTAGTTTTACTAAAATATTTATTATATAGCTAGTTATTAATTTAAAATATTATATAAAAATGCTTAGTAGTTGTTTTAGTGCTTTTATTTATTTAAGCTTTATTAGCTACATTTGCTGCTTTATTTGTTTTTTGTACGAATAAAAAAATTAATTATATATATTTAAACGCAAATAAGATTAGCAGCTAAGCTGCTAGCCGTACGGCCGGACTAACAACTTAAGTTTTAAAGCTTTTTTTTAACAAAAAAAAAAAAAAAAAAGTTGTTATTGTTATTATTATTATTATTATTGTTGTTGTTAAGCTTATTTTATATAAAGCAGCAAATATTATAGTTTTATTACTTATAATTATTATAGTAGCTACTAAAATAATTAAATAATTGTACGTAAGTTAAAAACAACTTTGTTATATTATTAATTAATATGTTTTAAGCACAATAATATTTGCTATAAAAATTAAAAGCAGCAATTTTTTAAAATTAAATTAAAAAAACATTAATATAGTTTAACTACTATAATTAAACTTAAATATTAATAACTTATTTTTATATAATAATAATAAGTTAGCTAAACAAGCTTAATATAACACGCTAAAACTAGTTGTAGCAAAATAAAGCTAGCTGCTATTTTTTATATTAAAAAACAGCAGTAAAAAAAGCAAAAATAGCACTAAAAACAAAAACAAAAGCACTATTTATATAAAAAAGTTAACAATTGTTATATAATAAATAATAAAAAATAAATTATACGTATAATATAATAATAGTAATAATAGTAATAGTAGTATTATTGTTATTGTTAATGCTAGTATTATTATTACTAGTAATAATAGTAGTAAAAGCTAAAAAAAAAAAAAAAAAAAAAAAAAAGTTTAAAAGTAAAAAAGAAAGCTTAAATATATATACAAAAAGCTAAAATAATTATATATATATAAATTAAAACAAGCAAGCAAGCAAAAAAGCAAGCAAAAAAATAAGCAAAAAAGCAAAAAAACAAGCAAGCAAGCAAATAAACAAGTAAACAAATATAAAAGCAAATATATATGTTTTTTATACAATAGTTTTAAATATAATTAATTATACTTTTTTTTTATATAATAAAAATATATTATACGAACATTTAATGCAAATAATAATTATATTGCTATAAACATTATATATAAAAATAAACTGCTAAATATACACGAATTATATAAAAAAAAAATTTTAAATATTGTTTGTACGATTAATTTTTTATTTTTTATTTATATTTTTTTTTTGCTTTATATAATTAATTTTTTACTTTTTATTTATATTTTTTTTTTGCTTTATATAACTTTTTTAATATTAAATATACTATAGCATTAATAACAAATATTTTTTTTTTTATAAATATGTTTTATTTTAATAGTATTAAGCGTTATATGCACTAAAATTTTTATAATACTTTTTTTTAAAGTTTTGTTTGTTTTAGCTATTTAGCTAAATAGCTTAAAACTATTAATATTTTAAGTAATAAAAAAAATAATTTATTTTAAAAGCTTTATATAAAAGTTAAACTACAAGCTTTATTTTAAATTATTTTTATTAGTTTAAATTTAAATACTTTTTTTGTTTTTATTTATTCGATTATAAACTTAAAGCAAACTTATAAGCATAAAATTAATTTTAAAAGTTATATAAGTTTAATGCTAGTTTTATACAAACATATTAATTATATTTGCATAAAAATAAAAATATTATAATAAACTTTAAAAACTATAAAAAAATTTAAGCATAAGCTTATATAACAGCTATATTTAACAATTAAAATTTAAATAAATATTTAAAAATTATTATATTATTATAAAAAAAATATACTATTATATAATAAAGTTTAAAAGCTATATATATTATTTTACTTTTTTTTATATAAAAAAGTATACTAATATATAATTATTTAAGTTAATATTAGCTTAAAAAGTTTATTTGTTTGTTTAAAACATTTGTTTAAATTAAAAAAAATTAGCTTTAAAGTTTTATATAAAACAAAGTTAAATTTAAACATTATATTTATTTTAATTAAGCGAGCTATTATATAAAAATAATAACAAAAGTTAATAAAAAAAAACTAATTAACTTGTTTTAAAACTATATATTAAAAATTTTTAATTATATAATAAAAATTTTTTTTAAAAACAAAGGATTTTTTTGTTTTAAAACTTTTTAGAATTTTTGTACGATTATTTTTATATATATTTAAAAAGTTTAGTTTACTTTAAATAAGTTTTACTTTAAGTTAAAATTTAAACTTAAAAATAAGCTTTATATATATAAAAATAAATATTTTTTTAAAAATAATAAACTTTTATATTAAAAGTTATATAATAATGTTATTATTAAAAAAAAAGCAAGCTTTTTAACTATTTAAATTAAAAACTTTTATACTGTTTTTAAACTTAGCTTTTTTGTTTAGCTTTTTTTTTTTTGTATAAAATATATTAAAAATAATATTTTAGTTTTAGCTTTAAAAAAGTTTAAACTTTTTAGCTTAAGCTTTAAACTAACTTAAAAGTTAAAGTTAAGTTTAAACTTTAATTTAAAACAATAGCTAGCTAAAAAAGCTTTTTATATAATAGTTTTTGCTGCTAATTTAAAGCTAAAACAAAAGTTAGCTAAAAAAGCTTTTTGTATAACAATTTTTACTGCTAATTTAAAGCTAAAACAAAAGCTAGCTAAAAAAGCTTTTTATATAATAGCAATTTTTATTTATAAGTTAAAAAAGTTAACTAAAAACAAAAGTTTTAAATTAAAAAATTAAATTATATAATATATATTTAATTAAACAAATTTTTATAGTTATATTATATATTAGTATAAAAGTTTTTAAAAATAAAAAATTTATTAAAGTTATATTTATATTATAAAACTAAATAGTTTTATTATAATAAAATTATTTAAATAAGTTAGTTATTATATAATTATAAATTAAATATGTTTAATATATATATTAATTAAAACTATTTGTTAAATAAAAAGTAATTAATAAATAAAGTTTTTAATTAAAAGCTATATATTTATATACAAGCTATTAAAAGTTAAAATATACCCGAAAATAAAAATGTTTATAATTTTTTTTTGTACGAAAAGTTTTATTAAATTTTAGATTTTTTAGCTAAATATTATACTACTTTTTTGTTTTAAAAAAAAAAAAAGCATTAATTTTAATTTTTTTTAAAAAATAAGCTATTATATAAAGCAAAGTTTAAATAAGTAAGCTTTTTAGTATAAAAATCTTTTAATTAACTTAAAATGTTTCGTAAATTTTAAAAAGCTTTTTAAAAACAATATAAAGTTAATATTTTTATTTTTAAATTATATAATTATTTTATAGTTATATAAACTTTATAATTTTTATATAAAAAATAAGTTTATAAAATATATATATTATAATAAAATTTTAAACATTATAACTATTTAAAAGCTTAATACTATTTAATTTTTTAGCAAAATTAATTTATAAGTTAATATAATTTATATAAAAGCTTTACTATTAAGCTTTAATTTTTTAGTTTTATTTGCTTATATTTTATATATAGTATAAAAATAAACGGTTATTTTATTAATAAATTTGCTTTATTTTATTTAGCTTATTATATAATATAGTAGTTTTATTTAATTTAATAAAAAAACTTTAAGCGTTAACAAAAAAAGCAGTTTTAACACTTATATTTACTTAAATAAACAATAACTATATACTTTTAATATTTATTATATAAAAAAACTGTTTTAAAATATTTATTATAATATAAGCAAAAAGTTTAATATAAATTTAAATAATTTTATATAAATAAGCGTTAATATAGCCGTAAATTTAACAAATTAACTATTATATAAAAAAAAAAAGCTATTATATAAACTTTAATTTTTATTTTTTAAAGCTTTATATATTTATTAAAATATTATATAAAGTTTTAACTAAAAATTATATATTTTTTATGCTAGTAAATAATTAAATAGTTTTGCTGTTATATATACTTTAGTTAACAAGCTTTATAATATTAATAAAACTAATTTTTATTTATAATAATACTAGCTTATATTTATACAAATTTATAAAAAAAGTTTTTTTTAAAGCTTTATATTATAAAACTTTGTTATATATAATGTTTTAAAAATTTTTTTGTTTGTTATATAGCTTTATTTTATTTTTTGTTTAAATAATATTGTTATTTTATGCTATACTTTTAGCAAATACGTTAAATTGTACAGCAAACAATAAATATTTTAGCTTTAAATAAGTTATTTTAAATAAATTTATTTTTTTAGCTTCGTATAAAAAAAAAGAACTAAATTTTAAACAAAAGCTTTTTGTTTAATTAAAATTAATTTTAACAGTTTATTAAGTTTTAAGTTTAAATATAACGTTTTAACGTACAAAAAATATAATTGTAGCCGTTTTAGTTAATTTTGTATAAAATATTAAAAATAAAATTTTTAGCTTTATATAATATAATAATTTTATTTTAAAAATTATTAATATTAAAAGTTCGAAGCATTATTTTGTTTTAAATGCTTGTACAAAAAGTTCAAATTTTTTAAAAAACTAATTTAGCAGGGTAAGCGGGGTAAATCTAACCCAAGTTTTCTAGCGTACGTTTTCTAGCGCACGTTTTATCGTTTGGCGGATGTGGCGCTAATGGCCCACCGTCGGCCTTGCTACGCTAGAGATAAACGCTACGTTATTCTCCCTTTCGTGGCTATAAATCATTCCGTATCTTATTTGCCTTCATCCATAGCTACGGATGACGACATAATCTGCCATCGCTGCCAGCGAATTTCCCTCAAGCGACCATCTCCGTCTTCCAGCTCGACGCGGATTTCCGTCCCACTCGTTTTCAAAGATGAGACAGCAGCCGGAACTCGAAGTACACGATTTATTCTCAATATGCAAATGTTCGTCGAGGAGCATCATGACCTCTTACATTATGAGTTGATCCATGACGAAGCCTCATTTTGGAGTCACATACCAGGACACAGAGCAAAAAACATGTATGGTCAAGCGGAAGTGGGCTTATCGGGAGAGCAGGAGTGGGCACAACGAGACTACCGAGAAGTTCTAGTATTTCTCAATTGCGAAATGACTAATGAGGCGGCAATTGGCCAACAGACATCGAAAACGGTAGTTTTCCCGCGAACTGAGGATGCGGAGGGGAGAGTCTGGGAGCTGCACAGCGAACACCCATAATCCCTCCACATTCAATACCCTCGACATTTTCCATTTGAGCGGTATTTTATTCGCGGACTAAATGGGTTTTACGCCTACAAGAGCACAATGTGGACTCGCCTCCATCCGCTGCGATCATCCAGGCTAGGCAGGCGTCAGTGAAAACGGGCCACATTCGATGCCGGCATGGGAGGTTTTGTTCTTTCACAGTCATTACTAAAACAGGTAACCTGGCATTGGGGATTAGACTTAACCTCAGAATCCAATCACATGTATGGTATTCTTCAGTCTTCCTACGAGAAATGAAGGTATTTAAACTTTGCGCGTGTGAACACAGAATCATATGAACTGATTCTAGGAGGAAACATGCACAAGGGAATGCGGAATAGCTGCAGGAATTTTCGTGCGTTACAGGGAACATTGTACGCAGTACAGATATTTATGATTCAATACACAAGACATACGGTGCAGAAGCTTACAAATACCAGACTGTAATATATAGATAATGAATAGACAAGTAAATAGTTAGTTGCAGGTCATCCCCAGTCAAGTCAAGAAGCTAGTCGAACTCTCACCGGTAGCCAAGCCGATTGGTTCCCCTCAATAGCTTCTTCCTCGGCCGATTACGTAGCGACAAACCGAATGTTAAGACAGTAATAGTATACCTACTTGTCTATAACCTATGAGACAACACTGGCCATAAATACACCTCCCACACCAATCAAGATGGCCTCGATACCAACCCGCCGCATCCTAGCGACGCGCCCGTGTCTGCGCGCAGCAGGCATATCGAATACCTCATCATATGTACTCCGCGCGACATTCAGCAGCGCCGCAACGCGGGTGGGAGCGAAGCAGCAACAGCAGCAGCAGTTGAGACGTCAGCAGCCGAGGACTTACACACCATTACGCACTGGCGTGCGGTGGTCGTCGATCTCGGCGACGGGGAGCAAGATCTGGACGTTTGAAGAAGTAGGTCAACCCTCTTTACAGTACAGTACAGCGCCGCGCAACGGCGTAGCTAGCATCCTGTCGCACCAACAAACAAAACCAACTAACTAACCTTCCTTCATTTACAGATCCAATCCCTCTCCTCAAAAGACGACAGCCCTTCAAAAGTAACCCTGATCGACGTCCGCGAGCCGTCCGAGCTTCAATCGACGGGGAAGATCCCCGGCGCGGCGAACATCCCCATCACGACCTCGCCAGACAGCTTCCACATCTCCGCGTCGGAGTTCGAAGAGCGGTACGGCTACGACCGTCCCGGGAAAGACGCCGAGGTCGTCTTCTACTGCAAGGCCGGCGTCCGCTCCCGCGCCGCCGCCGGGATCGCCCGCGAGGCCGGCTGGACGAACGTCGGGGAGTACCCCGGCTCTTGGATCGAGTGGAGTGGGAAGGGGGGTGATGTTGAGCGGTGATTGATGGGGGTGGGGGTGGGGATGTAGATGTACTACTACTACTATAGTATCTTGTAGTTGTTGAGAGGAGAGGAGGGGAGAGAAATGAAGAGAAATTCAAGGCCTTGAGTTCTGTGACATGTGATACAGTTAGGTCACTCACTGCTATTGGGCACGCGAAGTCGGAGTATAAGATCGGTTGTTGGTTACTACCGCAGTACGTCTATTCCCCCCGACCTAGGAAACCATACTCGCGACAAAATTGTATATAGATGTGTAGCAGCACCTTTGACTCCTCGCCCGCGGAATACTGAAGGCAGGGTATCGCTGCTGACGTAAATACACCGACCAGAGCATTCCACTGTTTGAAGAAACGAAGAACAATAGGCAAGGCTTTGAAAAAAGGTTCCTAAGTACATTGAATAGATGTGACTACCATGTCCTGGCTAATGTACATATGATATCACGGTACAAGCCTCGCATAACGCCGTTTCGAATCTTCAAAACCAATTCATACAGCAAGCAGTTCTCAACCTGCCCTTTCAAATGCTGGTTAAGCAAGTTTCACATCACGATAGCTCGCATGCTATCCACCCATCTCTCAATCATTCGCCCAATAATATCTAAAACACAGCTCTCGTCGCGTCCCCAGCACCATCATCTTTCGGCGCATCCTTATCACCCCCACCAGCAGCAGGCGGGTTATTCGCGACAGGGCTACCGGCGGCGAAGAACAGGATCTTGATGGCGAGGGCGAGGCCCATGTGTAGGGCGACGACGAGGACGAGGAGGATCTTGCTCGTCTGGCGGTCGGTGGCGCTGAGGACGGGGTACAGGTTGCGCAGCAGGAAGGCGACCGAGACCGCCCAGCCGACGCCCACGAAGACCCAGTTCAGGATGGTCAGCGGCGACCACGAGATGAGCGCCACGGGGATCCAGATCAGGTTCGAGTAGCCGTACAATGCCCAGCACTCGAGCAGGTTCGCCGACTCGGAGCCGAAATACCGTAGAGCGCCGTATAGTACGATGGGGATCACGAGCGTGTAGCCGTAGATGAGGCCCGCGGCGCCTGTCGGGGGGGTTTTGTGCGTTAGTAACATGTTTCCGGAGCTAGTGTAATTCTACTAGCTAGAAACACGAGAGTATGTGGAAGAGAGAGAAGAAAGACACATACCGCTCAACAGCTCAAAATCATACGCGAAAGGGCCGGCGCCCGTTCTCGCAATGTACTGGCTAATGGTGCCGCCAAGGAAGAGGATGAGGATGACGGTGGTGGCGATCCAGAAGGGGCCGTACAGGTCCGGGTTCCCCTCGAGGACGTCGAGGAAATTGTCGCGCGGCCAGAGGGCGGCCCAGCAGCGCGCGAGCACGGAGCTCGTGTCGACATCGAAGAACTGCGCGTAGAACGACAGCGACCACAGGTATCGCTTCGACGTACCGCCTCCGCCGGAGCCACCGCTTGCCGTCGCGGGAGGAGGCAGCCCTGACCCTGACGAGGGCGTGTATTTCCGGCCCGTCGTGGATGCGTCTGTGAATGTCGACGTGTGGAATTCTAGGTCTTCTTGCAGATCGGTGTGGCCGAGGTCGCCCTATGGAAGTGAGGTGTTAGATTGAGATTGAGTTGTAGTTAGGTTTCCGTGTAGAGCTTCGAGTCGGTTGGCGTCCCGGGTACCCTAGCTGTACAACATATAGACGAACCGAATACAATAGGCAGATAGCTCGAGACAATGGCATGTGGTAGGTGGTTTAGCTAACTCACCTCGTCATCAACGTCTACGACAGCATCGTAGCCGGCGCCAGCCATCTTTCCCAGCTATCCGATGCGCGATTACGGTGTATTCCCTATTATATAGATTCTTCCGTATGTCCCGAGGTCTTGCGCGCGGGGTGAATTGGCCGACTCGTGATGCCCGGAACTGTCGTCGTAGCTGATGAATGAATACGGTTGCGAGCTTCGTCTGTACGCTAGGTACTAAAGTGATTGCCTGATAGATGCTAAAGATAGCGCGTGATTCGTCGAATGGGCTAAGAGGCCACGGAGCATGCCGAGCTTTAACCGTCTCTTCGGCCCCACTGGTTAGTGCTACCCCGGCGCCCAATAACTACCAAGACACCGATGCAAGCATGGTTTAAGTTCTGGCCTTCAAATAAAACTTTACTTCAATTGACGAAAACAAAAGTTCAGCTCTACTAACTCATTCAGTAAAGCAGTATTTCAACACTCCCCCTCCATAAAAAGGCTCGGCCCGAGTCTTTCGCCGCGCACGGGGCTCCAGAACCGCAGGTTCGTACAAATCGCTCGCATGGGGATTCGAACAGTAAGCCTCTATAATTGACACTCCCAGGATTAACTAGAGGGTTCCCCTCGGCGTGCAGCAATCGGTCAGTTTCTAGGGGCCCTCACATCCCTGTTCCCTTTCCCATTAAGCCAGCAATCAATTGAACTAAAAATTCACAGCATAGAACTTCATTCTATAGTTCTCAAGGAATGTATCGTTCTTTTCTTATGATTCATGCACACTAAGAGCAGCAGCAAATTTTTTGGAAATTCCCCATATGAGAACGATATCAAGGAATCAGATCATCAGCCCATGGAAAGGACTTCCCTACCTAGAAAGACAGAGTGTAAAGCTGCACATGTCTATTAATTGAACAGGAACCTAGACTAAACGATAAGTTCATAGAAATATCATATAATTCTAGAGGTAGGAGATCAGCACAATTGTCAAGCCTAGTCTCGCATCGAAGCATTCAGCATGGAATAACATGTCTCCTTAGACAAAGAATGTATATAAATGTGAGAAAGCGACGGGGGAAAGAAGACGAATTTATCCCAAGTATTCCCCATTAACCCCTGTACTCATGCCAATCGCGACGCCATTGTTTTATATCAAGAAAGAGATAAGAAGATAGTCATTAAAATCATAACTAAGTAGTGTATCGCTCATAATCATCTCATGTCTCGCGCTCACTCCTCCGTTATTGCGTGTGTGAATGGGTCGGCCTGTCCCCAAGATCCTCCGAGTTCTCGCGGAATATGCTTAACCTCAACGAACTGCTCGGCCGGGGACCCCGGCTAGGGCCCACCTGCGCACCGTTTCCTCGCTGACCCGTCGTGCCCATGCCCTGATGCATGCTCATATAGTCCCCAGCCTCGCGGTCATCGACTGCGCTCGGCGGGCTCGGTAAGGGCGGACTGACCGGTCCGATGTTGAAGCGCATTTGCATCGCCGGCGGAGTCGTCGGCGGGCTGGGTGCCGAGTTCGAGCTGACGGTCTCGCCGCTGAGATTGCGTAGATGCGACATGTGATGCTCGCTTATACGGCTCATGTCACTGACTACCGCGTCACGGTTCGGTGGCGGCGTCCGCATGGGACTCGCGCGCCCGAGAGGCGGTGAGTCGGGCCGCTCTCGTGCCATGGCCGCCGCCGCCGTCGTTGGGTTGATGCCGGCTTGCGACGAGCTCATGCTGCTTGGCTGGTCCTGTGAAACCGAGCCTGTGAAGAATGAAGGCGACTTGAGAACTGAATGTGGCGAACCCGAATGAGGAGACGTAGGGGAATGAAGTTGTGTGTATTTAGTCAGGACATCTGTATACGGTAAGGCTTCGCCACCTAGTTCTAAGGCCTGAGAAGTGTCTAATCTCTGTCAGCTACGCTCTGGGAAACAAAGGAACGGTCCGAGTCGTTACTCACCCCCAAGCTCAAAGCGCGGGTTTTCGGGCATCTCGTATTGTACCCCTCGCTGGGCCATTTCGGGACTGGGGGATACGGCAGTGTAGCCTACGGGGGGGATCGGCGTATTATTTCGACTTCCCATGTCATCGTAACGGCTTGATGGATCGTCCGTCGTCATGGTCGGTGCCTTCTCAGCGTTGTTGTTGTTTAACCAAGTTCTGATATAATGGTGACGCTCATCTGCCCCCGAACTGTCGGTTCCGCTGTTTTTCTTCCGCAATAAACTCCGCCTTCGGTACAACAGAATACCCACCGCGATCGCCGTGAGAAAGACAAGGCCGAGTACCACGCCTAGGACGGGTGCCACCCAAGACGGAGTGCCTCCTCCTCCTTGCTTGCCACCATCCCAGTCTCCCCTCGTTTCATTCCCCGGGCCCTGGGAACTGTAAGGAAAGTAGGACGTTATTTTGGAAGTCGGATACTTTGTAGCGAAGACGCTCGCGAGCTGTGTTGCAGCCCACGATGGCGTTGGAGCAGTCACTGTCGCACCTCCGGCGTAATCACCGCCAATCTTATTATGGATCATCTCAGGGACACCATACTTATTCCAGTTATTAGGGTCATATGAGCTCAACCACTCCCCTGCCGTGAGGTTGAAGACCTGAAGGATGCCACCATCAAGGCACAAAAAGGCTCCCCCTTTTGCAGACCGGTACCCTCCAACAGTTACCATTTGGTCCGGGTAAGGGGTCAAGCATTGATGACCAGCACGAGCGTGCGACGGGTCGCCTGGAGACAATCGGGTCCATGTGAAGGACGGTAGCGACAGAACCCATACCTCATCACTGAAGTTCTCCAATAAATGGACGCCGTCAAACCCACCGTAGTAATAGATATTGTAGCTGGATGAATCCTGAGCAGTAGCGACGACAGCACAGCCCATGGCCAACTGAGGAGGAGCCCCCATGGTCGGCTGCTGATACCATTCACCGCTAGCAACGTCGTATATGTCGACATTGGTCATATATCCAGGACTGACCTTTTCCTATTCAGATGTCAGGAATTGCGACTTCCCTATCATGGCGTGCAACTTACACTTTCAGCTATATTTAGAGACATTTGGGTCGAAGTACTGTATTGGGGGTAGGCCACTCCTCCCAGGACTACCAGTATTCCCTGCTGCCCGACAGGCACCCAAACTACCGAGGGATTTGCTCGACTTGGAATTCCAGGAGGAAGGGTGGCATTGGTCCACTTCTCCGATTGGCTTTCACTTAGGTCAAGGGTGATGAGAGTGTCAGAGACATTATTAGGATTGGTAGAGTCGTTACCGCTGGGTGTATAAATTGGTCCCCATGATGGTGATCGAGAGCCTCCGAAATACCATGCCTTATTCTCAGAGGGAGCGTTGGCGGCACCACCATATGTTACGTATCGAGTCAGATCATCAGGCAGTTTACCCCTACCAAAACCTGGAAGAAAGGCCGGTTTCGGGACTCCGTAGTCAGAGGCTCGATAATACAGCACTTCGTCAGCGTCTGGAGGAACGTAATCCTTGGTATTCATTAGCAACCCTCCATAAAGAAAGAATTCGTAATCGTTGGCAAGCATTGCTCCATCGTAATAGTTAGGCTTAAGGTTATTCGCCGCGTCACCATCTGGGGATAAGGATATCGTTTTCAGGATTTTGCTGATGTTGGTGCTGGAGTCAAATGGATTGCTAAAGTTCAACGTATATGTGAGCCCCAGCGGATTACCTATGAAGACGTTAGAGGAGTATATCGACCTTTCTAGGACATCGAAGTTACTTGCCATCTTGTGTCGGAACGCCGATGCCACCATCAGCAAATCCTGGTGTCCAATAGAGAAAACCACCATCTAGATAGGCTGTATCCTTTAGTTGGGCCGCTGTCTATACGTCAGTAAATGAAATAGCTGCAGATAATCGCACGCAAGAACGACAGTGAACTGGGAGGAGAGCGTACCTCGAAGTGTCTTCCACGCACACATCGTGGCGTTGACCTGGTTTGCGACCCATCCAGATTGTTGGCTGTTGACCCATGATGGAAGGCCGGCGATAATCGCAGTCACGAGTACCGGTACGCGGGACCGATACATCTTGTATGCGGTTACCGTCTTATTTGCCGCCGTAGGCACGAGAGATCAAGATTAATTTGAGAAAACGGAACAGGGCGCGGGAACGTGTTCATTCCATCATATGGGCACTCTGCGCTAGGAATGGAACTTGGGCGATGGACACCCGTAATATCATAAGGACAAGGAATTTTCCCTGGAACATTCGATATAGTACGTTGATGACGGACTTAATTCATGTAGTCAACAATATGACGGCCAGAAATTTATGAACAGAACATTGGTCTCCGAAGAGATAAGATGGATTATGTCGACACCTTTGTCGGCATAAGCGAAGCTTGAGAACTTCACAAGTGACCCCACACCAAACAAGGGAAGAAGTGGCAATGATACTTTGGAGGGTGAAGAAGGCTGCGAAAGGAAAACCTGAATATCGATCAAATCGTCAAGTCTAATCTGTCAGTTGATAGTTCATCCAACAACAAGATGGTTGTTGGTCCTCATGTAATATCTACTGCGTAAGTCGCTGATCTATGCAGGCTGGGTAGGCTGCCACACCACCACGAAGAGAAGCGCATTCGTCTACCACCTAACTACGGACTCAGGAGATGGGCGAGAGTAAGTAAGCGGAAAGGCTGTATTATTCTGGGGTGGGAGGTAGATGGTGCCTCAAAATCGAGATGGCCGAGAACGCTAATGCGTCTTCTAGGATAATCGTCTCTCTTCCCTATTCTCTTTTCAGCTGATTGATTATATTCTCAGCCTTATCAACGACACTCAAATCTAGAACTTGAATATCCCGGTAAAGTATATAACTGGACTATAAGTGACTGGCAGATGGTTGAGAAACCCTAATCTGATCATCGTCGGGCGCGTACCTCACGCGGAGATGCAATGCACGCAGCATCCAGACCTGCTCTCGCCTTAGTAGGTGGAAGCATTTGCCTTCAACGGCAACGGGGGTACCTTACTGCCCTGACATGTCGTGACATGGTACCTTCGTGAGGGGACTGCAAGTAGTGTACGAGTCAGCGCCCAATATGCTGGTATTCAGACCCAATCGGGAAAACTTCTTCAATGGGAGTGTAAGTACGTGCAGTACTTCGTATACCTATGAGGGTAGACGATTATGCCAAGGGCGACTAGGTAAGCCCATCATCATAGTACTACCAAACGTACTTAAACGGTGGCGTTGGCATGTCTTACATGGAGAGAACTCAGTGCGGTATCTCCCATTGGGTGGGTGGCCTAGACTAACCCCTGCTGCAGAGGAACCTGGGGTTGTTGGCTGTCGGGTGTGGATATTTATATGCATGGCCTCTCTGATGGAGGTGGAGGAGGGAGGGCGAGGGAGGGGTCGCCCCCTCAACTTGAGCTGCGAAGAACTCTACTCCGTACATACCTAGTTAAGTACAGCATACTGGATAGATACAGCAGGATCATACTTGTTTTGGGGAGATGGCTTGAGAATGCATCTCGCCGTTGGGTTGTAGTTTCTTATACCCGCCCCTAAGACAAGTACTTGATAGAGATATCATGTCTGAAAGCTCAGGACTGCTTATGTAGGCAGTATTTGCGCCTGTGATCACTCTTGGTATCGAAAGAGGGATAGAAGCAGCCTGATAGAGAGCGGTGTTAGTTTCCGCTCTTGGAGACGACATTTAGTTTACTTGAGTCCCCCCTGGTTTGGACCAATGAGATTATCGGAAAAATCCCGACAAATCAGACTTTCTAATACTTTTCTAGTGCAGTAAGCCTAGGCCTTGTAAGTATTCGGTTAAACCCCTTACTATATAAGGTTAGAATAACAACACCTGTGTGCAATAAGCATATTTACCCGCTGTCGAGTTCCTACGTATATTTCATGCCAACTGCCTTCGTTACGTTTCGATTAGGTACCAGGTATTTCACTTCCCGGGTTTAGTCACGCTTGAGCAACACAGCTCGAAAGTGCCATAGCACTTCTACAATATAGTAGCTCGGCCATGGTCAGCTTAAGAGGCTGATTTTGATTTATGGGGCGCCGAGACTCACTTTACCCCGCTTCTAGCTCTTCTGAATGGCTTGCAGAAATACCTGAGTAGGTAGGTACCTGTGCAAGTACATCTGTATCTTGACATCGGCCCTGATCAGACAAACACTTTGATGCGAGGCCGTATTATCGTAATTGCCCGTTAGTCCTACCAAGAGCTAGATTCTCTTGTTGACGCTCGCAATGGTAACATCTCACCACGAAAACTGTCAGAACCTGACTAGCCTAATACAAGCCTATACGGACTGTCTACTGCTCTTTTGTCCAACAGTAACTTCGGAACTTCGCTGCAATTTCCAACATTTTCCGTGCTGTAATGCAACTAACTACATGTCAATAAGCTCTAGCCTCCATAATGACCACGTGAGTTTGGCAGTAATGCCTGCCTATCCTGCTCATAGCCTGGTGGAAGATGCATTCTATTAGATAACTAGTAGTTCCCGGTACTTTGGCACATGCTTCTAGATTCCTGGTACCGCTCGTTAACATAGCAAGTATGCTCTTCCCGTCCCGCTCGGGATCTGTAGCGTCTCGACCATTGGACCATCTAATCAAGAGAGACACTTGCCGCAATCGAGATGTCGTTACTCAATTAATAGCACGATGGCGGCGATCTGACACCAAATTGTCATTTGACGACTGAAAGCAGGGTTGCGCCAACGCATACGAGCCTCCCATGTTCCTCTACTTAGTCTAGTGTACTTACAGTATACACTACGTTCATGGCCTGATCTCAAATTCACCCGCCTCGCTCGGAAGACACGAACAATTAACAGGCTCTGGGCGTGATCTTACAGGCCCGGTCATCATCCACTGTGTCGCCGAGGTGGAAATCGCGCCACTCACCTGCAGCAGCATGCGCGCTCTAGAAGAGACGACTGGCATTTCCGCCGTTACACCACATCTTCGTTGGCCACTTCTGTCGCCTGGACCCCTGCTTCTCATGCTTATTATTCAATAGACTGGATGCCTTGCATATGCATGTATACTTCCTCGGCTTCACTATCACATCTAGCCAGCCTGTGCAGGGTATCGTTTCCGTATTCCGGACGGCCGGCATGTCTCCATACATCTTCTGGGGCGACATAGGTTGCCTTTTATGGCAAGTCGTAGTCCTCTTGCGGCTCGGGTTAATAATGAGAGGAGTGAGAGGAGAGAGAGCTGTTACTCCAAATCTTTCAATCTTGATGTTACCAAAGCAATTCGTTGCCCCGCTCTTGGACCGGATCTCGTCGTGACTCTCCTGGCAGATAGCTAACGAGCGAGGCAGTCAACAGCCCCCAAGCGTAGATGGATGTCAAGAGTGAATCTGCTCTTGAAGCTGTATTCAACTTTGGACGCCTCCCAAACTAACCGTTACTCAATTACTTTGAAAAGACCTACATGAATTGTAGCCAGCTTCAACTAGGTAGTTGATCACCTGTTCCCGGTAGCTGGAGCAGCATTGGACCAGGCTGATAGGACTAGTGTGCTACTCAGCGCCGCAATAACAGCCGGGCTCACTAATAGCTAGGTCTCTCTTCTTACAAGGATTAGTTGTTCTGTCAACTTTAGGAGATGTGGGTGGAGGGGTATTCCGTTAAGAGGTGCAACCTTGCCGGGTAGCTAGACTCCCGTAGCTTGGCTGCCCGTATTTTCACATATGCTTCCTTTCTTCTAATACTCAGCCTCGTCCAGTTTGACTCTCGTTTCCCAAGCTCCCGCTCAGGTCATCGCGTTCGTTTAGGTTGAGTGATCTTCTTGTCGCCAATGTGTGCCCTAGTTGGTATGACTTTCACTTGTTGAAACGCCCACAAGCTTCGTCAACTGAATTGGTTGACCAACATCAGCTTTCAGCCACGAGCTCGGAGTAACACTTGAAAAAGGAGCTCTAAATTTGCTCCCTAGGCCGCTGAGTCATTACGACAAGTTCCCGTTGAGACGCTAGTGGGCTATGTGTACTCAGCATCGCGCTCCTCGTACATAGCACTGGGTTCTTGCGAAACCGCTCGTTCAAGACGCTCTACAGTTAACTCCCAACCTTCGCTTTGGAAAACTTAAAGTCCGACCTCACCCATTTGGCTGGACCCTCAATCGCGTGACAATGGTCCTCGCGCGCTGGCTCTCGGTTGGAGTGGGATTCGCATTCGCGTCCCTAGCACATGCAGCTGGCAATTTGACGAATCAATGTGACGCTCCTGAGCCGTATACTGTGACCGAAACTGAAACAGAAACAATAACGACCTAGTAAGTGTCCATGCTGGTGGTTTATATCGAGAGCAGATACTCATCCTAGGTTTAGTGGCACTATTACCGTTTTCGAGTCCTTCTACAATTCCTTTGTGCAAACCGTGGTAGAAGACCATACGGCTACAGTTATTGAGGAAGAGATGACGAGCGTTGATGTTGAAGAAACTGCAACACAAGAGGTTACCAATGTTATCAGCGACATTGCGTATGGGGTACGTTTTGAATAACTGCTGCGGCGTAGTCCCTTAAACTAACCTGGCTTCAGTCGTATCCTACTTATTCCACATCATGTTCGACACAGTGGAACGACTATCCGACAACGGTGTGCGTCACAGTCACTAAGTGGGTGACAACAACTGCAACGGTTATCAAGCCGACTACTCGAACAATTATCAAGCCAACTACTCGAACGATTGATCATAATATTACTGTTATTGATACAGTAACCGAGGAGGTTCCAACTACTACCACTGATACAGTGACTGAGACAACGACTTATATCACGGTAATTCCAACAACTATCACATCTGTAGTGACTGCAACTATCACTGTGCCTACAACAATTACTATTGATCATACATCGACAACTACTGAGTACATTACTACAATTATCACCACCCCGATCTACATCACTATGAATTTCACGCAAACAATCACGGACACGGTAACGGACACAGCCACTACCACTACCACCGCTACAACAATTGAGGAAACAACCGAGACAACAACTTATACTACAGTGATTCCAAGAACAACTACCTCTGTAGTAACTTTCATTTCAAGTGTGCCAACAACAATTACAATCGATCACACATCGACAGCCACAAGCTACATCCCAACCACCTATACAACCGTGACCACTGCCACCTTGAATGTTACGCAAGTAATTACGGACACGGTGACTAACACAGCCACTACTACCGCCACCGCTACAACGACTGAGGAGACAACCGAGACAACAACTTATACTACAGTGATTCCAATAACAACTACATCTTTAATAACTGAAACTACAAGTGTGCCCACAACAATTACAATCGATCACACATCGACAACCATAAGCTACATCCCTACCACCTACACGACCGAGACAACTGCCACCTTGAATGTTACGCAAGTAATTACGGACACAGTGACAAATACTGCTACCACTACTACGACAGCTGTGTCTGTATCGCCAACTACAGATACTGCCACCTTGACAACCACTCAGGTGACCGTATCACTCGTGACCTTGACCACAACAACTACATTTGTTACAGTCTCGGAAATCTCAATCACAGACTCTGTAACGAGTACCACTACCTTCACCGCCACGCAAGAGATCACCACTGTGTCGCCAACAACTATAACACTGCCACCGGTTACGGCGACGCTTCCTCCAGTTACAGTCATAACAACGGCTACAGCGTTCATCACGGCCGCCATCGAGTGCCCGATACCAACGAACAACCCCGGGACAGTTGTCAATTATAATCCCAAGTCAGACCTGACATGGGGTTGCCCACCCGGAACAGTATGCAGCAAACCGAAACCCGTGGGCTGTAATGTCTATGCAGATCTACCCGATAAGTCGTATGTCTGTGAGAATTCTGCTTGGTGTATTCCTTCCCCTCCATATTCAATTGTGAGATGGCCTGAGAACGGTACGGGTTACTATCCTCCTAGTGAAGGGTACTACAATCTTGCTCCCGGTGCTTTTGGGCTGAGTGATGACATCTTCGCGATTCATCTTGTCCCGGGATATCACACGACCATAAGTACTGGCAACTGGGGATCCCAAACGGACATCACTGCGTGGCCTCCTTCTTCAACAAGTACAGCAGCATACTCCACCTCAAAGCCAAGCTACCCCGTCAGTAAGAGGTCCGCTGTGCTCTCAAAACGAGGGCCTACGGCGCCGACCGCATGTTATGATATGTGCAATAGCGCCAATCTGGAGGCTCAAAATGTAGGAAAATCTTCGGACCTGTGTGATCCTGGCTCTCCCTTCCTAAGCTATTACGACTCATGTCACGCCTGCATCGACGCATACGCCGCCGATGCGCAGGACACGACGCGAGATTACCTGGACCCAACTTTCTCTCAATGGCTAGTCTATTGTCAAGGTACTACTCCCTCTTCCGGCGCTAGTGGTGGCGGTCAGGGTCAAGTAACCACCACAGGAGGAGGCGGAACAACAGCAGAGGGTGCACCGCCAGCACCAACAACGACCGCCATGTCAATCCCGCCAGAGTCAACGGGATCGTCCACAGTCTCGACAACATCATCATCCGTAGTCTCGACAACGTCATCATCCATAGTCTCGACAACGTCATCATCCACGGAATCGACAACGTCATCGCCGACTACTTCTGCGCAAGATACCACTTCCGAAGCCACGGGGTCTAGTAGTGCTATAGACTCCACAAGCTCTACGAGCGCTGCGGGATCAACGTCCTCTCCGTCTACTTCTGGACAGGGCGGCACCTCCGCACCGGCGGGTCCCACGGAATCGAGCTCCTCGTCTGCAACGAGTCCGGCGGCAACAGTGACATCGACGGGCAGCTTGACAACGCCGGTTACAGTTACACCATCAAGCACCTTCACCACTTCGACGCCGATACCAACTGCCGGCGCACCCGCCATGTTGCGTGGGAGCGTCACCTCAAGCGTCGGGTCGCTGTTATTCACTCTTCTTTCTCTCTTTTTCTTATGATAGGCCAGCCACATTGTATCATGTTAAAAGCTGAGTATGCAACGCCTATACCATAATTCTCGTCTATCCTTTACACCCTGCACAAGTAGCATTAATATATTTCTTCATCCTATACTTTTCGACATTCACTCCTTCAGATAAAATTTGCATTCACCTGGTCCGGGTCGATGTTTGGATTGGAATACAATGGGATCAACGCATGACGGGCTTACACGTTCATTATCGGCATTTACGGGGCACTATTACAGGAGTTATACTTGGACCAGGATGGACTTCATGATATGATACCCAGGGCACACCAAGACACTCCTTTTTATGCAGAAAAAAAGGTGACGCAAAACAGTCATCATGACATGATAGGTTAATGAAAAGAGATGAGGGAGAAAATCTCATCCGTACCTGGCGTGAAAGATGCTGGGTCTGACCGGGTCTTCCACTGAACCAGGTTTAGGAAAATCAGGCTTCGGTTAGGTACACATGCCTATAGTGGTCTCATAGTGCTACATGGATTTGTGTGGGATGGAACACCGACGAGCGAGAGCGATGGGACTAATAGGGATTCTTGTGAGTTGGGTGGTGGGTTGGATGGGTTAATAATGACCCATGGGTTAACGATAGCCCTGGGCGGGTGGAATGCGGAAATGAAGATGAAACGAGGGGTGAATGAAGTAGATTCGTACGAAAAACAAGATATTTACAAATTCATTAAGCATATGTATTGCGACAATTTGCATGAGATGTCTATTCATCCTTGGGCATGTATTCGTTATACTGCCAACAAAACGTTTCAGTCTAAAGCAAACAAAGGCTCTACTTACTGGTGAGATTGTGTAGATCTGGAGCGAAACAGATGGAAGGCAATGTTGACAGCTGTTGGACTGACTCAGACGGTGGACAACACAGCCACCACTCCTCAAAAGCTAATGATAATTACACTAGCCGCATATGGAAAATAGCGCGGCGATAAGTTGTCAAGAGCAGGTGGTGAGCCACCGCGTTAACGAGTAACAGCGGTACCTACCCCGCCATCATGTCCTGTAGCTCGTCAGGAATAAGCGGCATGATTTGCTGAGAAATCCAGCTAATGCGACACTTCAGGTACCTGATGCACTACACTGGCGAACAAGAAACATCTGAGTAGGTTAGGTAAGGTAGCAAGACAGCTCTTCATCTTCGAAAAGCAGGCATCAGTTTCCCTCTCTCTCTCCTCTCTTACTTCACGTAGATGTATAAAGCTGGTCTTTCTCTTGCATGCTTGTTGTGAGCTCTCCGCTATTTACAGGATCCCGCTACGAAGAATACGTCATAGGCACATTACAGTTACAGTTACCACAGTTACAGTCACAGTTCAGTAAACCGAACTGCGGGCCACAACTTCCATAGCTGTGCTGCCGGGTCATCTGTTGGTGGGGTTGTGTTTCCTCAACCATTGTAACTAGACCCTCTCTCTTTCTTTCTCTCTTGCGTGCAGCAGAGCCGAACCTTGCTTTGGCTTCTCAACCACAAACCTACCACATCAACCCCCAGCTCGACTACGCCACTCCAGATTCCATACTGCTGTACATCGCACTACTTCACATCACATCACTTCATTATACCTACATGGTCAACACGTCAGAGCATCTCCCCATCTCTAGCAACAGATTCTACGAGACACCGCCAAGATTCCTTCCGACGCGGACGAACAGGACAAACTGGGGAAGCGCAAACTCTCTAACGGAGGCCTTCCCTTCTCCCCAAAGAGAACCATGACCGTAAGTCATCAGTCATGCTACTTACTGCTTTTCAGCCTCCTTCATCCTGTCTCTCCCACCACCCCGGAGTCTCGTGCGTGTGCCTCTGTCGCCACACGACGCAATCTGTCTGCTTCCCCTGACCAAAGTCCGGCTACTGACTAATTTCGTTTAATGTAGGACAGAAAAATGGCTTCGGGCGGCGAAGTCGATCTCGTCACCCGGCTCCAAGTCGACGACTCGGTGATCTCGGACACGACTGAAATCGATGAGTCTCTCTACAGCCGACAGCTTTACGTTTTGGGCCACGAGGCCATGAAACGCATGGGCGCCTCCAACGTCCTCATCGTTGGTCTGAAAGGTCTCGGTGTAGAAATTGCCAAGAACATCGCTCTTGCTGGCGTCAAGAGCTTGACGCTTTACGATCCAACACCCGCTGCCATTGCCGATCTCTCCTCTCAGTTCTTCCTACATCCCGAAGATGTCGGTAAACCTCGCGATGCCGTCACAGCACCTCGCGTCGCTGAGTTGAATGCATACACTCCTGTTCATATCCACAAGTCTTCTAGGTAAGACGTGCAATCGTACCTTTGGTATTCTGTTGATTCTTCGTCTATGTGCTCATCTACTGACTCTTACATGACCAGTCTCATAGAAAATCTAGCGCAGTACGACAAGTACCAGGTAGTGGTCCTAACAAACCAGCGGTTGCAAGACCAACTCATTATTGGCGACTACTGCCACTCAAAAGGCATTTACATCGTGAGTGCCAACACATACGGCTTGTTCGGCTCTATATTCTGCGATTTCGGTGACAAATTCACATGCATCGATCCCACCGGCGAGAACCCTGTAAATGGAATCGTATCGATTATCGACGAAGACGGCTTGGTCACTGCACTCGACGAGACACGACACGGTTTGGTAGACGGCGACTATGTCACTTTCTCCGAAGTGGAAGGCATGGAAGCTCTCAATGGTGCCGAGCCTAGAAAAGTCACGACAAAAGGTCCCTACACATTCTCCATCGGTGATGTGTCTGGTCTAGGTCAGTACAAACGAGGCGGCTTGTTCCAGCAAGTGAAGATGCCCGCCATTATCGATTTCAAGCCGATATCCGCGGCCTTGCGGGAACCCGAGTTTGTTCAGTCCGACTTCGCCAAATTTGATCGACCTCCCTTGCTCCATGTGGGATTCGAAGCCCTCAGTGCATATGCACAGTCACAGGGCCATCTCCCTCGCCCGATGAACAATGAGGATGCCGCTGTTCTAATTGGCTCGGTCAAGGCCTTCGCTGCGAAGGAGAAGATCGACTTGGAAATTGGCGAGAACGAGGAGAAGATCATTCGGGAGCTCAGCTACCAGGCACAAGGTGATCTCAACCCCATGGCTGCGCTTTTTGGCGGGCTTGCTGCCCAAGAAGTTCTGAAGGCCGTGTCTGGGAAATTCCACCCTATCAAGCAGTGGTTTTACTTTGACTCGTTAGAATCGCTTCCCACGGGCCTGGCCCGAAGCGAGGAACTTTGTAAGCCCATTGGGTCCCGATATGATGGACAAATCGTTGTATTCGGCACAGAGTTCCAGAAAAAGCTGGCGGACGTGAAAGAGTTCCTCGTCGGTGCTGGTGCTATTGGATGCGAGATGCTCAAGAACTGGGCTATGATTGGGCTTGGTGTAGGACCCAACGGCAAGGTCATTATTACAGATATGGACTCCATCGAAAAGAGCAATCTCAATCGACAGTTCCTATTTAGACCGAAGGATGTCGGTCAGATGAAGAGTGACTGCGCCGCCAGAGCAGTAACAGCGATGAACCCCGAACTGGATGGTCATATTGTGTGCTTGAAAGATCGCGTTAGTCCCGAGACTGAGCACGTCTTTGACGAAAAGTTCTGGAAGGGCTTGGATGGTGTTACAAACGCACTTGACAACGTCGAAGCACGAACTTATGTTGATCGTCGATGCGTCTTCTTCCGCAAGCCCCTACTCGAGAGCGGCACACTGGGCACCAAGGGCAATACGCAAGTCGTTCTCCCTAAGCTAACTGAGTCTTACTCGTCTTCTCAAGACCCTCCCGAAGTATCGTTCCCTATGTGCACTCTGAGAAGTTTCCCGAACAAAATTGAGCACACAATCGCTTGGGCTCGAGAGCTCTTCGAGACCTCCTTCGTGAAGTCCGCTGAGACCGTCAATCTTTACTTGACCCAGCCCAATTACCTAGAGACCACGCTGAAGCAAGGGGGTAATGAGAAGCCAACTCTTGAAACTATCCGAGACTATCTTGTGACGGATAAGCCGTTAAGCTTTGAGGACTGTATTATCTGGGCACGCATGCTCTTTGAGAAGAACTATAACAACGCGATTCAACAACTTTTGCACAACTTTCCCAAGGACTCTGTCTCGTCGAGCGGCGCCCCGTTTTGGTCTGGACCGAAGCGAGCACCAGATGCGCTTAAGTTCGACCCGAAGAATTCTACCCATTTTGGCTTCATCGTTGCTGCTGCCAACCTTCATGCGTTTAATTATAACATAAATACGAAGGGTGTAGACAAGCAGCTGTATGCTAAGATTTTGGACAACATGATCGTTCCTGACTTCACTCCCGATCCCGGCGTCAAGATTCAGGCTAACGACAGTGATCCTGTAAGTATTTGCCCCTGAAGACACATTCTATATGACCTTTTGCTAATCAGAATCGCATAAAAGGATCCCACCGCGAATAAGTCCTGGTCATTCGGCGAGGACAATGAGTTGCAGAATATAATTGACAGCTTGCCGGCACCTAAGAAACTGGCAGGATTCAAGCTAACCCCAGTAGAATTCGAGAAGGACGACGACACGAACCACCACATTGACTTCATAACTTTTGCCAGCAATCTGCGGGCTGAGAATTACAAGATCGAAGAGGCCGATAGACACAGGACCAAGTTTATCGCCGGCAAGATCATTCCGGCCATTGCTACAACCACTGCTCTGGTCACCGGCCTAGTTGTTCTAGAGTTATTCAAGATTGTTGATGGCAAGGACGATATAGAGCAGTACAAAAACGGATTCATCAACCTTGCGCTTCCATTTTTCGGCTTCAGTGAGCCCATCGCAAGTCCTAAGGTAGAATGGACGGGTCCGGACGGCGGCAAAATCCAGATGGACAAAATCTGGGATAGATTCGATTCAGATGATGTCACTTTGGCCCAGCTCCTCCAAAACTTCGAGATGGAAGGGCTCACTATCAGCATGGTCAGTTCTGGGGTGAGTTTGCTATACGCAAGCTTTTTCCCAGCCGCCAAGCTCAAGGAGAGGAAGGCGATGAAGTTGAGCCAGCTCGTAGAGACAGTATCTAAGAAACCGATACCTGCACACCAGAAGGAACTTATCTTCGAGGTTGTGACTGAGGATGCCAATGAGGAAGATGTCGAGGTGCCTTATATCAGGGTGACACGACAAGTGGACTAATGTCCGGAAGATGCTCGATTCATGAGTTATACATTTGGCAATAGTAGCTAGACTTTGGAGGCGCTCGTCACTCGGGCCGTACGGCCCCTATGGGATAGAACTTGTCTTGGGTGGTAGTCCTTGCTGCTCCATTGTGTAATTAGTAACAGACAAGTTTCCGATTACTTAGAAGGTAGCTAATTTCGAAACAAGCTTTGTTTGTTATCTTAAGTCTATTCTGTCTCGCCACATGATAAGACTCATGTGATTCTAGTTCAGAATAGAACAAGTTCGTTCAAATAGTTTGACAACTATCTAGTGATGACTAATTTCAGGGGGTATACAAGACTTGATGCCGCGAACGTGTTACCTGATGTGCTCCACATGGGTGCTTAGTGATGATCCCAGCTTGGAGACATGACTATAGCGCATTTTACGTCACTATATGTAATCATCAAAATTCGACCGCATTTTTTTAATACAATGGGGATACCCCACATGACAAAGCAGTATAGATGTATGGGCCGGCTATTATAGCATATCAGAACCAGAGTGGGTTGTTATATGGTTGCCCGGAAATCGTAACAGAAATCGGAGGCGGTTATACTTAGTGAGGCTTTAGCGATCTGTTGTTTTGTAATACTGCATTCAGCTCTTAGACATGGCTTAGAATTGCTGAGAGTACAGGCTCGCGTCATAGCACAGCACACCACGAACCTACCGGACTTGTATGTACTTAGCTACGCCAGGTTCATTGTTCAAGGTCGATGAATGGATAGAACCCCGCATTAAGCTGAGCCAGCCTTATAACTATATAACTTATCGCGACGGCCACTTCTTTACGTTACCAGTTGCTTGTTGTACATACTCCATGCACTTTCGGCAAGCCTCGCAATATACAGCGAGACTTATCAACTCGCCGACAAGTATTTGCATCTATACGCTCACATCTTCAACATCTTCATTGTCAAGAGATCTGGGTCGACAGCTGTCAAGTCCTGTAAAGAAGTGTCTCAAAGGAACGCCTCAGCGTCGCGAATACTATATCGCTTCCCGTACTCTCACGCAGCTGGACGGCACATCGCGGACTATACCTTCGAGTTTTAATCGGAAATTATCAATTCAAACCAGAATGGTGAATCTTCTTCCTCATCCCCTACATTGCTCTCTCTCTCTCTCTCTCTCTCTCTCTCTCTCTTTCTCTCTCTCACACACACACACACATCCACCCTCCTTCCTTACTGTCAAACTCATTCACCATAACGGCTCACCTTCACCCCCCAAAACCCTTACCTTCCTTGCTCCCCTGGTCATAAGCACTACGTCATAGTCCAAAACAAACACAGGCTAATCACCAATCCCAGGCCTCAACGACCGAGAAGATCACGAACTGGGTCCTCCCCGGCGACAAGTCGGGCGAGTTCAAGCGGCAGGCGAGCTCGTTCCGCGACTGGATCAGCGACGAGCCCGGCGCCAAGTTCCCACCCGAGAAGGGCCGGTACCATCTCTACGTCAGCTATGCTTGTCCTTGGGTAAGGCTGTCTATCATATGTCATCTACATCTTTCTTTTTGGGGGGTAATCTTGCTATCTATTGAAATGTAGTAGTGGGAAGGGAGGGTGGTGGAAGGAAGGGGGACGAGGGAAGAGGAAAAATAGAAGAGACTGATTGACTGAATGACTGTGCTGACGCGTTAAAATATAGGCTCATCGTACCCTCATCGCAAGGAAGCTGAAGGGTCTAGAAGAGTTCGTCTCTTTCTCTGTCGTGCATTGGCATATGGGGGAGAAAGGTACGTTTTGATTCACATTTTCCTTACATCGAGTATTTCCGTGAGATGTCTACCCAGATACTGCACAACAGCATAAAATCCCTCCCCTCTCATCATTTCCCGTCACCAACTCCTCAACACATCCACCCGAGATGACACGACCAAAATAAACCATAGCTCGCTCACATACGTCCCCAGGCTGGCGCTTCCCCACTTCAGAAGACAAAGACGCAGCCGGCGAGAACGTGATTCCAGACCCATTACCAGGGCACGAGTCAAACACGCACATACGGCAGGTGTATTTCGGAGTGGAGCCGGGTTACTCGGGGCGGTTCACGGTCCCGGTTCTGTTCGACAAGAAGGGCAAGACGATCGTGAACAACGAGAGCAGCGAGATCCTGCGCATGTTCGGGAGCGCGTTCGACGCGCACCTGGCCGAGCCGCACGCCTCGCTCGACCTCTACCCGGAGGGCCTGAGGGCGAAGATCGACGAGGCGGGCGAGTGGACGTATGACAAGATCAATAACGGCGTCTACAAGTGCGGCTTCGCGACTACGCAGGACGCGTACGAGAGGAACGTCGTCGCCCTCTTCGAGGCCCTCGATCGCGCCGAGGAACAGCTCAAGAGCTCGGGTGGCCCGTACTTCTTTGGAGATGTTCTTACTGAGACGGATATTCGACTGTGAGTTTGCCCTTTTCCTCTAGCATCTCTCTCTTTTCCCTCCCCTCTTTCCCTATACATGTTTCGCCTTACACGTTTCCCCTTCCCTCCTATCTTTCCCTCCCACCTCCCCCCAAAAAAAAACCAATACTAAACCCCCCGTCTCGCAGCTACGTGACCCTGATCCGCTTCGACCCGGTATACGTGCAGCACTTCAAGTGCAACATCCGGGACATCCGGAGCGGGTATCCGGCCCTCCACAAATGGATGCGGAACCTGTACTGGGGCGCCGCCGCGTTCAAGGACACGACCAACTTCCTGCACATCAAGAACCACTACACCAAGTCCCACACCCAGATCAATCCCTTCTCCATCTGTCCCGTCGGCCCCCTCCCCGACATCCTCCCGCTCGATGAGGAGGTCGTTGCCGTTTCTGTTGCTGCTGCTAAGGGAGGCGCTTAGATAGATCGATAAATGGTATGGTATGGTATGGTATGACTTGGCTTTTGAAATTGGGATGGGCAACGTAGGCGAGAAAGAATTATGAAATATCGATGAACTTAGTTTTTAACTGAACTGGTACCTTTCATCTTTTTTGTTTCTGCGTCTGTGGTGTCTTCGCAAGCATACGGAATTCTCGTCTCGCATACTCACGGACAGTACAACTCTTATGTTGACATGATACGAGTTAGATGAAATTTTCACAGTAGACCCAATGAAATACAAGCAAAGCACAATGCGATTCTAAGAACAACTAAATATTTTTTCAATCTCAAAATCTTAATATCAACATTTATATACGCCCACCACACTCCCTCCTCCTACTTCCTCCTCTTGCCACCACCCCCCTCCGCGTCTCCCTTCCGCTTCTTGCCCTCGCGCTGCCAGTACTCCTGCTTCTCGCGGCGTTCGCGCGCCTCCTTCTTCTCGTTCGCGGCAGCCATCTTCTTGCGGAACTCGACACGCTTCTCTTCTTTCTTGGCACGGCGTTTGGCCATGGTGTCCTTGCGGACGGTGGTGAGCTTCTGTATGAGGTCGCGGGCGCGCTTCTCCTCGCCGCCGAGCACCACGGCGCGCTTCTGCATGTACGTGCCGTGCTTCTGCGGCTTCATACGCACGATCTGCGACTTGAAGGGCAGCTCCGCCGCCAGCGCGCGCGGCACCCTCAGCGGGTTGAAGTGCCGCGCCGCCCGCTCGACAGGGCGGTACTTGCTGTCCGCGTTCTGCGGCGTCGGGATATTCTGGTCGCGGCGCACCTCGCCCGTCAGACGCATGGGCTGCCAATGCCCGAGACGTTCCATGGCGGGGTTGTAGAACCGATGCGGCTTGATGGGATACCACGCTCTCAGGAACACTAGGTCTCCCATCAAGATCTTGTCCTCGAATGTGGCTCGGAAGTGTCCTTCGGGCTTAGACAAGGCCCTCTTGATCTGTCCCCTGATGCCGGAGACGGTTTTGATAGATGCGCCTTCAAACTTGGCGATCTCGAGGCTAGTATTAAACATGTCCTTAATGAAGGCGGTGTTTTTGTATATTTTAGCAGGCTTTCCTGTTAACTTCAACTTCTTGACGATCTCGTAGCTCTGATCAACACTTAGGACCGTTCCAGTTGCTGCTATTCGGAATCCTGGATTATCGGAGGAAAATGACTGGAAACAAGTAAAACTTGTGTTCGGAGCGACGAAAGGGCCCCAGAAGGTGGCATAACAAAATGAGTGTTCTGGTGAATACTTCAGCATTCGGTGACGGACTCGTTCTTCCCATGAATGGAGCATAGGCATTGCTTGGAATCTGTAGATATAGATCAGCAATGGCTCTGGAGGGCGAATACGTGTGATGTTGGAGAGTATGCAACGGATGGGAGGAAAGCGATGTCCCGGTTCACGATCAATATCAATAAGAAATCAGAATAGCTTACCGCCTCCAGCCGGCCGAGAAAATAAGGGGATCATTGTTCTTCAGGATCTTCTTATGCCACCTATGCTTCCTCATTCTTACTTGTAGGAATCCGAATCTTTCCTCCAGAGGACTCAAGCTGCCAATGATAAGGGGTTGGCGCGCCGAGAAGTTCAAAATGAATTCCGCCGGCACTTTTTCCAGGATGAGAGAGACATATTTTCCAGCTGTAAGACCCTCTACAGCTAGTCTTTGCCGCTCATCCAGACCCTCAAACTCGGCTTTGTTGATGTCGATCTGTTTCTGCAGATTTGCCTTTTGGGATTCGTACCTATACAGAAGTTTTGTTAGGGTGTGGGTTGACATCGCAGAACAGGGAAAAGACATACCAGTCATCTTCTCCGAATTCTTCTTTTAGGGGCTGCTCCTTTCCGAAGCCTTCGCGATCTTCTTCTTCGAAACGTTGTTTGAGCTCCTCTTTCCTAGCCGCGTTCTTTGCTCTTTCTGCTTCCAGGGATTCAGCTTGTTCCGGCTCCTTCGTTTCATTTTCGTCGGCTTCTAAATCCTCAAAATCGCCCCAACCTTCTATTTCCTCATCATTTTCGTCACCCCCCTCACCCTCTTCACCGTCTTCTCCAAACCCTTCAAAGCCGTCCCCAGCATTATCGCCTCGCTCTTTTGTTGACGTGAATCGTTGACGTAGCAACTCGACATTGTCATCCAGCGACCACTTCGCTGCCAACTGGTCATAATCCTCAGACGTCAACCGAGGAACGGGAGTGTTTTCTACGTAGTTATCATCTTCTTTCTTTGAGTTGAAGAACTCGTCCTCAGAATCGGCTTCGATATCTTCCTCTTTGTCATCAGCGACTTCAGCCTTCCATCTCTCGAGGACTTCGGTGGCAGTTAATTGCTCGTCGTACATCAACTTTGCGAGATCTGCGGTACGGTAGGACGGTGTTTGACGTTGGAGGCCCTTGGCTTTTTCGGTAAGATCTGCTCGCCATTTCGCGGCCAGTTCCTCGTCTTCATCCTCGGCTCCGCTATCAAAATCAGAGCCCAGGTCAGAGTCGCTGTCTGCAAATTCGACATCATCACCTGGTTTGTCCTCGTCCTGTTCTTGGAATAGCCTCCCAAGTTTCCGCTCGCTGAAGTCGGGCTCGTCATTTTCCTCTCCACTAGCAAATTCCTCGTCTCTAGATAGGTCTTCTTCAAATTCCTCATCGTCACCGTTATCGTAGCCGTCTTCTTGATCCATGACCCTGGCTTTCCTCTGGCTCTTACGCCCAGAGTCTTCCACGTCGTCGTCTAACGCTTTAACAAGATGATCACCTGACGAGAATAATTGCAGTCCGTTGCCAGTCTGGCCGAGAACCCGACCCCCGCTCTGAAGTCCGATCATCATTTCTTCACCTAGCCCACGCTCTCCATCCGCAGGAGCATCTTTATCGAAGTTGAAGCCTTTCTCTCGATTTATCCAAATAGCAGAACCCTCAATCTTGAGCCCCTGGCGGTCGGAGAAAGGCGCATGCAATTTCTTGTCTTTCTCATCCAGTCGTTTCCGTCCGGTTTGGCCAGTAGCCTTAGCTATAGCAGCCTGCTGGGCAGGTGAAGGACAAGGGTCCGGTAAGGCTTCACACCTTTTCACGGTGAAATCTCCCACTCCTGGGAGGTGCACCTTTTGATTCTCTAGAGAGAAGTTCACTCCTCCTCGAAGATAGCCATATATTGCGACGGAGCGATCACACTTTGCGTCCTCCTCGATTTGATTGGGGTGCGTAAGGTCTCGAAGACTATCGCCAAGGATGTAGCTATGCGAATTCTTCCAGATGAGAGGACGAGGGTTCTTCATGACGGAGAGGAATCTGGACAGGTTGTGGATCTCTCGATCGGGGTATCTGCCGTTTATTACACCTTCAAGCCGTGATTAGTCTCGTAGTAATGAGGGTGAAGTGGCTGGACATACCTGAAAGGTAAAAGAGATGAGCTCCCTGGTAGAGCTCGTTCCATAGTCGATGCTTGAGCGTCTTCTTGGCGTCTTTCAAATGCTGGGGCTTCTTGAAAAGGTCAAGATGCGTGAGAACCGAAAAGACGTTTCCAGGCATGCCAGTTGCGGATAGGATATTCAAAAACTCCATAGTTTCCATCTCGAAGCCAAAGTTCCCATCGATCAACAACACAACAACGTCGGCTATCTTGGCGATGTCGACCATGGCTGTCAGCTCCGCCGGACATTCCACGAAAGTAAGCCTCTGCTTCCGAGAAGTGACAACGGTGATGGGCCCAGTAGGATCGGTTATGGTTTCTTTGGTATAGCGCTTGACAAGAGACTTCAACAGCGTGGTTTTGCCGACACCCGGTGGCCCGACTATGGTGACGAGACGAGGGGGTAGTTCGGTGTCGGGGGAGCGGTCGGCCTGGGGTACATGGAATCGCTTTTCTCTGGAGTCCAGGCACGTCAGTCAGCTCCTATTTAGCGGCCGTACATCAAGAATATCTCATACCGGATGTCATGTGTTCTTGCTGCGGCTCTCGCGAGCTTTCCAGGTCTAGAGAATGCGAAGGCCTTAGGGTTGTGTTCTGTAGAACTCCGAGTTAGCGCATTTGGAACAGGTGTTGCCATTGACGTAGTTCACAAACCCCCTTGCGGCTTCTTCTTCTTCTCCTTCGCCTTCCTGTGAGGCTTGTGCGCCTGATCCTCCATGGCGGGCGAGGCTACGATAACAATTCGGTTCCCGCAGACTGCTACACGGTGGTTGTTGTATGGTGATCGCGACCCAGCAAAAATTACGATGGGGACCTCGCAGAAGCGCTCGAACTTTACTTATCGATAGCGATAAGATCAATACAGTAGACTAGTTCCCATCCATCAGCGTGGGGTGGGGCATTTCGTTGATCCTTAGAACGGATCAAGACTTGACTAGCCAAGTCTAGTAAAGGCTGAGCTCCATCTCATTGAGCCCCGGTTACAGTGCCGGGTAGGCTCGCTGGAGTGGAGACCCGAGAGATCATCTAACTATCTATCTCTCGCGTCAGAGCTGGAGGGGTAGAAGCGGCTTTGGTCAAAGACCCTACCCACTGTATCTGTAAATGGTAAATGGTACATACCTAGGTACATACTACCTAACTACATACTGTAGACTGCAGCGCAGCACCCAACCGCAGTGGACGGACAATCACATGGCAGGTCCCTCCTCGGATGGCTGAATTACGTCTGGTACTCATGCATGCATAACATAACATCGAGCGTCTGGCATGCAAGGCTCGGCGCAGATGGCGGCAAAGGTCAAAAGCCATGCTTCGTATGACGGCTACGTAACCCTATTCTATTCCCAGATGAGTCAATCGCATCAGTTCATGTCAGCGCCATACCACTAGCAGTAGAACGGGGATAGCACAACTTTCCTACCTACTCTGTACCAGTGCTACTAGTATGCCGTGATCACTTAACTAGTGTGTATATCTGATACAAACAGGCTCGTGCGAGGCGTGTTGTGTGGCTGGCCATGACGTAGACGGCAGATTCCTGGGAATTGGTAGATCAAAGACCTGACCTAGCAAGCAACCCTCTCGTATGGACGTATGGATGTATGGATGTTAGCTCTTGCTGTCAATGTGTCACTGAGCGCTGTTCATAAAAGACCCCACGTTCTCTCCCTGACGTACATATCCTTTTTTCGATCTTCTAACTACCACAACCACCCTGCCAACCGTTTCATCCTCAAGTTATACTCATCTAAACATCGAATTCTACCAATCTTCACTATACAGCCTCTACGCCGCTTACACATCCCTTCAATCGCAAAGATGCCTTCCTATATCGTATGTATAGCAAAGTCTGGGTGCTCTCCTGCACGTCACAGTACTCACGTATGGCCAGGTTACCTGCAAGGACGGCGCCTCTTCTGACGAAGTTGCCGCGGCAAAGCAACACGCAAAGGACCAGGGTGGCAAGATCACCCACGAATACAACCTCATCAAAGGCTTCGCGTAAGCAACTATTCTGCCTCCCTAAAGTGGTTATATAGGCCCAGGCTCACATCGGTATCTCTTCGATAGTGTCGAGTTCCCCGAAGACAAGGTCACCACGTTAGAATCGTACGAGCACGTCAAAGGCGTCGAGCTAGACCAAGAAGTGAGGACTCAGTAAGCATTAGCTTATGCGAATTCGAGAGACCATCCATTTGTGCCACATTATAGGATAGGGGGAGACTAGCAGCGATGAGGGGCAGACGCTGCGGGGTGATGGATAGGCATGGCGTGGTGGTGATATGACCTAGTTAGATAGTCTGGCAAGCAGTGTTTCTACGTTGAATGTTGCTAGATAATCTAGCAAGCATAACAAGTTGATTCAGAAAAGTGAAGACCCGGTTATGAGATTGCCTGTTTCTCTCTTTATTGTTTTCATTTATAACAAATTAATGTCTCACGTTGTGCTGCAAGTTGAATACCTGCTTCTTGTCGAGACTAACACCCAGACTCCAAATGTTGAAGGTCGTATGTTCCGAAAACAGCCATAACCCCACCATAAACCTTCCCGAGGTCCATCCCCTGCATCATCTTCATAGTGGGGTTGATATGGACGTATCAGAATAGATCGTAGTAAAGCATATTCCATATATCTGTAAACGGTACATCTCTTAACGATAAGCCCGCGATAAGAGCTAACTAGGCTATGACGCACGTACGCGTTGTACAAATGCACCTGCCGAGATGATGCTCTCGTGACCGTTGTACAGCTCTCGTGACTGTTGTACATGTTGTCTCCGACTCCTTGCTAATCTTGTCAGCTTCCCTACTTGCTCCCCCCCCTCACCACGACAAGCACAAACAAGCCACGCCACCGCATCATGCCGCCATGAGAAGCACACACAAGCCATTGAGGTGTCTAGGCACGCCCAATGTCTTCTCCTCGCTTGCAATTCGTCGACATCGCCCACCATTTGCACCCCTCGCCTCCACCCGGTCTTTGTCGTCGTCCAAACCCAGAGGCACCAACAATGGCTCTCCTCAGCCAGTCAAGACCATTACTGTAACCGACGAGGCTATCATAGATCTTGTAAACAAGCGCCAACACTCGGTGGGCCTGGCGGATCTTGTAAAGTAGGGGTCTCCTGGTTCCCCTTTTCTGCCAGACAGAACCGTCCACTAACGCTTGTCGTTCCTGGTGATAGGCATGGCCGCCCACCTCTATCTGAGGCCGCCTTGTTCGCTTCGGCTAACTTTACACTCAATTTGCTTCCTATCCGCCTGGCTCACCGCATTCAAGCCTTGCGAAACCTGCCCTTCATCGTAGTCGCAGACCCCAATGTTTCTCGCATATATAAAAACTATCTGCACTCGCTGTCGACGCTGCTTCCATGGAAACATCGCACCATATCCAACATCGACGAGGAGATTGAATTTACGTCTGTGCTTGCCGAGCTTGTGGCCACGCATCAGGATACTATCCCGATTCTAGCTAAGGGCTTCCTCCAGTGTCGTCGGTACATTGCGCCGGCAGAAGTGACCCGTTTCCTCGATACGCACCTCCGCACACGTATAGGAACACGCCTGATTGCGGAGCAGCATATCGCCCTACATTACAGCAGCGTGCCGCACTTCGATCCCGGTGCCTCGCCGACGCCATGTCCGGAACACCCAAACTATATAGGCGTCATCGACACCGCCCTCTCTCCGGCCGCCATAGTAGATACGTGCGCGGGATTCGTCGCAGATATAGCCGAACTGAAGTACGGAATAAGACCAGAGTGGATCATAGATGGCGAGCCTGACGCTGTCTTCACCTTCGTGCCCCAACACCTCGAGTACATTATCAGTGAGCTGCTTAAAAATGCTTTTCGCGCCACTGTCGAGAACGGAAGCAAAGAACCGGTTGTTATTACCATTGCGCCTGAACCGCCCGATGCTGGCCCACCACGTCTGACGCTTGATCCACCAGCCGCCGACAAGGGGGCTTTTCGAGGGGACGCGATTAGGCCTCTCGACGACAATGCTCCCGGCGTCACCATTCGTATTCGAGACCGCGGTGGTGGCATCTCCCCTGATGTACTGCCGAATATTTGGAGTTACAGCTTCACGACGTTCAACGACGACGATACGAACGACCTCACGCCGAACAACGGTGGTGGCCGGGGCCAGACGGACGCCTTGGGGATAATTTCGGCGGCCAGCACGGGCGGAAGCTCGATCGCAGGGCTTGGTTACGGATTGCCACTCAGTCGCGCGTACGCTGAATATTTCGGCGGCGGCATCGCTGTGCAGAGCTTATATGGCTGGGGCACCGATGTGTATTTGAGATTGAAAGGCGTTGGGAAAATACAGTAAGAGGCACTTCGGTAATGAGCTTTTAAAAGGGAACCCGGTTCAAGGGACTCGCATTTCCCCATCCGAGTCCGATCCTTCTCCAGAAATACCCTTGCACCTGACGAGCCTAACCAGACATATACCTAACTACCTCTTATCAGCCAACAAATTGACCTTGGGCGAAGGAACAGCGGTATATAACCCATGCCATTATAGATACTATGAGGCAGGAACTTGTCTAGGGTGGTATCGAAGAGACATCGAAATTGCCTTATAAATGGGCCGATGCACAGAACATCAGTATATAAGAGTAGATGTATATATACACTTAAGATGTAGAGGGGTCGTCAACAATGATGCCGAGAACAGTTTAGCTTGGCTGAGGCGCTTATGATCACACTAGGTGTCTAGCCTAGCTATCAAAATTAAACAATTGTATTCTTCAACGCCGTTTAATGTAAAGGTGATAATTGTTCGTCTAGGACAGGCATGTATAGGTCATGTCAGGTGCCAAAGGTTGATTCATGCTGGTAAAAAAAGTCGGTAGATGGGTCGAAAATAACTATTTATGCTTCGAAGATCATGAGAGCAGTGGCCGGGTTAGTACCTTAGGTAGATAAGAAGCAAATCATAAGTGTACATGTGTATAGACACTTTTCTGTTTTAGGATTTGAGATGATGGACACTTTATCTATGGATGAAAGGGAATCTAAACCAGAATAAGGATATATGCATGAAAGACAACTTTAACTTTACATCCCTCCCTGCCTACTATTTTCAATACACTACGTAATTCACGAGAAAAGAAACTCAATGCCTGAGAAGCATATTACAACTTAAACTCACGTCAGACGTTCAAAGAAGTATTAAAGTGTCTTTGAGCCCTCAATTAACTCGGCTGGCTACTGATCCGAGTTACGCAAATGGGTCTTGTTGTAAGTTGATGATGGGATATCCTTGCCACCTACCTACCTAGTCACCATTTCTATATGACTAAATACTTTTTCTTCATCTCCGTCTGCTTTCACCTACATATCGTTTCTCTCTATTAGACAAATATTTTATCCAGCCCATTATGACCTGGATTTGAATAACAGCATCAAACAAGCTGCAACAAGTAGGTGAACAAAAACAGCTACGGTATGATAAACAATTCTCCGAAAATGGCCAAATTCGCAGTAACACAACAGCAATAATATTCCAAGAAATCATCTTACAACTGGATTAAGCTAGGGTCGATTTGCGCTTGACACGTCTAACAAAAATACGCCCTAACCCATAGTAACTAACACGTAACAATATGTACAGTAAACAGCTTAAGAGTATTACGTAGAAGAACAAAAGCGGTGCGTGAGTAGGTATATCCTACCAACGAGCCCGTTAATACCGAAATAAGGCAGATAGCCTTACATAGTTTCATGGAAGGTAAATACACATCTCATGAATCTAAGGCTGTCCTATAATATACCCACCTGCTTCTCTATGTAAACTTAGCTAAGTCTCTATCTACACCAGTGTGACAGAATTCCAAGGCAGGTACGGTTGCATATCACCATCAATTATATACCTAGAACATAGTCTAGTTCCCTATGGCCTGCATTACAAAATAAATTCAATGTTCATAGAGTAATTGTACCCAAACGTATCCAAGCACACCCTATTCCCTAGTAACCCGATATCTTAAGGAGATATGGGGAATACTTAGAAACATGGCCCGATAAATGTACATACATATAATAAAACGCATAAAGGCAAGGAAGTAATAATGAGGATAATGCAGTTGCACATTCAAAACCAGTGATGGCTGGAAATAGGAAGAAGTGTTATGGATTACAAGCAGGTGTATTCTTCAAGAATAACGAAGGATAGACAAAAAAGCAAGGGTCGTGCATAGATGGTCACAACAAGCGCATCTTCACTCTGGCACTGGGTTTATTAATCTCCGAGTTTATCCAAGTCACGTATTCAAAGCATGCGAGTTCGCAACTGCCGAGTCACGCAGCCCATAAAATATCTGAAAGCCGTTATATTATTCATGTTATATATAATCCAAATGGCAACGGCCGAAACCTTTCGATATTTATTTCAAGATATAGTGAAGACCAGAGATAGACAGGCTCCAAAAACAAGGACGATATATCGCGAAAGATTCCCATTTCATGCTAGACAAGACCCAAGAGAACGCACAATATGCAACAAATACATTCCCGTACATACAACAGCCATACTGACCAGTCAAAGATCCGAAAGCTCGCTAGCTATTTTACCGTGTTGAGGAGCGAGATCGTTACATATTAGCTAGCTCATTATCAATCTGGCGATCCATAAACGTTCGCTTCTCCCCGACGAGTTCTGTTTGTAGTCTTTGTTCGACAAGTGCACGGACCTGCTTCTTAGTCACCGTGTCAAGATCGACATCTCGGAGAACAGCCTGGATAGCCTCGACGATCATGCCATCGTCGGGTCCAGTGTGACCGCGCTGGAAATCGAACGATGTCGTGGACTGGTGTCCCTGGCCGAGTGGGGGACGATTACTGGCAAACCCAAGGGGGGTAGTCGAGGCCCTGGGCACATCATATTGTGGCGAGGTGTTCGATACAGCTCGTAGATTGCTCATGCTGCTCTGTCTGTAACCGGCCGGAGGTAGATCTTGATATGGTGATCCGGTGCGCTGAAGATCCCCAAACGATGCCGTCGATTGGCGGTGCATCGGGTTATCGGCATAAACGTCATACGTGGAATTGCGCGACATGCCCTGGAAGGGTGCAGGTGACTGTGGGGGCATGTGCCCACCACGACCTTGGAGGCCAGTCAAGACAGATGGTTGTCGAACGGACGAGTAAACGGAACGCATATCGTCCATCTCATAATTGTCCTCGTATACTTCGCTGCCTTTCTCGCCTTGTGTGCCACGGCGTCCTGGGAGGTTATTGAGAGCAGCATAGTCGTCCCAACGCTGTAAGGGAATCGAGCGAGGGTCAAAACTATCTTTGTCGTCTACAGCAACGACCTGCTTCTTTCCCTTTTCGCCGATGACAATACGTGTATTACCCCATGAAAAGTTGTCTTGGTTCCAGAAAGAATAGATTGGCAGGATAAACGAGAAGATGGGGAATGCGAGCAAGTAAATGATAAGCCAACCAACATGCTGCCACTGTCGCTTTAGAATGAAGATAGCCGCCTGGAGACCGTAGACACCTGCCAGAATGGCTAACGAGATGTAGGGAATAGGTCCAGTATGGCTTGCGAGAAGGTAGATGAGGTAACCCAGATAAACTGTGGTTGCGGGCAAGATGATTGTTCCGAAAAGGTCGAAGAAAACAACAAACCGCATAGAGAAACAACAGAAACCACACATATCCTTCAGGAGCATTAGCTCGAACAAGTTGTGAATGGTTGAATTGATCCATCTGCGTCGTTGAGAAAGCAACACGCTCCATGTCTCAGGCGCCGCGGTTTGGCAGTACGCATCTGGGATAAACTTGTAAGACATGTTGGGGAAATTCTTGGTCATGATGGTAGTAAGGAAGCGGTCCTCGCCGAGCGCGAGGAGATTCTTCTTGTGAAGGGTATCCACGTTGCAAATACTGTACTCTTGAATGACGGAATCAGCGATGATCAGAGGTTTGCCGCGATCAGCTGTCCTGAGACGATACATTGTGAAACTAGTTTGGTTAGCTGTTTTTCTTGCATATAGGAGTCGGAAACATACCATCCAGGAAGACACGTAACACTTCCGAATAATGATTCGAATGCCTTGGATAGATGATGAGAGATATAGTATTCATAAACTTGGATCATGCTCCACCAGCTACGCTCTTCGTTCTGTAGAGCTGTTTCACCGCAAATTCCGGCAATCTTGGAATTATTGGCACATGCAGCAACGAGTCGGTTGAGGGAATCCTCCCGCACGCAGGTATCAGCGTCAATCATCAAGAGGTATTCGTATAGCTCTGGGTCTACGCCAATGATGTTGTTGATCTGATGGAATATCTCGAGCTCTAGGGGGTTCATAGGTGCACGATGATGTACACGATTGAGGAAGCTCATAAGCATGATTTGAGAATCACGCTTGCCACGGTTGCCCGGTTTCGTCTTGGTCTGTTCGGACTCTTTGCCCATCTTAACAATGACGAGATAGGGCACGACATTGCCTTCATATTCGTAAAGACCAGAGTACACCTTGCCGTAGTTGAGTTGTTCGCTTCCGGTACCGACAGATTTGAACGGTAATGCAGGGGGGTCAACTTTGGGGTCAACACCCAATATGTCCAGGACGATTTTGGGAGTCGGGCGGTCGTTGCCGGCACCAATGATGACGCCATCACAGATGACGCAGATCAACTTTCTCTTGTTGTCATACTGAAGTGCTGTGAGCGAATCCAACGCCTTTCTAAGGGAGTCTTCGCCTTCTGTGTAGGCAGGGACCTGGCAAATGACAAACTTATCTTGCGGAGAGGGGCGCCGCTTCGAGCCAAACTGCAAGGCGGAGACGAACTTGACAACGATGATGGCAGCGATAATTACTGTGAATGCTAACAAGAAGTAATTGATGGTTGAACACTTCGGCGAGTTCCGAAAATCAGGTTCTCCGACGTAAAATGTGTTCTTTATGCAGTTGATACTATTGGAAGCCAGCGCAAAAGCTGTGGAATTGCCTCGAACGTCGTCCAAGTGGTCGTGCCATGAACTTGTGACGTCTTGACCAGGATTGTTCTTGATGATGTCGACTATCTTGTCATCAAGGAAAGCCACCTGCTTGTTGAAAGTGATGGTTGAAAAGTAATCTGTGAGGTTATAGATCCCATTCTCGAAGGTAACGACCATCAGATTCCAGTTTTGGCTTTCTTGCGTAACTGTGCCTTGATTCCAGACGAGAGCACCGTGATAATATTCCTTGATCTTTGGTAGAAAGTTATCTGAATACCACGTGTCACTGGAGAGAGCCTTTGAGTTTTTATCTCCATAGAAGCCCGACGTGTGCAAACCTTCCGTCATTGTGGGCCTGTCTTCGGGATCGACCGTTAGTTGAGTGGTCTCAGCGATACCAAGGCCGGGGCACGACAAGGTAAGTGGAGGAGTGAAGTATTCGTCGAGGTTTAGGCCGGCGAAGGGCATCATTAGATCATTAGTCGTTTCTATGCTGGAGTCACTGTGTTGAAGCTTCCAGAACTTTGTCACATCGTAGACCTTACCATGGATGCTCACCCAGAAGTCGTTTTGAGCTGTGTGACCGCCGACCTCCTTTTGGAGCCAGGCCTTGTCAAAATTGGGGCAGAGAATCCGGCCGAAGAAGATGATTATAAAGACAACGATTGCGTTTAGAAGGATGATGAGCCAAACCAGAACAAGCTTTTCCCGCCAGGCCATCCGAACATCTGGCCGCTTCATCCGGCCAATGTGGGTCAAGAGGAACGATGGGATCCAGAAGGTTGTGGCCCAAACAAACCCGACCCACGCTCGTCGACCGAATGTGACCTCCTCGGTCTCGACATGTTTACCCATTGCATCACCAGGGTCTAAATTGTTGATGAACTCCCCGTCGTTCGTGTAGTAAACCTGGTCGCGACGATTATCGCCCTTGGTTCCTAGGCCGTAATCGCCTTGTATCGCGTTTCGCATGGCCGAAGGACTGGCAGATGGTGCCCTGACTTGGCTTTGAGCAAACGTGAGTTGACTCTGATTGCGTTGATGTGTCATGAGATTTTCATTGCTGTTGTTTGAAGACTGGTCAGGGAAATGTGGTGGGAAGAAGCCGCTGCCATTGTTATTACCGTAGACGGTGTCACGGGCGGGAGTGGCGAAAGGGTTGCTAATTGTAGGCACGAGTTCATGAGGGGGTTTGAGGTCAAGCATGCTCTCGGCCTCCCACCAAGCTGTTTCTCGCATCCACACACGTTCTCGGCCGACAACTACTTCTCCATTGCTCCAGCCCCTCTCCATGATCCAGGACTCAATGCCATCTCGGCCTTCTCTGCAACCCAGAGGAGCAAAACGCTGGTAGAATTCTTCCAAATCAAAGTCAGCTGTGAAGTCGAGATTCTTGTTTCTGCAATTCGCCCATTCTGGCAGCCTCCAGGCTCGTAGTTGTCGCGAAACGGTGCCAGCCGACCAGGCGGATGTAATTGAGGGTAGGGCTGCTAGGTTGGCAGGACTCTCGTCTGTAGGGTGTAGCGACAAATGATACCATACGCGACTAGCGCCGAGTATCGAGGACAGATCCATTCGCGCATTGCGACCAAGACCAATTCCATGTCCTGGGATGGGAAATAAGAGCTTTTTGAGAAATCCTTCATCCTCGCAAGCGTATCCCACCTTTTCTAAGACAATTTCTCTCTTCTCTAGCTGGTGTTGTCGTTCTCGAGCAGCTGGGCCAGTTGTAATGCCTAGATCAGGCGCTGCTTCTGCAACGGCACTTTGCATTTCACGTTGTACTGAACTTCCTGCTGTGACAACATCGACACCGTCCTCCTTCATCTCGGCGTTAATTCCCGTAGTGTCGTCGAATATGCCTCGCATAGCTAGTGCCTTTCCCAGATCAGGATCTGGGACCTCGATTATGGTAATGCAGACTGTGTCTCCATTGTCTTCGGCCGAGGTTGGTGTTCTGTGACCATCAAGTGATTCATCCCCATCCCGAATCCGAGACATTTGATCCATGATTGCTTTATTTGCCTTGGTAATCACCCAATCAACAAGGGCTTCATACAATCCACCAACTAGGGTTTGCCTATCCTCTGTAGTACATTGGTTCATAAGCATATCAGGATCGAGACCAAGAAGTCCACCGACATCTTCGCATATAGTCTCCAGCATTTCACTGTCGACATCGTAGTCCAAGGTGTTCCCGAGCTTTAACAAGCCAGCCAAAGCTGAAATCAAGTTTCGATGTGAGGATCCTTTGATGCCAATCTCTTTTAACGCTCTCCTAAAGTCATCGGCGGCTGCGGAGTCGTCTGCGGTAGGAAGATATGAGGGTGGATCATAAGTGCCAGAACGTGCTAGCAAGTGATAATCAGTGGCCGATTTTAGGCTGAGGAACTCACGCTCGGCGGGCGTTGAGGCTGAGGTCAACAGGTAGTAGAACACATCAAACGCTCGGTAACCTGGTTCAGCAGGTATCTTGAGTAATCCTTCGGTCGTATTGATTCCTCCTTGTGACAATGCTAGAGCTGCCGCGGTTAGGTTACCGGAAAGGCTAAGGGTCAAGGTAATGCCGAGAGCATTGTGACGTGGGGTGGATGGATTATATGGTGTTACACATCGAATGAAAGGTTGGAGTGCCTCAAGAGCCGTCAGCAGCGATGAAGGGATGGAGATAGGCAGAGAAGTAAGAAACGGCGTGAGAAGCGAAGGCGTCGACGTGTGAAGAGACCTGTCAAGTTTAGTACTCTTAGACGTGGCATTTTAGTTCAGTTATCAACGACGTACCCCAACACAATACACCCGTCTTCGGCTCGACGTCGTGCATGCTCCCAAGCCCGGGCGGCCAGGACAGTGTCAATAGTCCCCCCAGATCGGCCATCTGGGCCGACTTGTGTTGCAGTAAGCCATGTGTTGACGACAAGACTACTTCCGGCGTCAAGTTGGTAAGGCTGCGACGACAAGTAGATATTATGAATCGCGTTCAGTAGTGTTGTCGTGGACACCTGAGCCTGTTGACCGGGACTACGAGGACCGCGAAATGAATCGGAGGCGACAGAGTACATAGACATGCGGGCTTGGTGGTTTGCCATTTTGACTGCTGGTCTAGACGTGCTTGTCCTTTCGGACAATCACGATGGTAGAAGACCTGTCTGCTCTCTGGTAACGTGAAGAAGGAACGACGGCGTGGGCCTTGTTTGATTTAGTTGGACGACCTCGATACTAGTTGAAGTGAGGACCGAAGTCAACGAAGACGCCTGAAATTAGGGAGGTAGTGAACACGGCGTTGGCGATGATTGGGCTGTTTTTGTTTCTCACACGACAGCCCCTGATTCAAAGACTGGTATGCGAAAAACAAGATAAAGCGAGAAGTGCAATTATGAACGATAGACGATTAACACCACCAGAGCGAGTGAGGTGGCTGAAAATTAGAAAAGATACAAATTGGGAGTGTCGCTCAAGTTGGTTGTGAGCAAGCGAGCAAGCAGAAAACCAAAGATGCAAACTGAGAAGACTGACAGTCTTGGTCCAGACGATCGACGCATACACTAGTCTAGCTGCTGCGGAAAAGAGAGAGGAGAATGTCGAGGGAGCCGTGGAGAAGCACTTGAAACTAATGTACACAGTGCTAAGTCATCATCGTGATTGATCTAAGATATTCTAGTTAATAGTACTTCCATGCCTCACAGTTTACCAAGAATTATGCAAACTGCTACCTACCGTACCCAGCACCAGACTGACTCTACCCTACTGTAATAAGTTGAATACATGTAACTCCAAGGCTGTTTTTCTAGTCCTGTAGTGTACCGCGACTACTGGACCTTATGCAGTGTTATTTATGCTACATAGTATTGTATTTCGTGCTGACGCCTTACCTAGCCTTTAACGTATCTACTAGTTGCCTTCTATCTTCAGTATGATTTTCGGTGTTGATCTCTTCTTTTTCTTTTTCCTCCTCATTTCCGTCTTGTCCGTCCTCTGCCAAAATCTTGTGCTGTATTTTCTTTCTTCTGTATAACAATCTTCCAGTACACTGCTGTAGGTAAATAGAACATATGGATAGGTGGCTAGATATCACCCGCATTATCGTAATAAGAGTGCGTGCACTTTATTGAAGGACGTGATCAGAGCTCGGATCAGAGACCCTACTGTATAAACTCAAGGTAGGGTTCTGCTGGAATTCATGTAAATAGGGGACAAAGCACAGTGAGACTTCGGCTGGATCCGCATGAAGTACCCACTAGATTGCCAAGCGTCTTCGAAATACGAGGCGGCAAAGTCGGAGGTGGAGCCCCGTGTTGTCCATCCCATTACTGTAAGTCTACCGCAGGAGCGGGTACCTACTAGGTAAGGTAAGAGAAGCCGCCGAGCTGCATGCGTGAAAAGTTCTGTCAACCGCCCATCCGTTCACCCCGACAGCGGTTCACCATGTCCTTTTTGTCAAGCACTGCCACCACACCATTGAGTAATACGAGATAGACACCTCAGACATCACACTCCTCTTGCCCTGCGATCATTACTATATTGTTGTCTACAATCCTTCTTATTCTCGACGTGTTCTTACAACAAAACGGTGATTTCTCTGATTGTCCTCGGTATTCGCGTATCCCTAATGCTTGGGCGTCACAATCGAGGATTAGCTCAGCCTTCACATAAAGCAGGTAGTGCATATGAAGAGTGACAAGGCGGTAGTTGGCGGTCTTGACGGAAAAACAACACCGTGATGCAAACACCTGTTCATGGTGCTATTTTGTTGGCCTTGGGGAGGTGCTTCATCTCTCACCAATGAATTATTACCTCTTAAGACAGCAGTTCAAATCGCTGGAGTGAGTACCTAATAGGCTAGGATAGTAGTGGCAGCAGCCATGGTGGCCCTTATACTTGTATCGTGCAACTCGCCGACAAGCAAGTAATTGCTTACAGTTGGAACGTATGAGATGTACGGTACTGCTGTACAGCATAATCATGGTAGTGTACCTACGTGGGGAGCAGAACAGTGTACGCGTCTCTGCAGCATTCGGTCATGCTCGTCATCTCTCGTGTTGCCCAACAGGCATTATATGCACTAGACAAGTGACGTGATCTGATCGAGTGGAACAGACGACGGCTTAATGCTGGCTCCCAGCGCATACCGTGTTTGTTTACATTTCGGAGCTGATGGCGGATTCCATTTACCTACTGTCTAATAAATGGACTAACAAGTCTATCTTCTTCGTCAAATCAACAGCTAATCGCTTACCCCTTTGCCCATCAGCGGCGCCCTTAGAAATACGGTCGAGATGTGCAGGTTTACCTATTAGGCAGTTTGTCTCACGGTCCTTGCACCAGCCAGCTGGAAGGACCATTTACCGTGGACGTGCACAGCACTTGTCCTATTTGACTGCTTGAAGACTACATATGCTGGAACACTAAAGTTTTAAGTATTGCGTTTGGCGACAGCAACAGTCAGACCTGTCCTGAGGCCTAATTCCGAGATGCCAAACGCTTGCTTAAGAGCGATGCATGGATAACGTGATTGCATTGGAAGTTTTGCATATGTGTGCTTAAATAGCATACCTCAGATGCTGGGTCTTAGCATCAAGCTCTTACTTATTTACTGCGTACTTACTAGACTCACAAAATAGTACTAGTGTAAAGTGTATGGGTCAACTAAGTGGCACTGTTCCCCGTAAACTGTGTACTTCCTTGTTCGTTGCAGATGGACTGTCAGATACCGTAAAGTTTTACTATACGTACTTAGCGTGCCTCCCGACTGGTAAACAAGGGAATAGTGTGCCGTCTCATTTGTCAAACGCTAAACCGGATGCTACCTTATTTGTGCTGGTGCCAAGTGGAACTTGATGGGTAGGTACTTCAAAGCCGTTGATCATAAAAGTACCTATGCACATCTCTCTTAGATACCCGAGGTCCTCAGCTCGTATTTGCGCGATAGCTGTATAAATCTATTTATGTCCTATGCCCTCGATTACATGAAATACCTACTGTGTGGCAGCCACGAGAATAAGATAATAACACCGCAGACGTTGATTTCAGGATGGCATAAGCTATACTGCCTATAATAGTTCACGTTTCCTGGTCTCTGGTAGCGCTTGTCTTTCAGATGGTGTGGAATATGCTGTCAGGCTTTCGATGTACAGCATACAGCTGTAAGGTACCAGTACTCGATCGTACCAACTAGACCAGTGGAGAGCACTAAACACGGGCTTTTAGTCCACGCTAGCTTAGATAGGCCCTGCTAGACCCTGTTGCATTGATTTACTGGACTAGGTACACGGTCAGCTTGTACGGTCTTCTCCTGACTCTGTCCTGACCCAGCACCCACCAGCCAGGCGGAACGTGTGGCATGTATTTTTAATCCATGCGGACTTGGGGCACCAATTGCGCTGCGCGGGTGGGCTCATTCTCCATGAAAGCAGGCCAATCCAGAGACGGGGCCATTTTCTCGCTCGCCCTCGACTCCCATCACATATCCAAGCAACCAACGCCTAGGAAAGAAAGAAGATCTGATTCCTGACATTCGCTCTTCATCCCAACATCCGATTTCGTGTTAATATCCACACTCGTTATTGTGTCCATCATTTACGCTCGCTACTCCAAGATATACTTAATTTCCACATTCTCGTCGCTGTGTGATTTGCCTGCATTGCCGCCTCTAGCATCTCCAGCGTTGTACACCATCAGGGGGTAGAGGTCTTTCCTTCACCACGCCGCCGGTCGAACACAGCCGTATCTAGACATTGCATATACTCTCACCTGTTTTGCTGCCATCGAGTCTTTCGTCGAAGTGGTCGCCAGCTTGCTGGCCTGAATCCGTCATGGCTTCGCACCTCCCACCCATGGGCGGCAGTGGAGGAGCCCATACCCAGCCTTCATTGCCATCGCTTCCTGCCCACCTGCAGTCCGACACTCACTTAACCGCACATCTGGCCAGCCGTTTCCATGTCTCCATCCCGACTGCGAGGCTATCGTCTCATGCTCTTGTATCGCTCAATACGTATACCTCATCGACTAAAGGCCTCGATGGGGGCAAAGAGGGTAGTGCTATGGCCGGGGCCGAGGACATAGCAGATCGGGCATTTCTTAGGATGGGACATCGTTCGGAGAACCAGGCAGTGCTCTTTTTGTGCGTCTATATTCTCTTCACTGTTTAGATTGGTCGTGAGACGGCAGAAGCTAATTATTATCTCATCAGAGGCGAATCAGGTTCCGGAAAGACAACCATTCGATCCCATCTTCTGACTTCGCTACTGAACAAGTCCTCCACGCCGCTGTCTAGCAAGGTCTCCCTAGCCGCCTATGTCTTTGACTCGCTAACCACAACTAAAACCGCCACAACGCCCACTGCATCGAAAGCTGGTCTATTTTATGAACTCCAATACGATACAGCGTCAACAACGAGCCCCCTTCTCATCGGCGGTAAACTACTGGATCATCGACTGGAGCGAAGCAGGATCACCATGGTGCCGACAGGGGAGCGGAACTTCCATGTGCTCTACTATCTCCTCGCTGGTACAAGTGATGCCGAAAAAGCACATTTAGGTATCGATAGCCCCAAAGATTCGGCCGGGCAGAGACGATGGAAGTATTTGGGTCATCCTACTCAGCTGAAGGTCGGTATAAATGACGCTGAAGGGTTTCAGCTTTTCAAGACTGCTCTTCGAAAGCTGGAGTTTCCGAGAAGTGAGATCGCCGAAATATGCCAGATGTTGGCTTGTATCCTCCATATTGGACAACTCGAATTCGAGACATCCGCAAATACTCTAGTAACTGCTGACGACAGTGGTGGTTTCTCGCATGAAGGTGCCCAGACCATTACTGCGGCGCGCAACAAGGACGTGCTGGGCATCATTGCTGCATTTCTCGGAGTCAGCTCTCAGGATCTACAAAACACCATGGGCTACAAGACGAAAATGATTCACCGAGAGAGGGTGACAGTCATGCTGGACCCCCAAGGAGCGCGCGCCAATGCTGACGAGCTAGCTCGCACGCTGTATTCTCTTCTTGTTGCGTATGTTATCGAGACTATCAACCAGAAGATCTGTGCTGCAGAAGAGTCTATTGCCAACACGATTGATATCGTGGATTTCCCAGGCTTCTCTCAGCAAACATCCACCGGTTCTGCTCTTGATCAGCTACTCAACAATGCTGCTATGGAATCACTCTATAATCTAACTTTGCAAAATTTCTTTGACCGGAAGGCGGATATGCTAGATAATGAAGAAGTTAGCGTCCCCGCAACGAGTTATTTCGACAACTCGGATGCCGTGAAAGGCTTGTTGAAACCCACAAATGGGTTGCTCAGCATTCTAGATGATCAAACTCGTCGTCACCGCACAGACATGCAGCTTCTCGAGAGCCTGAGAAAACGATTTGAGGGTAAAAACCCTGCAATTGCTGTAGGCTCCGCGACGGCAAGACTTCCTGGCAGCAACTTCTTGTCCGAGAACACTTCAGCCACCTTTACTGTCAGACACTTTGCTGGGGAGGTAGAATATCCTATTAAGAGCCTCGTCGAAGAAAACGGGGAGGTCATTTCTGGGGATCTCATGAACCTCATCAATTCGAGCAAGAGTGAATTCGTCGCACGCCTTTTCGGACAAGAAGCTTTACAGACAGTAATGCATCCTCAGGAGAAATCTACTGTGATGCAGGCTTCCGTGAGCTCTAAGCCAATGAGGGCACCCAGCGTTATGTCCAGGAAGGGCGGCCGAGCGATGCGATCACGTAGAATACGCGAAGAGTCTCTTGATGATGTTGATAGTGAGGCTGGTGATGCTAGAGGCCAGAGTCGGTCGAGAGACGGCCCAAGTAAGAACAGGCGCCAGTCCGAACAAGGCGCAGCAGGTCAATTCTTGTCGGCTTTGGAGAATGTCAAGCAAGCTCTCACTGCTCCTAATACCAACAACTACTTTGTGTTCTGCTTAAAGCCAAATGATAGACGGATCGCGAACCAATTCGATAGCAAATGCGTCCGATCGCAGGTACAAACCTTTGGTATTGCAGAGATAAGCCAACGCCTGAGGTCCGCTGACTTCAGCGTCTTTCTTCCCTTCGGCGAGTTTCTTGGCCTTGCCGATGCCGAGACAATTTTCGTGGGAAGTGAGCGGGAGAAGGTCGATGCTGTTGTCCAGAATAGACAATGGCCGGCGCACGAAGCTCACATCGGCTCTACTGGTATCTTCCTCAGCGAACGCTGCTGGATGGAGGTAACGTCATTGGGCGACGGTACTTCGGCATCAGGCCGATATGCGTCCGAGCAGGGTGACGGTTCTACACCCGGAGGTGAAAATCCATTTGGCGCTTCCAAGGAGCGGCTCGTGTCCGGTAACACACCTCAATATAGCGATAAAGCTCGTGGTGGTTATTTCGGTAGCGGCGACATCGATACACGCTCAGAAGCGGGCGCATCCGCTTTCGGAGCTGGTGATATGTTCAAGAACCTTGATACCCGCGAACAAATGGCGGAACGTGGTAATGAGAAGTCGCTAGTCGAAGTCGAGGAATACAGGGACAGTGCTAGTCGAAAGCGCTGGATTTTCACTGTATACCTCCTTACTTGGTTTGTGCCCGATTTTCTCATCCGCTGGGCTGGAGGAATGTCACGTAAAGATGTCAGGATGGCTTGGCGAGAGAAGTTAGCAATCAACTTTATCATTTGGTTTAGTTGTCTTCTTGCTGCTTTCTTCATCATCATTTTTCCCATGCTCATCTGCCCCAAACAGTACGTGTTTAGTGCCGCAGAGTTAACCACGTACGATGGCAAAACCGGACACAAAGCATATGCATCTGTTCGTGGTCAAGTCTTTGACATCACATCATATGCTCCTCATCATTACCCGTCTTATATTGACACCACGAAGCTTACCAATTATGGTGGCAAAGATATCTCCGCTTTGTTCCCTGTTCAAGTCTCAGCTCTCTGTCAGGGCAAAACGGGCAAGGTTGATCCCTCTGTCGTGTTGGCCAATGTCACTGCTTCAGGCGGTGTGGTCAGTTCTACCGACCCCAATGCCGGCTACCATGATTACCGCTACTCCACTAGCAAGTATGAACCTGACTGGTTTTATGAGAGGATGGAAGTGTTGAAAGGTTCCTGGAAGAAGGGTACTGTGGGATACACGTCGCAATATGTCTCCACGCTCGCAACGAAGCAGAACCAAATCGCTATACTCAATTCACGAGTATACGATCTCACTCAGTATATAATCGGTGGCCGTCATATTCAGGTGCCTGATGGCGCCGAGGCACCTACCGACCCCGATGTGGTAAATTTTATGGATGACACTGTCCTATCCCTTTTCACCGACAAGGCCGGTACAGATTTGACCGAGCTATGGAACAAGGCCCCCATGGACAGCGCGTTGCGTTCCCGTATGCAGTTGTGCCTGGACAATCTTTTCTATGTTGGTGACGTTGATACGCGTAACTCTCCGAAGTGTCAGTTTGCACAATACCTTATCCTGGCTGTCTCTATCATTCTCGTCAGTATCATTGGATTCAAATTTCTTGCAGCTCTCCAGTTTGGAGGGAAAAACATACCGGAAGATATTGACAAGTTTGTTATTTGTCAAATTCCGGCTTATACTGAAGATGAAGACTCGCTGCGCCGAGCCATCGATTCTGCTGCTCGTATGAAGTATGACGATAAGCGCAAACTTTTGGTGATCGTTTGCGACGGAATGATCATAGGACAAGGCAACGACCGACCCACACCACGTATTGTACTGGATATTCTTGGTGTCTCCGACACTGTAGACCCTGAACCTCTCAGCTTTGAATCCCTTGGCGAAGGTCTTAAGCAGCACAATATGGGCAAGGTCTATTCTGGTCTATATGAAGTTCAAGGTCATATCGTTCCGTTCATGGTTGTCGTTAAAGTCGGCAAGCCTTCAGAAGTGTCACGCCCTGGCAACCGTGGCAAACGAGATTCGCAAATGATTATAATGCGTTTCCTCAACCGCGTCCACTATAACCTGCCGATGAGCCCACTAGAACTGGAAATATACCATCAAATTCGCAACGTTATTGGAGTTAACCCAACATTTTATGAGTACATGCTTCAAATCGATGCTGATACCGTCGTCGCTCCAGACTCGGCAACTCGCATGGTTTCTGCGTTCTTGGACGACACACGTCTGATTGCCTGTTGTGGCGAAACTGCCCTGACAAATTCCAAATCCTCGTTTATTACAGGAATTCAAGTTTACGAGTACTATATCTCGCACAACTTGGCTAAGGCTTTTGAAAGCTTATTCGGCAGTGTCACTTGTTTACCAGGTTGTTTCTCTATGTACCGCATTCGCGCTGCCGAGACCGGAAAGCCCTTGTTTGTTAGCCGAGAGATTGTTGACGATTATTCTACGATTCGTGTGGACACCTTGCATATGAAGAACCTGTTACATCTTGGTGAGGATCGATACCTAACCACTCTCCTGCTCAAATACCATTCGAAGTACAAGACCAAGTACATCTTCTCGGCGAAGGCTTGGACTATTGCTCCCGATACCTGGCAGGTCTTCGTATCGCAGCGTCGTCGCTGGATTAATTCTACGGTACACAATCTCATGGAGCTTGTCCCGATGTCGCAACTTTGCGGTTTCTGCTGCTTCAGTATGCGCTTTGTTATATTCATCGATCTCCTATCGACCGTTGTGCAACCCGTAACTATCGCTTACATTATTTATCTCATCGTTCTTGTCTCTACGAACGCCACTATTGTGCCCATCACTTCCTTCATCTTGCTTGGCGCTATCTATGGACTGCAAGCCATCATTTTCCTCCTCCGTAGGCGATGGGAAATGGTTGGCTGGCTACTTCTTTATATATTGGCTGTTCCTGTCTACTCCTTCGGCCTACCACTCTATGCCTTTTGGCACATGGACGACTTCAACTGGGGAAATACCCGTGTTGTTGCTGGCGAGAAAGGCCAGAAGGTTGTCATTTCTGACGAAGGCAAATTTGATCCTGCCTCTATCCCTCGGAAGAGGTGGGAAGAGTATCAGGCTGAGCTATGGGATGCGCAGACTTCCAAAGAAGATACTCGCTCTGAGATCAGTGGATTCAGTTATGCTACCAAGCCGGGCATGAACGCTGCTGTATCTGAGTATTATCATTCTCAGTCTCGCGCTGGCTCGACCGTGGGCATCCTCCCTCCTTATGACATAAAGAATCCTGGTAACATTTCCCGTATGTCTCTCGCTCCCACGGACAATAGAATGAGCCAGTTTGGGGGCTCGCAGTTCTTCGGCAACCATGGCGAGACCGAGATGATGGATATGGCGTCGATGCCTAGTGATGATGCGCTCCTGGCCGAAATTCGGGAGATCTTGAGGACTGCCGACTTGATGACAGTTACCAAGAAGGGCATCAAGCAGGAACTGGAGAGGAGATTCAATGTTCCGCTTGAATCTAGACGAGCGTATATTAACAGCGGTAAGCTTTGAGTCACCCTCTCTTTGAGAATATTACTAAGACGTTTTGTAGCTACCGAGGCGTTGCTCTCCGGACAGTTGTAGGTGAAGCCTTGACCATTTACATCCATTGTGCTCTTTAGACTTTGCGCATATCTTGGTCTAGGTCTTGGCTGTCGGGTCCCATATGGTCATATATTCTCGCGATATGATCAATCACTGTTGGCATATCCAGGATGCATTTGGCAGGTGGTGTTACTATTAAAAGGAACTGGGCTCTTGGGTTTTTTATTAATTTCACTTCAACTATAGGTAGTGAGAGCACGCGCATCTAATAACTGGGTAAAGTTTGTATAGTCTCCTACGGGAGTGATTGTAACGTTTGCTGTTGTAATCTTGTGATGTAGTAATTATCTCCCTACGCGCCGTGGTGTCAATTTTACCTCTATTAGTCATCAAGCTCAGGCTGTCAGCCAGTTCCCAGAGAGGTTCACGCTGGCTTGTGTTTACAGATCATTAGGCAAACATGAATCGGAGTGCGTTTTGGCCAAGCTTTGAACGCTACAAAGCTTAATGAATTTCTAGGGCCACATTGATTAAGGATGAATATCAAAACCGAAGACTTTGTGATCACTTATCCTTGAGCCTCTCCACAGATCCATTAGACATGGTCTTATGTCTCCTTTCTTTGAAGCCTGATAGTAGGTACAGGTATTTGCAGTTGACAGTACGTACCTACTAAGAGGTACAACGGGACCCCTGTTTCAACTTTCAAGACTGATATGAGAGCCAAGACAGCCAAGACAGCCAAGACAACTAAAACAGGCCCGAGAATGAATTTGATTCCCTTAGGAACCCTGGCCAACCAACCGCAGACACGCTGCAATGTGTTACCAATCCAGACCAGGACCTGCCATACATTGTAAAAGCCACAATGGTCCAGGCCTATACCAGGAAATATGTAGCGGCAGTCCACCACCAATGAATGGGAACGTATAGTTTGTGAGCATAGATTTAATTGCTACCAACCTGACACAACAATGCTTGGCGATGACCGCATAGGCTACCCAGGTAGCTTGAACCCTGCTTAGTTGTTAATTGGCTGCCTCCTTCGCAGATCACCCTTAACTAGTTAAATCCTACACGTACGTATTTCATGACATACAGTCATTTCTTTTCAAAATAAACAGCCCTATTATCCACGACCGCCTTTTTGCCATTCATGCCAACCCCTTGGTAGAACTTTACCTTCGTAACTCTACGGATAATTTCTTTAGTTAACATTTTTGTAATAACTCACGCTATCTAGGCATACTCTACACTCGTTGATTATTTTGTTTGAAGATGGCAGCGCCGGGACGCGGCGGTGACGCTGCCCAGGAGAAGCACGCACGAGCGTCTCTCCAAACCTCGCGCGACCCTGCACTTCCGCATTCCCGCCAGGACGTTGTCTCCGACGGTAATGAAGCGGGCGGTGATGGACAGCGACCCGGCGGTTTAATTCGTATTAAATCGGCTGGAGAGAGTGGCCGTCGAGGTCTTCATCCTCTGCACCTTTTCAAGATCATATGGATGTCGTCGAGCAAGCTCTCGCGGGCCGTCAACGTCCTATGGCCCTTCGTACCGGCCGCTCTGGCCGTTTATTACACAAATACTGGTCCGCCTACACTTCGATTCAGTCTCGCCTACATCGCAATGGTGCCGTGTGCCAACCTAATTGGTTTTGCCGGCGCCGAACTCGCTAGGAAGATGCCACACATGCTCGGTGTGTTGACTGAGACAACGTGCGTACACGATTACTAACGCTTTCACATGGACTCGCGTGCAGGGTGCTAATAGGGTTATAGGATTGGTTCTATCGTCGAAATCATCCTCTTTCTTGTTCTGCTGCTCAGCACGGAAAATCAAAACAGATTCTACATCGTCCGAGCTGCTATCCTGGGTTCCATACTGGCTACTATGCTGTTGTGCTTGGGGCTGTGCTTCTTTGCGGCAGGCCTCCGGCGCGAGGTAGCAACATTCGATTCCGCGATCAGTGAAGTTGGCACTGGCTTGCTCCTCATGGCGTACAAATCCCCTTCCCCTCATCTTATTCATACGGAGACAGACTAACAGTGCTCAGCGGACTCGGTCTTGCGATCCCAACTATCTTTGGGCATAGCATCTCCATCGCAGATTACGGCATTACACAGACGGATCTCGAAGACAGAACGACGCAACTATCCCGCGTTGTCGCCGTGCTACTACTGATCGCATACGTCGTCTTTATTTGGTTCCAGATGCGCACGCACCACGGCATCTACGACGCCATCTTCGAGCACGACGAGAAGCGGGACGCGGACAAGCACAAGGACCGCGCCAAGGCGAAACTCACGCTCACCGAGGCCATCGTGTCGCTCGTCGTCTCCGTCGCCCTCGTGACGCTCATCGCGCTCGCCCTCGTCCGCGAGATCGAACCAGTGGTGGAGACGAGCGGGCTCTCGGACCCGTTCATGGGCCTGATCCTCGTGCCGCTCGTCGAGAAGGCCGCCGAACACCTGACCGCGATAGACGAGGCGTGGGACAACCAGATCAACTTCGCGCTGTCGCACTGCATCGGCTCCACCATCCAGACCGCCATGCTCAACGCCCCGCTCGTCGTCATCGTCGCCTGGGGTAGCAATCTCCCGCTCGACTTGAACTTCGAGATCTTCGAGATCGCCGTCCTCATCCTGGCCATCATCACTGTCGGGAACTACCTCCGCGACCAAAAGTCGGATTACCTCGAGGGCTTCCTTTGTATCATTACGTACATCGCAATTGCCGTCGCTGCTTTCTACTTCCCTACGCTCCCGGTGGTTCACGGAACTGTCGGGGGAGCTGAGGGTGCGGGCGGGGCTGAAGGCGGCGAACATGCCGCGCGTAGTCTCTTCATGTGATGTGGCATTCTTGATGAATAACTCGACTATTGGATCGACTGTTTTCCTTTCCTAGAGTCGGTAAGAGTAATGGTATCTAACGTTATCTCTTCCCTATTTCTGTCAGTCATCTCTAGGAACAATTGAGGCGTGGGCGGTATAAAAGCCGAACGGCTTTGCATACAAGGTATCACATCTACCGAGTCAATGGTCTACATATAGATAGGACCACCGGGTCAGGTATAACGACCGAAACGAGCGGCACGGAAAATCTTTGTGGATTTGTGGCATTTTCATATAGCAGCAACCTCATTGCGTGGCGTCGATGCTTGGTTCTCTGTCGCTTTTTTTTCCTTCTTTTTTTTGGGCTTTCACAATCTTGTAAACAGGCTTTTTAGCCGCTGTCTTTAGCAAGGAAATAATACGAAAGGGAAGATTAATAAAAAGAAGTATTTCAGCGAAGTAACCAATATTGCCAAGCTGTTCTCATCGGCCGTTGTCTTTTTGTGATATAACCTCTTTGAGTGGAACAGTAAACCGCGAATTCGTGGCTAATATGTATCCCTGGATCATATTATCTGAGAATTTCGCGTTTCTATACATTATGGCAATGTTACTCTGTCTCCTTCGGATCGAATGTATAATTCGTTAGATACAGATTCGGCTTTGCAGGCCGTGCTATGTACCGTATCACGCTCCTAGATGCTCCGTCTCATTCCAGCCACTGGCTGCCTGAGTGATGTTATTAATTCCTCTATCGGTAATGCGCCGATATTAAAGTCGATCAGCGTATCCTTCTTACTTCTTATTGCTCCCTCGGGATTAATAGGATTACCTTGGATCATAGAGTCTGTGCTGCTTTTAATACTGTCGATAGACGGGCGCTCTTGAACATATGTGGCATCGTTGGCATTACGAAGACGTGAGTGCCTCGGGACAGAAATATCTAAAGATACGAGCATCCCATCAAGGTTCGTCAGAGGTACTGAGTTATCTGCATTTATCCATTAGGACAGACAATGTGACTCATGCAACATCCGGTAAAGTTGAAGAGACGCGTTCAAAGCGCGTGTAGGGACTAAGGCCTTGATGCTTCTATATGCAGGTAGTGATTGATTCTATTACGAAATTCGAGCAAATGATGGCAAAGCCAACTACATAGATGACGAGAAGCCAGGAGTAGAACGACACGTAACCTAGACTGATTATTATCTATTTGGACAGGATGGCCAGCATTTGAGATCGGCACCCAGCTCAGATTGATTACATTACTTTGGCAATATTACGCGTTTCTGTTCCTGTTGTGTTCGGGTTAACAATAAATGTCTTTAAAACAGAGTTAGAGGGCTTGCTGGCAGCATCTACTAATCCTTTCTGTAAAGAAGCAAGTGACACTGGGAACCAGTGTGGGGCATCGAGTTGCCATTGATTATGTGGCAAAGATCCGTTGCAGCCACCGACGAGCTTTGCCCTCGAATTAAGAGCTGATGGTCTCAAGGCCGCCAGTATTTCTTACATGTTTTCGCCATTCCTAGACCTCTACGAAAACCACCCAATTCACTCAGTCAGTAGATTTGTCGAATAGTGCGTCAATAGCGTATTTCAAATCATATCTCCCCGTGAGAGGTGTGCAACGGCTTCTTCCAGTAGCCTTTGACTGGCAGACTTGAAGTTGCTCTACACAGCCTAGAGGTAAAGAGGGTTACGGTTGCAATAAAATAGTCAATTTCACCAGCAACATTGGGTCGAACACCTTGAAAGAACCTGTTAGGGAACTAGTTACCAACTACCCTATAGTGTAGGACTAGTGAGATTTTGTATATATAAGTGACTGAACCCCCTTGGATTTGGGAGGTTCAGGAATCAATTGACTACACTATTGAGCCTAACTACTACTTCCTGGCTGCAGACAGGTCTATCTATTCACTTTGGGACATAAAACTCTGACAGAACCTAATCAGACGCGTGGTCCTGTACTATTCGTCGGTTGTGTTCCTAAGGCAGAATACTCTATTGAAAGATAGAAATGACAATGAGATTACGGCGTCCGTGCTCAGGAGTTTGTGTATTAGATCAAGATGAGACGTCAGATAGAGAGAGCCATTTTGATACCACAGGCCTGTGACCCTGACCAGGAGTTAGCACAACGAGCTTGGTAGTCAATAACTGTATCATTGCTACGACCATCTGAGGCTATGTGTAATAAGGGCTTTAGATCAAGGGCTTGGAAGAGACATAAAATTGCAATAATTATCTAGGGCTTCAAGGGGGCTATAAAAGTCTAGTCGTTTTGCTTTCGCTCCCTCACTCTTGCTCGCTCTCGTATAGCCTGTTTCATTCGATCAGGCATACACGGGTAGCTAAGCAGCAGGCCTAGCCGCTCACATGATTATATACATGATTATGGAGTCCTGGGCCAGAGGATCTCGGGTGCAGTCCCAGTCCCTTGGGTTTGTGTGACACCATGTAATATATATACCAGACTATGGTTCTGCAATCAACTGCTTCCCTGGCGGCTAAAACCAAGGGGTTGAAGTCCCGTTACCTTGACAAGAAGCTGTGCGATTGGGTAGCGTTGGCGAAGTGCTTTTCCTGATCTTATCTCTCGACACTTTCATTACTGAAAAGGCCAGAGAGTTTTACATGTAACTAAGCATTTACAGATAAACTTCAGGCTCACGTATGCCGCTACAATAATACTAGTTGAGTACTTCGATTCCTTTGTATTTTAAACGAATGAGCGTTCATAGCATTGAGACGTCTTCCATTTACAAGGTTTATCGTAGTCTGTCCCACTCCCTGTTGTCATCTTTAAGTTTAATGGTCCCGCAAACTAAACCTCGTCTATGGAGTGAACATAACCATTTGTCCTAGCTTTGCTGCATGCTCTGCGGCCACTTCAAAAGCCTTCTCCCACTCCTCCAATTTGAAAGTGTCTACCACCCGGACAATCTTACGGACATCCAGCACACCGGTTGTCACCAAGCCTAAAAAGGCCTGGCAATCCTCCCTCGAGTACATCCACTTCCCCTTTAACGTGATATCCTGTCTCATTATGTATTGATGCGGGATAGGCAAGTCATCAAGAAATCCACCCATCATACTGACACGCCCTTCGTATCCTAGACTCAAGATGGCAGACTTGAAATGTGTCGAACCCTGTGCCTCACGAGGAGATATATCGAAGAATGCGTTGATTCTGCCGAATTTCTTCAGGCTCTCCACCTCCTTTTCGACGTCGCCGATGATCTGGACTGTCTCAACCCTCGGACCGAGCGCCTTTAGCTTCGCTAGTTCCTCAGAGTTGCGACCCATTGCAATAACTCTAGCGCCCATGCCAAGAGCAACCACTACTGCGGCAGAGCCAAAGCCTCCAGTGGCCGGAGCGACGATTACCGTCTCTCCAGCCTGTAATCCAATGCTTCTAAGCCCGCCATATGGCACCATAGCCTGCAAGATCCAGACCAGTTGCTCCGGCGCATAGCCCAGTCCGCCATCCGCGGGCGACCCGCAGAGCCTCTTCTCATCCAGCTGGAACAAGTTCTCCAACGGGACCTTGGCAAATTCGGCAAAGGTGCAGTCGCGCCATTCCCCTTCCATCAGCGTCTTGCTGCTGTCCCCGATTCCGAAGGAGAGGCCCATGAGGATGATGGCGCCGCTGTCGTCACGCCCGCGGATGGTGCAGTCAAAGTAGACCAGGTCGCCCTCTTTTATCAAAGTGGCATCGGGTCCCGTAGCCGCGACGCGACCGATGGCGCTAGTGCCGGGGACAAGCGGGGTAGCGTATCCGTACTTGCGCTTGCCATTGTAGACATCACGCATGTAAGAGATGATAGGGGCGTAGAGGATTTTGATGATGGCGGCGCCTGGGGGCGCCTGGGGTGTTGGCACGGTCTTGACTACAAGTGGCTCGCCGTAGACTTCTTGGACCAGCGCCTTATGCGTTTGCGGTAGCGTGTTAGTTGTCATATTGAGTTAAAGTAAGCAAACTCGTAGATATAAATTATCTTGGCTGAGAGCGGCGTGGTATGGCAGAAGAGAGCGTCTCCCTTGGTTTACAGATACGTACATACCTTTTGTTGCACAATTAGGCCGGTTGCCTGTTCTAATATCTTAAATGAATTGGCTAATTTTCACGCAGGCTCTCTCTCTCTGTTTCTCTATTCGTGATGTTGGATACATTCCTACATCTGCAGTCCTACGTGGAGTTAGCGGATATTGGCGGGTTTAGGGTTGATACAGCAATGCGCATGTGTACTATAGATGAGAAAGGCACTTTGCATTTCATTTTGTGCTCTATCCTAATGACTAGTGTATTCTTAGGACGTATTATAAGTGCCTCTGCTGTTAACGCCGCTTACCCAAAGATATCCGTTACGGCTCCGCTGTCGGTTAGCATCAAATTGACTGTTCGTCTAAGCCGAGACAAGCCTTATTATCTCCGAACAAAGCGTCCGTTAAGAGCGGTAACATTAAGTGATGATTTCATAGCTGTACGATTTTCCTTAATGGGTTCCTTGAATAACTGTATCTAAATACGTCGGCAGAAAGTCATGTGTAATACCACGACTTGTTAGTCATGGTAATGGTTAACGTAGGGGCGTTATCCGTGACCTGCTAAAGGCTGCAGAATCTAAACCAGCGGTGAATATAAATTTGACTGGGACCTAAACTCGGAAGTATTTGTCTCATCACGGCGTCTAAAAATTAATAGCAATTGGGTGTTGTGCTGTCAATTCATATGTTCTGTCCTCGTTGGCTTATGAATCCACTCTGCACTATTGGCTGGGGTCTCTACGTAGTATCTTCAGCTTGTATTATAAACCTGTTGGAACACTATACGTCAGAGCATGTATCTCAAGCCTACGAGGTCTGGTTAACCCCGTCGGAAATAGAGTACCGGTGTGTTACACAAAGGCGCCCCCTGCTTCATGAATTTCAACTACCTCATTGGCGCGAGTGACGCTTTTGAGGTCACCTACAAGTAAGATTTGGACTCACAGGAACTGCTTCACCGAAGGAAACCCCGCATATTGGAATTGCGGCATCCGAGCCGGAGATTGTACGTCGATAGTGATATTATCTCCAGTATTCTGTTGGAAATCGGCGATCTAAGAATCAATGTGAAGGTCACACGGACCACCCAAGGGATCGGGACTGCCTCAGGCACCCGAAACCCTTTGGGCCTAGAACTTCAATTCATGTATATAATCATATGAGCGGCAAGGCTGGCTCCCGTACTCGTTCCGCGCGTTCTCGCGATAACCTGATCACACCCGATACAGGCTATACGAAAGCGAGGAACGAAAGCGAAGCTTTTACATATAGAGACGAAGGTCGCCGCCTAGCCCAAGGAGAAGGACTAAACCTTATGGCCCCCTTGACGCCCTAGATGATTATTATTAATATGAACACTCTTCCAAGCCTTTAAAACTAAGCCCTTGTAACAGTGAAGGTCTTTCTCGGAAATGTAAATATACTTGGTGACCTTGCGGTGCTATAAACAAACCGGCGGTTGTTAGAGCACTAGCAAACCGGCATGATTAATATCCTAAATGATGACCTGCCGTTCTTGGTTACACACCCGTGAAAAGCTAGGAAAACTAAACCTTCTGTTAAAGAATGATATGTTGGTGTTAAAAGGTTATGTGTCTAAAGTAAAGCTGGGTTACTAGTAAGTAGCTGCAGGATAAAAATATATAAGTAAAAGCTTAATATTATTAATTCTTAAGCTACTTTTAACAAGTTAAAAGAACTTAGATTTTTATATAACTAGTTATTTATTATATTTTTATTATAAAAATAGCTGCTAGCTTTTTATATATTTAATACTTAATAAAGTGCTTTTTTTTTTAAATATTTTATTTTTAAAGCAAAAAAAAATAATAAACATTATTAACTAAAAAAAGTAATTATATATAAATATTTTAAAAAAAAAGTTTATTAATAGTTTATAAAAAAGTTATTAGTGTTAAACAAAAAATAAGCATAAGCTGCTTAAATATTTAAATATTTTTATATTTTTTTAATAGTTATTGTTTAAATATATATATTTAAAGCTTAATTGTAGTCCTTTTTTTTTTTTTTTTTTTTTTTTTTTTAGCTTTTGTTATTCTTACTTTTATAAGTTTTTTGTTAAGCTAATAAATAGCTATTGCTAACTATAAAAGCTTTTAAAAATATAGTTTTTTTGTTAGTATATAAATGCATTTTTGCAGCAAGTTTTTCTAGTTTTTTAGCTAACTTTTAAAAGTTTAACAACTATTTTACTATAAAAATATACTTAAAATTTTTTAGTAAGTTTTAAGCTAATTTTAATAAGCAAATTATACTACTATTATTATTATTATTATTACTATTATATTATAAATAATTTTAATATAGCTTTTTTTTAATTTTTTTGCGTGCTAGCTGTTAACTTTTAAAAATAATTAGCGCGCTATATTTTATTACTATTGTTTAAACACAATATTTAAATAAAATAGCTTTAACTTTAACAATTTTAAGCTGTTTTATAAAAATATTAAAAATAAATATATATATATTTTTTATATGCTTTTTTAAATATTATATAAATAGCTAAAAATTAGTTTATAAATATTAACTTAGTTATTAGTAGCAAGTTTTAAATGCTTATAATATAAAAGTAGCTTTAAACTTTATATTTTAGTTAATATTTATGCCTTTTTTTTTTTGCAGCTATTTTATAACTATTAACTTATATTAGTTAACCGGCTTTTTTAAAACGCGTAACTTTAACTTAGCTTACGTTTTTAGTTTAATAACTAAGTATATTAATATAAAAAAACACTTGTTATTTTTTTATTACTTTTTTATATATTAACTTTTATAAAAGCTTAAAACCGTTTAGCTTATTATTTGTTGCACTTTTTAAAGCAAAAAAAATATAGCAAACTTTTTTATTAAAAAAGCTAGCGCTATTAAAGCTAAAGCTGCTGCTAAACAGCAAAAACGCAAGCTTTTTACTTTTAAGCGTACTATTACTGCTATTAAACGTTTTATTGCTATTGTTAAAGCTATTATTATTGCTTTTTTACAATATATTATATATTTTTTTGTGCTAAAAAAGCATGTTTAAAAACTTTTTAAGTTTTATAACAAAATTATAAAAATTTTTTTTTTTTTAAATATTTTACTTTTTTTTATAACACTTGCTTATTTTTTGCTAATATATAGCTGCTTTTTAAGCGCTAAAAAAAAACAAGAAAAAAAAAAAAAAAAAAAAGAAAAAAAAAAAAAAAATAGTTAAAAAGAAGTGGTGTTAAATTGCTAAAAAGTTGTTAAGCTTAGCTTATATTACCTTTTTTTTTTTTTTTTTTTCTTTTTTTTTTTTTAATTTTATAAATTAATAAAACGTTATTTTCGCTCCTTTATTTTTGCTTTATAGTTGTTTTTAATGCTTATGTTTATATTTTTTTATATTACTTAAAAATTATTTTTACTAAAGTATTTTTATTAGCGCACTAAATACTCCTTTTTTTATAGCAGCTTTTAATAAGCTAATATTTTTTTAACTATAAAAATATTATTATTTTATATTATTATTAGCTTTTAAAGCAAAAATAAATATTTTTTTTTGCAATATTTATAAAACTTTAATATATTAATTAAAAAAATATAATATATTTTATAAATAAATAATAATTTTAACTTATAAGCTATAAAATTGTTTTTTATTATTTTAAATATTTTAAAAAGTTTTAAATACTTATTTGTTAACTTAAAGCTAAATTGTTATTAGTTAATATTTTTTATAAATAATATTATAAGCTTTTTAACTTTAAACTTATAAGCTTTTTTGCTTTTATTATACTATTTTGTAAATTTGTTAAACAACTTTTTAATTGTTTTTTAAGTTTTTAAAATAATTTTGCAAGCGTGTAAGCTATCCAATAATAATTATAATTATTAAAAAGCTATTAAAAATTTTATTAAAGTAAAATAGTTATATTAATAACAAAGTTAAAACGCAAAAAAGTAGTTAATATATTAATAGCGAACAACTTATTAAAAAAATTTAAATTAAAACGTTATAAAAAACTTATTATTGTTATAATACTAAAATTTTTTTTAAAAAAAATATAAAGCTTATAGCTATAAAAAAAATGTTTAATAAACTAATAAAACTTATATTTTAGCTAATTAAAAAAAATAAAGTAATAAAAAAACTTTTTTTTTATTATAATATAAAAAAAACTTAAATAATAACTAAATTTTAAAGCTTAATAAATATAACTGTTAAATTTATAAATGTTAAAAAACTAATTATATAATATAACTTTAATAAAGCAATAGTTAAAACGTTTTAATAATTTAGTATATAACTTTAAGTTTAAACGTAAATATAAAAAGTAGCTTTTATAAAAGTTTAGCTTTTATTAAACAAAAAAGCTATTTTAGCAAAAAAAAATAAAAAAGTTATTATTAAAGCAAAAATATAACCGGAATTATTTAAAAAACGTAAACTAATTACAATTATAATAGTAGTTAATATAGTTTTTAATAAAATTAATGCTATTATAACTAAAAAGCTTTTTAGCAAAAATATAGTTATTACGTTTTAAAAAAAGCTTTTTAAAAGTTTTAATTAAAACAATTAAATAATTAAAGCTTTTAAAGCAAAAGTTAAACTATAGTAGTATAAAATTGCAATAATAGCAAAAAAAATTTTAATAGTATAACTATAAAAGATTTATAATAATAAAGCATTAAAAACAGTGCTTAAAAACGTTTGTTTAAAGCTAAATAAATATAAATAAATGTTTTTAAAAAACTTTAATACTTAATACGTTTTTATAGTATTATATGTTAGCATAATTATAGCTGTTTAAAAATTTAGCAAAAAAAGCTTTTTTTAAAAAATATAATTTTTTAATTATAAACTATTTATATTTAATATAAAAGTATAATAATATTTTAATTGTTTTAAATATAACTATATAACTATATATTGTTTTAAATAAGCATGCTATAAATGTTATAAAAGTTTTAAATATTTAAAAAAAAAAAATGTTTAATAAAAACTGCAAAAATAACGCTTTAATATATTAACTATAAAAAATAATATAAAGTTTAAAATAAAACATGTTTGTTTAACGCTTAAATAAAAAAAAATTAAAAGCTATATATATTTTACGTTTATATAAATTTTAAAACAATTATAAAAAAACTATTATAATAAAATATGCTAATATAATATTAATATTATAAGTAGCTAGTTTAACTTTTAATATATTAAACAAAAAAAAAAACAAAAGTATAAATAAAACTAGCTTTTTTATAAAATATTATAAAACATTAGCGTAAACATTATTATTTTTATAACTATAATAAACATTATATTTTAAAATATTAAAAAAAAATTATGTTTAAATATAACGTATATATTATAAAAAATAAACTTAAACTTTATTATAATTTAAAAAATAAAAATTAAAAAAAAAAAGTATTATATTGTTTAAGCAACAACTATTATATTTTATAAAAAAGTAAAAAGGTTATGTTTTATATTAATAAAAAAATTGCTTTTAAAACATTAATTAAAAACTATAAAAAAAACTAAGCTTATATTAAAATAAAAAGCAAAAATATTATAAT
>MU382685.1:0-217106 GCA_022495115.1 Xylaria castorea
TAATAAAATTAAAAAGGAGTAAACGATTAAGATCTAAGTTTAAAAAACTACGTGTAAAGGTATAAAAGAATTTACAAGTAATCGAAACTAATAGGTTTTGAAGTTAACAACAGACTTATTAAAGGTTATGGAAAGTCTGTCAAAATTCCCACTCCTGGAAGTCCCAGTATTGACTATTGTTGTTGCACGAAGGAAAAACCCCTGTCTATCTTGTAGAGCTAAGAGGGTAAAATATATGTTGAATCGGGCCTAGGGATATGTCTGCACCCGGCAACCCAACCAGGGAGGTATTCTGGCAATACGCATCCAAGATTGGCAGCAGTCACTAAATGTATTGGGGAATCAATTGATCAAATAGAAGACAAGTAGGTTAAGTAAGTAAATAAACGATAAAATCAACGATAATTGCTATGGTGTTTTGCAAAGGAGTAGTGGTGGCTAAGTTGGCTGAGGTAGCCGAAAATCTCCGAAATCAGAACTCCCCCCCCCCTCGCACACTACTTGCTGTAAGTACGTACAATATATCCCCCTATTATTGGCTAGACCCCTGCCTTCGCCATTTACACGGCTTCAGTATAGACTCTGTTGTTGCGCGAAAGGTCTGAACACCTTCATAGGCTAGACTTTGGCTATATACACACATGCCCGCTGTTTCAGGGCAGGTATCGTAACACTCTAATTCAGGTGCTCTTTGCGCGGGGAACCACTGCAACCGCCAACGAGGCGTCCAACGCAAAATTACCCAATAGCCCAAGTTGACGAATGTCCACGGAAGAGCCAGTCCCTAATCCAATCAAGAGCTTGGATCATTTAAACATATTCTCGGCGCCGTCCATTTCATCAATGAAGAGGATATATGCGCCCATTTTGTCCACCAATGTCTCTCTAAGAGCGGTAGAGAACTCCTCCGAATAGTCCGAATCGCTATTATCCGAGAATCTTTTAATTCTGTCGATGACCACTACGTAGACGTAATTCACTTCTGCAGTGGCGCCGTTTTTTAAGACTGAATAGCCAGTCTCATAGTCGCAGTGTTGAAGAGCGGACAAAAGCTCAATGAGGGCATTAATATCATCGTCGACCTCATCATCGCTTTCTTGGTCATCGCAGTTGAAATATTTCCGAACAAATTGACCGCCCTGAACTCCGGACTCGCTCAGTTTCTCAGATGGGACGTGCGTAGCAAAATCAGAGATCTCGCAGATGAGGGTACATAGAAGGCCCCTCCATGCCTCTCTAATGTCTGTGACAGAATCTGGTACTGTCAAGAAGATGAGAATAGGTGATAATTCTTTGATCGTAAATTTCGTGTCTTTTGAACGTTCCCATAGAGCGGCGGTGGTGGGCCCCGCAAGGTATATGTCCGGCATGAGATTTTTGTAGTGATTAAGGTCCCCAATCCACGATGTGATATCTTCCCAGACCTCATTTGAATCATAATGGACGATGCCCTGGAGAACGCCCTCAGGATCAATCGCTTCAGCACGTAAAGTTTGTCTGACGTATTCCAACTCGCCCTTATCGAAAGGTTTCACTCCTGTAGATGAATTGGTGGCCATTGTAAGTTGATTTGTTTTTAGTTGCTGTAGCGGGGGATCAAACCCGGTTGGCTTTATATATGTCGTATGACTTGTCAGGGTGTCGTATGTGGGTGAATTATAGGGATAGGTAAAGACTGTTGTTGTTGCGCAAAGAAGTCAATATCCTTCGTAGGCTAGTCGTTAGTTATATAGACATAGATTCTTGTCAACAAGAGTGTTTTGCAGATAAACAAGACCCGTTTCGACAGTAGCAAGGGAGACGCAACACTGGTACTACGTCTGTATTGAGGGAGGAGCGATCGGGTCGACGAACCCCTGGATCCAACCGTTCGCAGGTATCAAAGAGAACACGCAGCTCTAGATAGGCACTGCCATATTTGGAGGATAACCCTCCAATCCTGCTGCGAACGAAACAGGTGGGAACCCATATAGTTTGCTATTCAAGCCTTCCAGTGCTCCGTTCCCTTAAATAATGATGAATAGATGAAAAGAAAGTTTGAGAACTCTTACGTCATTCCGCAAAGCTCAAATCAAACATGACGTACAAAAGGGTTACATAGCATTTGAAGAAAAAGCCTAAATATCATTCCTTGCGTACGTCAGGATCATGAGAAGCAATCGTACCTTTTCAGACCAGATCCAGGGCTGTTGTTGCTCTCACCCTATAAGCAGAGGGGATTCATTTTTATACCTCAGAAACAAGCGTTGTACAGCACACCCGCTGGGGTCTTATGAGTCCGCATTGATCTGTTGCATTAGGTGATTGAAAACCATTGCCAACCGGCTGTAGTCTTAGAATAAAGATGGGCTCAACAAATTATATTGGCAATACCTTTTGGCCAAATGATCGAATTACGGCTCAAAGTGTGATGTTGGATTCTCTGCTCCCTATCTAGTCACCTCTACCAGATTATGTCAGCGGTATGAGCCAGTCCACGGTGTTGAATGTTTTATTTTTTTTTGAGTACATTGATTTTGCTCTGGCGGTGGACTAGCCAGAACGCAACTAAGGCTTTAGAGTTCTGTAGCTTTCCTGCCGGCTGCATAAAGCCACAGTGCAACGGGATTTTGGATTCAACTAGGTGGCTTAGCACTATTTCTACTGTGGCATCTTCAACTGTATGGGCTCAAGATAAGGCAGACCAAATTGATGGGAGCTTGGGAGGGAGGACATCGTTTGCCTCATCCGAGCTCCCTTGCTGAAAGCATTGATAATAGCAGCACGCCCCTTATTCATCAACTTAGCAAACAGGGTACTATAATGTGGCTCCCGCTCTCCCTTCAACGGAATGCAAGCCATCTACTGCCGCCTGAACAGACAATATTGAAGTCATCCGCACGACAGTTTTCAAGATAGTTAAATAGTAGGATGTCGTTGCTGCTACGCATCACTTGGCGGTATAGTTGGTGACACGGCATTGGGTCTTGACTCTGGGAGGTGATTAGCAATCAAGGTGTTTGGTTGTAAATTAGTCGAAAATACTAGATTGAATAAATAAAATATGAAGTATGAAGAAGTGTTCGCCTTAGGTGGTGAATAACTAAAGAGTCCTGAAGACTGGCTAAGGTAGGTGGAAGCCCACACTTACCCAGGTTACTCTGCAAATAAGGTATTCACGGCCCGTTTGGCCCGCCATTTCGGCCCGCCCCTACACATAAGAAATTACATTTGCTTTATGGCTGTATACCTTACATAACCCATCTTTATCCCGATTCGGGGTTCACCACACCTTCGAACTGAAGCCCACTAAAAGCAAACTTTTGGCTCATCTTCTCACGATACTCATGCTTCATGATTGCTGACAGTTCGCATGAGCCTTCCTTTGAAGTCGTATAGCCTTCCAAAATCGGTTTCTTGGGACCTTTCATCTGTTCCCATCCCGGTTCCTTTTTCAGTTGCGCATCGATGAATTTCCTCGAAAATCCCGGTAGTTCCGCCTCGTAACTCTCCCATTTATCAATGTAGGCAGCAAGAGCGTCGAGGTTGATACATCCTTTGTGCTCAAACCACTTGCGGAACATCAAGCTCCACTGCCACGGCCAGTTGTTGTTCCATCGGTAAGGGGAGTTGTCGGCGCATAGCTTATCGCAAGCGAGTAATTCCTGCACATCAACCATAGCTTCGAAGCAGTCGACGTGGTAGTAAGGTTTGGAGTAGGTATCAGTTGTAGTAATGCGATAATGCTGCGTGATACGCTGGCCTTGCGTGTTCTCGTGGAGGCAGTCTTCATATGAACATTCTGCTCTGGCACCCATTTCCGGCGTTGGTTGGAAGAGGCATATCTCGCTAGAATACTTGAACTTAGTCAGGTTCTCCTCGCGGTCCTCCTCTCGTCTCTCAGCTAGCGGTCGACGCCGCCGCTCATTCTCGAGATCCATTGTTCGTCTCGTCTCCAATAAAATATCCCAAGCATCATTTTGTGCTGGAGGCGCCGACATCATTCGATTGTTCGTGCGGGGTAAGCATACAACCTCAGATTGATTACGCCGGACAGGGTTGCGAGAGCCGCTCGGGTTTTGAGGTGCCACGGATGTCCTGATACTCGGATTATGGATTTAACTAGATTGGTATCGGGAAGTGAGAGGTCGTGTGAATTATGGGAGGTTTTCTACTTTGCGCTTGAAGAAATCGCCTTCTTCTATCACTGGTCCAAGATTTTTCCCCCTGAGCAAAAATGAAGGGAAAAGGGCCTTGCGACAGGGGTGTACTATGGTTCGTCTCATCCTTCGAGGCGCAGCTTTCAATAATGGCATGTGACAAGGGCTTGTATTCAAGGGCTTAGAAGAGTTTTCAATTGCAATTCAATCTTCTATGGCTTCAAGGGGCCTTTCATGCAGAGGCTGCTCTCGCGTATAGTTGCTAACCCTTCGCTTCTAATTACCTTGTATTGCTGTCCCGACAGTTCAGGATCCAGTCTGTCGCGATATTTAACATGGCATCGGCGCTGGATTATGAATTACCGAAGCAAAGTAAGCATCATACTGAATAGCAGATACATTTTGCCAGCAGCTCATTGTCACTCACAACTTTTAATATTGTATTCATGTCTTTCATCTCATTGTAAAAAATCCAAACTGATAGCTCTCAACTTTGATAATACTTAAATAGTGCGAATAACGCGGAATAACCAGTGGCTATACATGCAGCATTAACAAGATAAGCTAGTAATAGTGAGTATGTCACACGGACGACCCGAGGGATTGGGACTGCTTCGGGTCAGGACTCCAATATTATGTATAAAATCATATGAGCGGCAAGGCTGGTTCCCGTACCCTTCCGTACCCGTTCCGTTCAGCTGGGCTTTGCTCCCGTATAAATCTGATCGAATAAGATAGGCTATACAGGAGCAAGGGCTAGGAACGAAAGCGAGGCTTTCGCATATAGAGACAAAGGTCGTCGCCTGGCCCAAGGAGAAGGACTGGACCTTCGGGGCCCCCTTGACGCCCTAGATGATTATTTCAATATGAACACTCTTCCAAGCCCTTGTTACAATTACCGGTTATAACAATGTTGTAAGCAGGCGGAGGTCCTATGATCAATCCCGAAACAGATATCAGCTCTGGGAAAGGTACCACTCGCGCTGAGAAACCATCCACATGAGACCCAAGCCACTGATAAAAAAAGAAAATACAGTCTCCTTCAAGCGAGCGGTCCTAAATACGAAGACTTCTCCACCATACAAGAACAGAACTCCGACAAAAGTCAAGGTAGCCAGGTCGTAGATCTGGGGATTCGAGATGTGATAGGCAGCGTAGAAGCGGATGAGACTGGTGTAGATGTTCTTGACGCCGTACACTCGCGCCAGTAGACCATTGGGCAGCGGTGCCGAAGGGCCGCTGAATTGGTTGAGTGCTACCGCGGGACTGTTAACGTAGCAAACTACGGTGTGGATTGCAGCCATCAATGCTGGCTATTCAATGATTAGTAATCTCATCGCCTGAAAGATCTAAATGGTTCGAATGTGACATCGCAAGGGGGTTGCTCACCATTAGAAGGTAGTAGGGTAGGTAGCCCTCGTGCTGAGGTAAGAAGGCGAACTTGTCCATGATGATGATGATGATGATGTCGATGAAGGTCGGAGCAACTGAATACCGAGTGATTACCTCGACAGGAGGATACAGAAATAGTTATTATGGTTTATATAAAATGCTATATTATGCTGATGCTATGGGTGCAAGAGATATCAGACTGTGAAGGCCGGCTCATATTAGGGGAAGTAGTCAAAACACGGAGCTAACGGTATAGTAATCGTGAAAATTTCCTGATGGCACCCCAGCTCGGCTCCTAGCTTGGCTCCAAATATTAAAAGCCAAGGAAGCTTAGCGGCATATGAACCGAACTATTTCAATTGAACTAGTAGATACTGCGCCGGTCTGCCGGGATGCAACTGTATGTACCGGGGCATTGCCGGGACCCTTGGCAGCTTTGAAGAGCCGACTCAATGTTCATCCTCGATCCGAATCGCGATGTCACATTTTTACATACAGCACACACACTTTTTGGAACTGACAGTCAATCGCGTTTTTTTACTAACAACATTACCTGATTTAACTAGGTAAGCGCTACGCTACTGCTTGGATGATTACTTTACTAACTAGAAGAGCTAAATATAGCCCTTCACGATCCGGTCCTTCGCGGTTTAGTCTTTCGCGATCAAGCTCTTCGCGATCAAGCCCTTCACGAACGAAATCCCCGAACGAAACCAGACCTAAATGTACGGACTAGCAAGGGCTCTAGAGACCTACCTAGACAGACCTAGCTACGCAGGTAGGTGTGCATAAGTAGGTCTGCGTGGCTAAGTCTCCGGACCTTTTGCCAGTTTTTTTAGCCAGTCTTTGCTGGTCCGCGCGTATGGGTCTGTGGGTCTCCAAAGCTCATGCTAGTCCGTACGCGTAAAAGTTGTCACCATGTCCTAAAACGACATTTTGATTGGTCATAGTACTGGAGGAGGTGTACGTCTTGCACTACTACTAGACTAGCCCTGCAATTTAATAGCAGGCTTCAAACAACTTGAGAGGGTGATTATCTTATTCCCGGCTACCTACACAGAGCGTTACCCGTTTGAAACTTGTGGGAAGCGCAAGGGTGCTCAACGTATAGTCAGATCTAAACCAACGTGAGGTGATCTTCTTATAACTATCCCATCCACTAACAGACGGTTTACGCGTTAGAAACGGGTCTATCCTGTAAGCCTTCCTTGCGGACATACCCACAACTACAGCTGCAAAACATTCATCTAGATCATGGAAAGCCTGGAACCCCAAAACGAAAGAATCGTCTTGGTAATCTTCTCACTGTTCGGATACGGGAACCCATGCCCCCCTGGTAGGTATTCCACCTGCAAATGACAGGGCGGTAGCAACTTCAAGATATCCTCAGTCGTCTCCTCTCCAACCACAATACCATCGTCTCGGCCAAAGAAGACGAGCAACTTGGATTCATGCAGGGGAGAATCTGGCCTTGTCCGACCGGCAATGATGTCGCAAACTCTCCCCCACAAATCCTCCCTCCCCCGCAGCGGGCCGAACCGCACGGTATCCTGGAATGAGTGGATATGACCTTGATGATGATCAAACTGCCACTGGAGGATTGCTCCCATGTCAAAGTCCCTCTCCACACAAGAAGGACTAGTTTCTAACGGAATCACTCGCTTCTGATCCTGTCTGATGTTCAGAGCTGGGCCAGAAGAAGCCACTTCCAGGATCTGTCGGACCTTCTCACGGATAGATTCCTGTGACGGGGCGAGCTCGGGATGAAGCATGAGTTCGTCCTCATAGCCTTCCGGTAGCTTGCGGAGAAGACCGGCTGGACCGAGGAGAACCAACGACCGAATGGCCTCGGGGAAGGCACCAGCAAATGCCAGGGAGATGGGACCGCCTAGGGAAAACGCGACGATGGAGAAGCTACTACCGTTTCCCATCCATGAGAGCGGCGATGATGTGAGGGCCAAGAGTATCTGGGATGCAAACAGACGAACATCATGTCTGCAATGGAGTGGTGTATCGCTATATCCTCGACCCCAGAGATCTAGTGGCGAGTCGAGTTCAATTGGTTAGTCTCGCCGGGCCGTCATTGTCGGAGTGACTCATGTTGCTTACCGAAAAGCATCACCCGGTATCCTGAATCCACGAGTCCTTGGGCAATTTTGGAAAAGACCAAGCAAGGTGTGGCATCTCCGTGAACAAACAAGACCTTCTCCCCACCCGCCGGCCCCCATTCATAAACCCGCATAGTACCATAAAAGGTTTCCACATCGCGAGCGCCTGGAAGTGCATCAGGCGGATACGCCAAGGTGGCGGCCTCTTCGGTCGTAATAAAGGGTATTAGTGTCGCTTGGGGAGATTGGATGTTATTAGTTGGAGTCATTGTGTGGTGGTTTTTGGTCGTGGCCGTAGGGGTGGGTAAAGAGTGAAGACTTGGTCTAAACAAAATGCCACCTAAGGGTTTAAGGATGTTGGTCACCTAATTTAGTGGAGGCGCTGCTCTACCACGATCAAAAAGCTTTTTGTGTTACTGGTTCTCAGCTAATGACGGGCCTTGGGTACTGGTAAGGGTAAGGGACCCTTTTGTGCCCCCACGTTCTCCCTCCCCCCTCCAAAAGGAAAGGGAGCCTCAGGGTGGGAGCCTTCTGTATTAGCTGAATTTGCTGACATCGGCTCTGGCGGTTGTATGTGTATCTCATAAGTACTATCTAAGTCTAAGTAGCAATGATCAACTGTATTGGCTAAGGCTAAGGTGCTATTCGCCTACGCCCATGCATCATCACCTGCGGTCTCCCTCCTGCTTCACCCGAAGTTGCAGCCGCTTCTTAATTTTGGGTCGGATGGTTCTTCACCCGCTGTTGCGTAGCACTGGATGAGGGTGACGACGCCGGAGGATCCGCAAGCAGTAATTAATGGCACAGACATTTGAGGCTCAAAATACGGGGTCAGTCCGTCCAATCTATAACGCAAGAAAGTCCTCTGAGCAAATCATTACAATGATCCTGTTTCACTCTGAACACCACCACTGCCCCAGCATTGGACATCTACTGAGGTTCCCTTAACTAATTATTCGATGGATCCTACCCCAAAGCCACCTTATCAGGGTTCTTTTCCCGTTATACTGCGTGGTTCTTGCCTGTGTGGTATGGTCCGTTTCGAGAGCAAGATGCTGCCTGAGTCGATTACCATCTGCCACTGTCGAGAATGCCGCAAGGCCTCGGGAAACCCTTTCTTGACATTTGGACTGTTCCACAACGACTACGTTCAATGGTTCATCGCTAGTTCCTCTAGCACAAAGCACTTGCTTAGTGACCCGACAGAAGGCATCAAGTTGACTTACTACTCTGACGTTGCGACACGCGGGTGGTGTCCTCGCTGCGGCACACCTCTCTTCATGAAATATCACTGCCGACCAGACGGGACGAGTATTACCATGGGTCTGGTTGACAACGAGCACATCGCTGGTTCACTTCCCGCGGTCAAGGAGCATATCTTTCTCGGAGACAAAGCGGCCTGGTGGAATGTACCGTCAGACGATGGAGCTGCTCAACATCACGGGTTCAACGAGGCTTTTACCCGTCGGCTTCAAGATTGGTCAAGCCGAGGCCGTCCACAGAGACTGGATATTCCTCCTCCTCCTTTTAACTTCAAACTTTGAGGTCAATAGATCCATCAGCATTGAAAGCTTACTGTCAGTTAGAGAGACGTGGGGAGCTGTCTACTGTCAAGGAAATCCATATGAACAACCATGAACCTATGATTTTGTCTCTAGTCATTTAAGAGAGTGTTTAACAGTCTATTATGCGGCCAATCTTTAGAATGAAGTGAGTGTTTCCGTACATTACCAGCTAAGCTCATCAGTATAATGTCAAGTTCGAAAATCGTTTCGGAACAACGCATAATACCTATAGTAGAGGTATACCAGCGTCATGATAGAGACAAGATGATTTGCCGATGTCTGCCACTCATATTGAGTGTCATAGGAAATCTAATCTATAAAGATTCTGATGGAGTCTATCGTTAAAGGCTACCGGTTGCAAGAGACATTTCCCTGTCCGTTCAACTAGGGCCAGTAGCAAAGCTCTTTACTTCGTAGTCTACCAACGGGCCTCTATATTCCAAATTACCTCCCAGGAAGTAGCGTGCGACCGCAAAGATAATGACCGATCCTGTCACCAGAACGCTGTAGTTCATGTTCTCAGCAGTCACGGGTCTATTTGGCGGCCAGAAGTCCCAAAACAGTACCCACACGCAGAAAACGCAGGCGAACGTGTTGTTCAAGATACCCAGCAGCCCGGGCACACGCCAAGGACCCCATTCTAGCACTTGCTCTTCAAATATTATGTCAGAGTCGCCATTGTCTTGAAGAGCGAGCTGACGGGGCATGTTAGGGTCTCTGTCTCGCCCCATACGTATTTCTATGCCAGGGTCCTCTCTCACACGATGCGGCTTAATTTGTCCAGTAACGCGGCGCCAGAGGAGAAAGCTACATGGGATGAGGTACGATGCGTAGAGACCAGATACAGACATGGATATGACGTCGTTGAATGCAGTTGATGAACCGATATAGATCAGATTCAGCAAACAAGGGATAATGGTCACCACAGCGATTGCTACGACCGGAACGCGTGTACGTGGGTGGACCTAAAGCTCGCCAAATGTTAGGCTAGTCGTTGGGAGTGGTGATTGAAGGGGGGAAATATCTGGACAGACCTTCCGGATGAACCGGTGGAAAGGTAGGCCACGGTCCCTTGCAAACGACCAGGTCATCCGACTTGCTGTGGCAGCAAACCCGATGACGGCACACCAAATTATGAGGATAATGACTACCGTCATGACTGTAGCCCCAGCTCTACCGGTCCCATTGTAAAAAACTTGTATGAATGGAAAGCCAGTGGGAGAGTTCTGTAACATAGATGAGATGAGCTCTTGGTGACAGACAAGGAAACAGGTACTTGGGAGCATACAATGACGGACTCAATATCGCCAAGACAGAAGAGCACGGCGAGCACCATGGCCCACCCCGTACTGCCGTTCAACAAAACGGTGGTGACGATAGCTCGAGGCACATTCACTGCCGGATTTTCTATCTCTTCCGCCATCTACCCAAGAAGACCAAGATCAGCAATCGTTCTCAAAGCCCCATTGAGATAAGTACCTACGTGAACAGCTGCATCTGCTCCTATCACGTATCAACCGTAATGAGTTAGACTTGGCTCTGTTTCCCACGGGAGGTCAGAACGCTTACCGACGAAGGTTGCCACGTTACCGATGAAGCCAATAAAATATGAAAGGCTTTGGCTTGGCCAATTGCCTTCATTTAGAGAACGGAAAAAAACATCCTCTGCCGAGCTGTGCGGCGACAGATACACCAATGCGATGAGAATTGCAATGAACCCCAGAACATGTATCAAAAGGATGAGTCCTTCGAGGACTGGTAGAAGGCCAGCGACTACAGTATTCACAAAAATGCACACGGCAATCACAGCCCAGGCGAGTAGTGCCCCATGAAAGTTGTGAGGTTCATAGTCCGGGTAATTCAAGATGATAAGCCCCTGAATTATCGTGCCCGTAAAGATGCTGCCCACAGCAAGTGTAGCGATCCATGCAAGTGAAGTAAGCCACCCTACTAACTGTTAGTACTGGAGGCTTAAGAGTGGCAAGGAGAACTAGAAAGGGGGAGGGACGAAACCTGTCAGATAGCCACAAAAGCGCTTGTATTTTCGAGGAGCTAGTATCGCGACCCAAAAATATTGTCCGCCAGAGATGGGTGCGCTAAGTTCAAAGATTAACTCATTAACTAAGAAGCCTAAGCCGAAACACTCATGAACCTTACATGGATGCCATCTCTGCTAAGCACAAGTAGACGGAGAATGAAGATAGCCAAGCGATGGGAAATCCCCACGCCAAGGCGGCTGGCCCGCCACTGTGATTTGACGGTTAGTTGATGGAGATGGATCTGTGTCCCCTCCAGTTGAAATTTGGATACTTACTTGGCGAATGCCTCAGTGAAGAGTCTAGAGGCCTTTAGCGTGAGCAGGGCGACCCCTCAGGGATATGACGAACTATTCATTACTTACGCTAATGCCGTTTCCCACGTGGCGAGGATACAGCAACTGAAACCAAAAACGGAAAGAAACCCAAATCGACGCTATAGAAAGATACTGATCATCAGCAAGCATCTGCAGACTTGCTAGTATTCATCAAGCACCCAGCACTGCAACGTGATGAAAGATGGCAGAGGTGTTCATAGCATACATACCTTTAGCACCTGTGACTTTCCGAGCCGTGCAAGACCATGTGCATCTCTCTCCAAGTAGGTAGAACCATGGATCTCGTCAAAGGTCGCACCAAACGCATCCCCCATGCGTTTGGATGCGTCGGAAGAGCTGTTCATTGGGCTGTTGAGAGCTTATGCTGTGGAAAGTATCAAAAAGCCGTCGAAAGGTGCAATAAGGATAATTATGCTCATATAGTACTCCTATTAGTCCCTAGAAACGAAGAAGAGTGAATGAGGCAGAGGTGTTATCGAGAGGGGAGTTCAAGCTCGGCAGTATTGGGGTAAAGGTAGGTGCGAAGCAGAAAACAAGGCAATTGGTCTGAGCCACGTCTGACTGAGGGGCTCATGTCGTGTAAGACGAGTAAGTTTGACCGACATCGAGGTTCTTCTGTCCTTCCATTCAAAAGAGGGAAGTGTGATCAGGACTAAGCAAGCTGAAAAAAGGGTAGTAATATAGCCAATAGATATATGTACCTACTATGTAGATAATTAAACGATCAAGAAGTTGAGTCCTAACATGATGCATAAAAACCTCTGGCTCGCTCCGGTCGTATTCGCCTTCAAACGAGAGCATTGTACTTATGCCCTTGATCGGTGTGAGCTGTCGCCGGTGCTTAGAACAGGGCGCCCCCCACGCTCTTCTGCACGGCACTTGTCTTTTTGCACTCATTGGCAGGGTGACGCTGACTGCAGTATGCAAGAGAAAGAAGATCGGCAGCTTATTCCCGGCCCCGAAGTTCAATATGTTGTTCGGTACCATGTTGAGGCTCTGTAAGAAATGTAGGTACTTGCCTGATAACATTTAGTTTCTACACTGCGCCTTAGTAAGTAATTACTTAGCTTGATTCGTAATTACCGCCTTATTGTGCAACAGAAAAATTCAGAAGTAAGCCACTTACATCCTTTACTGTCAGGCTTAATATCTTTTCCCTGCTGTGATGCGATGCAATTGGCACACAGTTCATCTTCTCGGGATATTACGCGTACGAGAGCACAGCCTTGCCCACCCCCTTTGTTTCAAGCATGATGACATGATATACCTATTTAGATAGTAAGTTGGGGACCCTCGTTAACCTTGGGATCCTTGTCCTTGCTCTACACCGTTTCCCCCACTCTCAACGCTAGACGTGGGGATGGAGAAGCGCGAAGCCATCACGGCATCGAACCTTGGACCGGTAGTTAGCGTACTGACATGGATTGTCGAGGCTTCGGTTGTCATCGCAGTCGGTATCAAGTTCACGCTGTCGTCCATTATCCCTGGAAAGCGAAATAGGGAGGATATTGCGCTGTTCTTGGCGACGGTAAGATCTCAACATCTTTCGTGTAGCGGGTATGCTAATAACAATTTATCCAGGCTTTCAGTATAGGCTTCACGATTTCGATATCCCTTGCCGTACCGAATGGTGTCGGGAGACATCAGGAAACACTGTCGTTGCACCAGCTGGAGTCGTTGAAGATGGCAGTTTATTCAGCCGATATCCTACTTGTCCTGATCTCAAGCTGTGTGCAAGCGTCAGTTCTCATCTTTCTCCACGAGGTCACGCCGAGTCGCGCCCACCGGAGGGCGATTCATGCCATGGCATGGTCCACCGCTCTGTTCTCCATCGCATCTTTCTTCGTCGCCGTCTTTCCTTGTCATCCACCCCGTGTATGGGAACTTCTGGGGGCTGAATGCATCGACCAACTCTCCTTCTGGGAAGCATTCGCGGGAGTGAATATTGTGATTGAAAGCGCTCTGGTTCTCTTGCCTATCATCGTTGTCTACCCCCTGAGAATGAACAGAAGACGCAAGGCCATATTGCTCAGCTGCTTCGCCGCTCGTCTCATGTAAGTATCTCAAACGTTCTGTCGTCTTTGAGATGCTCGTCAGGTAGCTGATAACGAAAAGTGTCATAGGAACTTTCGCGGTGCAAATCTACGAAGCCCAAAACTTGAAGCTACATCGTTCTGATCTGACTTTCCACGCTTGGAAGTACCTCCTGACTACGGTGTTCGTGCAGGGACTCAGCATCATCACGGTCTGCATCCCCTACATTAGGAACTTGCTTCTGAGTATGGAGTCGGGCATGATACAGACTGGTCATTTAAGATTACCGAGCAGAAACAGCGGTGAAGGCGAGTTCGCTCTTCGTGCTATCCCAACCGGCAAGACGAATTCCAACTTATCTAGTAACGTGGACCCAACACTTGAAGAACCTGCGCCCAGCCATGGAAAGAAGGACGGTCGCATTTGAAGGGGTAGATATTACTTAAGGCATGAATTCATTCAGAGATTTTCCCGTAGCTCAGTCAACCAATGCGTGGCTGGCATCCCCTTAGCCGCCCCAATAACTTCAATGAGAGATGGTCGTAAGCGGCGTTAGTAACGATTAATCGGTTATTGTTGACGGAAGTCTGTCTCAAATAGCTTCTTTTGCTGTTAAATGTTGATCAAACTCAAATAATACCGAATGTTACACCCTTCATCTGAAATGAGAGCATTTTATCTCCATTGTCATCCGCTGAACGACTGGTCCTCTTCCACTCATGGGGCCGCCATCTATTCGAGTGACCCCACCTAGCAGGCTATATCATGAATGAAGCTCTGGTGAACTATATATAATGAAAACCTAAGCTTATGCTACATCAAGTAGACGTCGTAGGTATTACACAGTACCAATAGTACTGCGGGGAACTGAATATCAGGGCTTGACGGAAATTTAGCGGAAAACCTTGTGATCACGCACCATAGTGTACCTAGGTAGTTGCTACCTTAGGTAGCCTCTGAAGCTACCCATGTTGTTGATGACATAATATCGTGGGGTAATTGACAAGTAGCGCTTCTCCCCCACAGTTTGATTCCCCGAAAGCGCAAGGTTAAATATTGAGATTACTCGAAGGAGCCCGACTATAATTAATATTTCCGGAAGAGGAAACAATATGTCTCCAATTCGGTCTTCTTTATTCCGTAAGCCCTAGAGGGTGCAAAAAGAATAGCCCGGGTAGTGATTATATAATGCTTCATACACGAGTATTCCATCACTGTGGAATCCTCATTTTCGAAGGGGGATAATGCAAAAATGAAAGCTTACCTGGTTTTGACCGCTGTCTTAACAGCAGTGAGGGGAGATGCATTGGAGAAAGATGCTGTCGGGGTCGATATCCAATTATATCCTACAAACGGCCAGCATAACGTCAATCCAGACGTGCAGTTAAAGCTCACGCTTTCATCTCCGCCGATAATAGGTTCCTCAGGGAGAATCAATGTCTACGATTCGGAAGATAAAACCCTGATCGATATCTTGGACTTGTCGATTCCATTCTCTCCAAGCCCCTATGGCAATGGATCTACCAAAGCCAACTATACTGACACGATCAAGTATCAAACCAACATCATTGGTGGTCTAGACTTCTATTTCTATCCAATTATCGTCAGGAACAACACCGCTACCATATACCTGCACAATAACAAGCTCACCTACGGGCGTACATATCTCGTCGAGATTGAGCCTGATGTACTGAAGCCGACCAGAGGTTTATTCAGTGGATTTACCCTGGACCAACCATGGAGATTCTCAACGAAAGCTCACGGCCCAAAGGTCGGTGCGACAAGGGTCGTGGTAGTAGCGGATGGGTCTGGCGACTTCAACACAGTCCAAGGGGCCATTGATTGGGCGCCTGCTAACCCAGCTAAGCGCACGACCATCTACATCAAGAACGGGAACTACGAAGAACTCGTGTTCTGGCAGTATAAGTCGAACCTGGCCATCCGCGGCCAGAACCGCGAAAAGACGATCGTCGGATATCCCAACAACAGCGCTTTCAATCCTCCCAATCGACAAGGTCCCTCTCGTCGCCCAGCATTCTCCTTTCGCGGGGTGGCGGACTTGCAGCTCAGTAGTTTCACCGTCAGCAACTACTACCCTGGTCAGGCCGAGGCCCTACTCGTCGACGGCGTGCGGATAATCCTAGACCACATGACGCTCAACGGCGCTGGTGATGCTCTGACGACGTACGGCACACTCTACGTCACCGACAGCAAGCTGACGGGCACGGGAGACACCGTCCTGGGATACGGAAGCGCGTACTGGCTGCGCAGCAGAATCGAATCAATCGGGCCCGCGACATGGACGCGGACGGTTCAAGGAATTCACGGCAATGTCTTCGTCAATAGCACCATTGTCGGTCTGCAAGGCAACTCGACGCTCGCGCGTCTGCCCGATAACTCGGGTGGCGTGATGGACAACTGGCCATATGCTGAGATGGTACTGATCAACACGAGGACGGACGGGATCGCTCCTGAAGGTTGGGGCCCTGTGCAAGGACCCCCATTTGATAGTAGTCATGTGAGATTTTGGGAATACAACACTACGAACCTACGAGGTCAGCCAATCGATATATCTCAGAGACTGAACGTCTCTAGACAATTGACAATTCCAAGAGATAAGGAGATTATCGCCGAATATGGGAATCCCATGAACATCTTAGGAGGATGGTATCCGGTGGTACTTAAGGATTGAGGCCCATGGCGATCAGCTAGGTATCTCAATAATTGACTATGACGTTTAAAATATTTAGGAAAAGACTATACTGAACGACCTTGTTAGAAGTTGTTAGTTCCTTGCCGCGCAAAGATATATCTGAAATATGACGATATGCGGTGTGAAGGGAGCATATATTGTAGTCTCATCTTTTCGTAATAAACGTCTCCATATCAAGGAGCCAATCCGCAGCTCACTAAACCAAAACAATTCGATGATTTATGCTTTTCTGGGCGAGGTTTTCATTATGAGTAGGTAGTCACAGAGAGTTGAAATATAGTCGCGAGTCAGGTGCAACGCTGTGTGGCCACTCCGGAAAGGCATTGTTGATGTACTCGTAATATATAAACTTCCATTATGCACCCCATAGCTCTCAATTAATGCCAATGGCAATAGCTTGGTACCACAAGCCACCGGTGCCAAGAAAGCAGACACTCTTTACCAAAATTGAAGTAGATGGTACAATAGGTTTCTATGAAGAAGCCGTATCCGATACCGTGCTTCACTCCGTCCTCGGTGAGTGAAGAGATATATCGGGGTGGGATTGGGCAATGTATAACATATGCTAGTCCCGCCTCTTAAGACGACAAACAAGCCCCTTTTGTCGTGGAAACCAGCTTCCTACTACTTCCCATTCTCGGTCAATATCCACCAACTTGATACTCAAGCTACTAATAAGCGTCGCCACGACCTTATAGACTTCCGTATTTGCAATATGTCGGCCAATACAAACGCGAGCACCCCCACCGAAAGTGAGATCGGCCGCGTTGAACAGCTTCATGCGTTCGTGATACGCTGTATCGCTCTCTTCTTCACCTTGAAGCCAGCGCTCAGGCCGAAATTCGTCAGCATCGGGGCCCCAGACCTTTTTATTGCGACCTATAACAAACGGGTTTACCCCTACAGCTGTGCCTGCTGGGATGAAACTGCCATCCGGCAGACTTAGACCCGGCTCCGGTACGTATCTCTCAAGCGGCATGCATACGGCCGGATGGATGCGCATCCCTTCACGAACGGTAGCTTCGAGATCTAGATAGGCGATGTCAGAGGATGGCTCAGTTTAATATGCCGGGCACAGATTATTACAAGGTATAGCTCGAGACAGACGATAAGAAGCCGGCTGCCCAAGCTCAGCGGCAAGAATGTCACTTTCAAGTCGATTGTAAATTTCTGGCTTTTTAAGCGCGTAGTAGAAGATCGCGCGTATCGTGATTGCGGTCGTGTCGGCGCCAGCAATTAGAGTAGTCAGTAAATTAACCAGAATATCGGTTTCGGTGACTTCGGGCTGTGAGTTCTTGGCATCAACGAAGTGCTGAAGGAAGTCAGGGACATCGGCTTCTATGTGATTATTCACTCCATTTAGTCGGTCCCAAGGTTTTTAGCCGCGATACCGGTGATATTACCAAGATTTGGTGGGCCAAGGCGGATTACAGGATTCTTGTCCAAGAGTTGATCAAGAAAAGGCATCTGGCCAACTGCAGCGAAGCTAGGTGTATGCTTGTTAACTCGTGACTGTATGATAGCAGGGAAACCCATACTAATCTAGTGCCCGGTCAGCGGTCTTGATAGACCCATCGAAGTCACAACCATTGTCCATATATCCGAACGGCTGACCAAACGTCACCATACCAACTATATCCCATGCACCTATCTAATGCATAAGCTAATTACTAGAAGCAGTTGTATAACGAGGTGAGCTTACAGAATGCGATCCATTCTCCGAGGTCACAGTCTCTATTGTTAAAGGATGCGCTCAAGTGTCGACACATGTCTCTGATGACTTTATCCATGAATATCTCTTTAGAGAGCACATTGCCTTGGCTAAAGTACTTCACAATGGGCCGCTTCAGACGAGCATGATTAGCAGGATCGATTTCGCTGAATAGTTGATAAGTAATCTTGCCGTCGATGATAGCACTGTTATTTTGATAGAACTCGGTCTGAGCTCTCTATTAGCGTACCTCGGGGAAATAAAGCCTTTTTCCATACCTTGCGCCAATTCGTATCGGAGCCATACAGAGTTTTGATAACCTCGGGCATATCGATATCCAGTAGGTTTGGTCCAATGCGAACGATCGGACCGTATCTATCGTGGAGTTCAAGCATGTGCAGATGATACCGCCCGGTTCGTACTTTCCCAAACCTCCACCAATCCGTGCATCCTGTAATGATTTCTTTAGGTTAGTCAAGCGTATCGAGTGAAATCAGGACCGCTATTTACTGCTGCAAGCTCTTAAAACACTCACTTGCTAGAATGGGACCTGGGTATGCCTTGAGAGGTGATGTCCAGTACAAAACCGCCCACCAGCCAAAAGCGAAAAGGCTTCCAGAGAACAACAATTCCCTAATCGAAGACAATTCAAAAGCGGCTATGTAGTTCAGGGCGTCCTAATTCAATAGACGTATCATATTGTAAAGTTTACTAAAGCCGTGGTTCGCAACAGGCTATCAGCGTTCGAAAGATTAGAAAGCTATAGACGAGTAGGTTGAGGAGGTTAAGGTGAACAGCAATTGTAGATTACGAACCGTCATCCCGACGAAGGCTACGTGTATGAAATGCTCCACTCCGAGTTAGATACTACCATAGACGATGCTCTCTATAATGACATTGTCCCAAAACCATTTCTTGGCTCCCCCTCTATTATTACTACCTCCGCTGCCAGCCCTCGGGCTCTTCTTTTCCGATATAGAAGCAGCTAGCCCGGTCAGGCTGCGTATATAATGCTACCTAAGGCTTTCGTCTCGACGATGTATATCCGACAGTAAGGTTTCGCCTCCACTTTCCTATTTAAGGAAATAGATTATCCATCTTATAAGTGCCTGGGTAGCTTAGTTGATTATATACATGCATACTACTGGGTCTTGGTTTCTTTAATATCAGCATTTTAGAAGAAAGACACCTAGATAGTATGGAATGCGTGCACAGACCGCTGCATTGTGAAGGGCCTGCCTAATCTGTATCAATGATACCTTGAGCTGGAAAGTGCCAAGAAAGCTATATGTACACTGAGGGGGAAACCGATAGATCGGCTGTAAATGTGTCGAAAACATAGGTAGTGGGGTATATCGAGGAAGCGAGTGTAACATATTATTTCTTCGAGGGTGTCATAACACCGCTTTCTCTTGGACGAGTTGTATGCTGTTAGAGGAGGCTTCTCATTGTAGAACTCTACGATTGCCGCTCAGTGATACGTGTTTGTGACATCACCATACTCTTGACTTGTGTAGGAAGATTCCGACAAAGGGCTGATAAAGGGAGCTCTCAATGGTTGGATTGGCTGCGACTAGGATGTAATTTTGCGTCAGAAGTCATAAAATGGCCACCAAACATCAATTGGGCTGTGAGGGTAGTTTAAGAATCTTGACGGCTGGAATATTACTTAAACCCCGTGAGGCTCTGCTCCAAAATTGTGAACTGATGTCACACAGACCCAAGGGATTGGGACTGCATCTGCACCCGAGACCTCGGAGACCCTTCGATCCAGGACTCCAATATCATAACAATTCCAGATGTTCATTGCGATATTGATGCAATTCCAGTATCCTTAGTCCTAAGCAGTAGGTGAAGTGAAAGGCCCGATTGACGCGATTATACTAAGTTCACCGTCTTAGTTGTATGAGTGGTTGCTGACTTTTCATGGCGATTATTCCATGGGTTCTCCTTTGGAAAATCCAGATTGAGCGATGAGAGAAGGTCGCCATCCTTAGTACTCTCAGCTTAGGTGTCATGTAAGTCGCGGGTTTTGCCTTTGTAGAAGATACAGTTGGGACGAGGGACCGATTCAGACATTATAAGTGCCGGAGCATGGTAGAGCGGTCATTTCAGGTTGCTAGCCTGTCAGGTTCTAGTTACTTGTAGTACGTAAAACTGTTGAATCACTTCCATAAATGGCTCTAATGGATCCAATGGCTCTGACGGATTGTCCTGGATGCTTCCATACTAACTCTTCAACATTTGTATGCAATAAAAGATTGGCTCGATTGAGTCATTACCTCTGATCCGGGAACTGAGCGGCTGACTACCAAATTATTCCGTGCTGTATATCTAATGCTACATGCTTTTCACCGCTGTATTTACTAGGTTTCATCCAGGTAGTGCTCGACCCGTTAGGAAACCCTTGATCTTCATTCTAGGAGAGGGGAGAGGGGAGGGGGCTAAAGATTAACGAGCTTGCAAGGAGATCACTAAGTAGTGACTTAAGAACTAGCAGTGACTGGAGCGCTGTTGTTGAAGTATTGGGCCGTCGTTTGTTCCGCTAAGTGAGTTTCACTCCTTGAAATCATACCTATAATGTTCATTCCAGGACAGGCGATTCGGTTGCATATTTTGTACTATTCGAGAAAATCTGGAGCATTTCCAGCGCTTCAAAGCTGACGTGGGAATCGACAGATGCGCCGGCGTTGCGTGAGAGAGAATCTAGGTTATTCTACACTCTTCATTGCTGCCAATTCAGGGTTGACTTGCGGCTCGTATTCGTGTACATCAAGTCCGGCGGCAACAATATGTCCCGACTTCAAAGCATCAATGAGCGCAACTTCGTCAATCAGCGTGCCATGAGCGATGTTGACATTTCGAGAACCAAGCTTGAGTTTTCTAAGCAAAAGTGTAGAATAGAAGCTTGTCGTCCTCAAATGGAGTCGCGGCCGCCACGCAGCCCGCTTTTCCCGGTAATCCCTCGAGCTCTTTCTCGTGCACAGCTTGCGTCTCTGCCTCGATATTCGACGGCATATGCATGATATCGTTATACCATATGTTCATGTCGAGGGCGCGGTGTGCCTTCACATGATGACTCTTTTCTTTCAGGAAGGAGATGAATAGCAAATAGTACAACGTGTGAGCTGCGATGATCCCCCCTCTATCAAAGATACTGCCGAGACTTGGATGCTTCAAAGCATGCGCCCATTTTCAGCGACAATGCAGCCTTTGCTTTGTGATCAATTCTCCGACGCTGCTGTAGCTCGCGCTGAGTGTGTGCTGATCTTGATGCCCGAGGATAAGTTTGTGGTGACTCGGCAATTGGTAGAGTGGGCACAACAGTTAACGTTTGATTAGTATATGATGTAACTTTCACCCTCGACTCAGGTTGCATGGCCGATGCCCTTTCCCCACAGGTTGTTGTAGTTATCGACGCCCAGGCTATTTCACAAATAGCGAACTCCCGGAAAGACATATGGCGCGCAAGGCTAGGTCTAATACCCATATTCATAGTCCGGTCCATTTTCTTTCAGCTCTTTCCCTTAAGGGGACCAAGTGTATAATATAATTAGCTTAGCACGCCCTCGTCCTCAACAGCTAGGGGAAACACGAAGAGATCAAGAAGATGTACCGGTAGATATTAGAGCTAAGTGAGGAAGTGCTAAGCAGAAAGCTTACAGCGCCTCGTACATATGGATGATAATGGGGTAGATAGAAGTACTTTATATCGTCAGCCTTTGGCCGTGCGGACGTGTATCGCCTTGGTAAGGTAAATTAGACGTAAACGATTAGATGAAAACGAAGGAGCTATAGGCATAATTGAGGCCTTCGGAGTATGCAGAGCGGTAGCAGTTCTCCCAGGCGGTAGACACTCCCTCTATCAGCCTCTTATTTTAATCATACCTTGTTTTAAAGGACTAGCTCTGGCCGAAGTCCTAGAGATGGACCCCAGCGAAATTTCAGCAGATTAGCGTCCAAGCTTTGCCTACTTAAGTAGACAGATCCTAAACCGGCACAATATCTAGCTTCATCGCATGTATCAGGAGGGTGTTACGGCCGGCTCCTATGTCGAAAGCAAAAATCACGGCAGTCTAAGCACTGGTCGTAAAAGGACTCAGAACTGGGAGTGGTGGTGCCAGTGATACAGTTGGGACAAACAGCAAAAGAAGAGCGATGTCAGTCCTTGGATGCTAGCTTCGTTTTGCGCGCATAACGCATATGCTCCCGTTCAGTACACGTAATAAACTAACTTTGGTTAGTTAGCAGTAGCCGAATTGCCGGGAGTGGTGGTGCCGCTGATAATTACAGTGTGGACCGAAGCCAACAAACAGCGAAGAGACCGAGGATCGTGCGTAATAGACTGGAACAATTTACATAACCGAGCTGTCCAGTTACATTGTCTATGTAATTATGCTACGAAATATTGGCTGAAGCTTGAATTCTCTTCCTGATTTCTGTCTCAAATAACAAAAAGAAGTGGTTAGTATGAAGTCTCAAAGAAAAATGAAAAATTACCCCTCAGTACCTCTGAGATAGGTTTTACCGTCCATGCCGCTTTTAGCTTGAGCCTGGTCTGAGCAAGACCCGCCTTTTCATAACCCAATATGAATAAACTTGCATAATTTCCAATACACGTCGGGTCCACATTATCGTAATTACACTGAAATGAAAAGTGGCCGTTTTATTATAAAACGGATTTTAGTATGCATCATAGGACCGTACGACTCGCTCGAGTCGCACTACAAACAAAGTAGCTAAAGTCGAACGTAAGCATGAAGACCAAGAACATGACAGCAAAGATAGCCACATGCAATCTACCTAGTAGTTTAACCGTCAACTAAATCAACACATAGCCCAAGGTGTTAGATATTGGGCCCCCATACATTCCTGCCTAAAAACGCGGTCATCACAATAACACTTTGAAAAAGAGCATCAATAAATACACCCAATTCAACCAAAACTACATATCATCGCTTATATCTAATACAATGGGCTAGGAAGTGCTCCCATCGCTTAGCAAATGGGCCTAGGACTTCCTACCAAACAATAGTTCTAACAACAACAGTTCTTAACCAGCCCAAAAGCACCCCCGCAAAACAAGATCTTTTAGTCTTAAGCTTCTCTATCGAAATAGCTATATAGCATGCGTACTTGTAAAATAGTGAAGTTGTTTTGCGTGGATAATCTAATCTAATAGATTGGATAAGTTATTTAGAAGGGAAAAAACGTTAAGAGAAAGAAAATAAAAGAGGGTTTTGCCTTTTTCTAGCGGACTGCTATTAACAAGGACACAGAGCCGGAGATCTATAATAATATCGACTGGGTTGACTGTTAGTTTGAGCTGCAGCAGTACATATAGTATATTGGCAAATATCCTCGCTTCCCACGGCGTCCAAACCGCGTATATAGTTGGACGCCGAATAATAAGAGCAGTCATTCCAATAGGGTAATTAATACAGTTGGGGATCTTCAAATAGGGGATATAAAAACTCTGCGGACCTCGCTGGTCTGCACCTAGATAAAGCAACATCAATACTAATGAAATGCATGTGTAATTGCTAAAATTTAACATCTCTGTATCTACTTCATATAAGGTAGCAATAATTAGTTGCTCTTAAAGGAATTACCCCGGACGCACCCAACTCATGTACCTCCATATGTATGTGCTACCCCACTTTACAACAATACAGTATATTGGCGTCCAGGCATAGAACGTTACATTCATAAGAATCAAGATGATTAATCACTCCCACGTCTCTAAGTATCAACAACTTAACCCAGAATACCTCTCGCAACCTCCGCCGTCTTTATTCTACTTTTAATCAAGCCTTAATGCTCGGAGTATCAGACTACGCTTCGTAATGTCTGCAAATTTGGATGCATCTTCAGATCACGATTCAAACGTAGTAACCAGCGATGACCTCGACTGGTATCTAATCAACAGTCTACTCGACCAACTGCCTAACCACCTAAAGGAGAATGTCCAGTCTTATTTGAAAGTGGGACTGGGGGAATCCGCATTACGCAAGCCGAAAGAGCTATTCGTCGTAGGTGTTTACTCACTCAGAAGGACGGCGGCCGAGGCGAGAAAAGTCATTGCTGACTAAAAGGCACAGCGTCTCCATCTCCATCCATATCAACATGAGCCATTGCCAAAGCCGTCATGCATCCACGTCCTCACCATAGAAGCCGGGACCAGGTCTGATGTGGTTCGGTGCCGCCTCCGTGCTGTGGACCTAGACACTGCGCCGGAATTCACAGCCCTGTCATACTCTTGGCAAAAAAGACAATTCCATACCCTCCACGATAGGGACTGTACTTAGTTGTAGTATAAACCCTCTTTTCTTTCTCGCGTGGACTTATATAATGCCTCTCCTAAGACTAGTCCGTTTTCCGAGCGTCGCCGAATGGTACGAGAGAGACTCGGCCGGGCTTGGCGAAGAAGTCATGTATCGGCTACGTAAAAAGTCGTCCTCAGCGACGAGCACAATAATCTGCAATGGAAAAGTGATGCAAGTCCAACATAACCTCTACGATGCCTTGCTCCACCTGAGGCAGAAACAGCCGGTCGACTACTGGATCGACGCCATTTGCATAAATCAACGAGACCCCCAAGAGCGCAGCGGCCAAGTCCAAATGATGGGGCGCATTTATCGCTCGGCGGCCCTGGTTACAGTCTGGCTCGGAACACTACCGGCATCGTTGGTAAAAGATCTCGATATCTTCATTGGGGCGCTCGCTTCGCAGTCTGATGATACAGGAGAGCAGGAACCGCCACCGCTGACACAGCAATGGGCTATGCATAAATTCATCGCCATGAGTCCAGATACAGGTTTGCCAGATATGTCGTCGGAGAACCTAAGCATAGTCGCGTCTGCGGTATGTTTTCTTTCACTATCTTGCTTGCTGCTTTACCTAGCCCAATAGAGCTTGAGAGGAGTTCCGCACGAAATGGTTTTGAAGTTGACCAAAGCCTTAGGTTGACGTGTTCTTCTGGCCGGCCGCATATTTGTTTTCTCGTCGTTGGTTCAGTCGCCTATGGGTAATTCAAGAAATGTGTCTAGCACGAGAGATCGTGTTCTTCTTGGGTGACCGGGAAATCAGCCCCAAGCAGCTTGCCACGGCTATCGAGGTGAGCGAGAAAGCAGCAGAATTAATAGGCGGCTGGTCTCTATCTCGAATTCCTCAGTGGACATCATTGATCAAAAAGGTTCCGGCCTTCCTCCACAATGGAGGTATCACGTGGACCATCGAGCAGTGGCTCGAAAAGTGTAGAGGCCGGAAGGCGACAGATACGAGAGACTTGGTGTATGCTGGTCTGTCACTCATGGACCCAAAGACTTTGAGCATCGATCGCCATCTTCAGCTTCGAGTGCCTGACACATCCGGATACGAGCGTGCCTCAGAGGTCAGAGATACCAGTGAAATTTGGGCAGTCTTGCACGCTGACTATAATGTCGGGGCCTCTGATGTTCTCCTCAACTTAGCGGCTTGTCTACTTTCCAGACCTGGGGGCTTGAACACACTCTTTGCCCAAGTACTTCGCTTCCGAAACATGCCTTTTTTTGAGACTCAGGATGCGAAATGGAAGATCTATACCGGTCGATGCTTCGCCGTGGCAGAATAAAGAAGACATATTGATCGGCTTTTGTGCCATGATACGCAAGGGTGTTGTTGTAATGCTGGAAGACGCAGACGAAATAGAGTTAGTCGGACCCCTCGTAGAAGCGTTTGTAGAACTTACAGAGCTATATGAGGATGCGCCGTGGCCTAGCGACCCTCGGCATGATTTGCTGGATGAATACGAGAGACAGAAAACCCCAGGTCGAGAAACAGATTGGGCCGATATCCAAGCAAGGGGGGGCGAGCGCCGTTTAGGGCAAATGGCCAGCGATATTCCATTCATGGGCGACGAGTGGATTTCCTTTAGTGACGGCAGCAGCGTCTCCATGACGTTCCCCACCGCCTGCGTTCAAATCCCACTGGTGGATCGACGGACCATGTTTATGACAGAGCACGGCTACATAGGCCTGAGCTCCAATATGATAGAAGAGAAAGACGAGGTTATATTGATAGAAGGTGGGACTGCTCTATTCATCTTCGCACCCTCTGGTGAGGTGGCCGCAAGAGTAGCGCGCATGGCTGAAGTCCGGGCGAAAAAAACTGTGGGCGGCTGGATGAGAAGTGTTTGGAATGGTAGAGGCGCAAAGAAGCTCGATCCAGGGCATGTCGAGAGTGCAATGACTAAACGGACTTTGGTTGGTGAGGCTTATGTGCATGGGGTAATGAATGGGGAACTGGCGGAAACCCTCCGAAGCAGGGTTGAGGTATTGAGTATTGTATGAAGTACCTGCCGGCATAACTGTTGTTACGGGTAGCAAGTAGCCATAGCTGCGATGGGCTAGCAATAGGTGGGAAACCCGGCGCGGAAAGAGGACTACTTTCGTTGCGAGTTTAGTTGCTAAGCGAAGATGGTCAGTTGATGTCACACGGGCCCGAGGGATTGCGACTGCCTCAGGCACCCGAAACCCTTCGGGCCAAAAACTCCAATATCATGTATATAATCATATGAGCGGCAAGGCTGGTTCCCATACCCGTTCAGCTTCGTTCTCGCGATAACCTGATCGGCTAAACTTGCTCCCATATAAAGGCTATACGAGAGCGACGACCAGGAACGAAAGCGAGGCTTTCACATATAGAGACGAAGGTCGCCGCCTGGTCCAAGGAGACGGACTGGACTTTCATGGCCCCCTTGACGCCCTAGATGATTATTACAATATATGAACACTCTTCCAAGCCCTTGTTACACATCCTTGGCGAGGCCCAGAATAGTCCATCAGTAGCAGCAGCAGCAGATTCATAGTGAATCAGGTCGGGGGACCTGTCTGCACCCGGCACCCCAACCAGGGAGGTATTCTGGCAATACGCATCCAAGATTGGCAGCAGTCACTGAATGTATTAGGGAATCAATTGATCAAATAGAACACAAGTAGGTCGAGTAAGTAAATAAACGATAAAATCAACCATAATTACTATAGTGTCTTACAAAGGAGTGGTGGTAGCTAAGTTAGCTGAGGTAGCCAAAAATCTCCAAAATCAAACCCCCCTCTACACAGTACTTATTATAGGTACGTACAATATATCCCCCTTTTATTGGCTAGGCCCTTGCCCTTACTAGTCACCCGGCTTCAATAGGTTCAGTCTAATTGCTAGAAGAGGATGAATATAAATTTGTGTATCTAAGTATTGTAACTTGATAAGTCGCAATGATAGAAAAGTACGACTTATACTTCGTAGGATATTCTTCTCCTTAGGGTTGTGCTTGATCAATTAGTCTGTGTTTAAAAAGCATCACATGAAAAGAAAAAAAGTAGTTGGACTTTTTAATAGCTACGCTAGAATATGTATAGGCAACAGAGCACGATAGAAATGCTAGTATCGCAGCACCAATACCACCATTAGAAAGATACTTCATGGGCCAAGGTATAGCGTTGCCAGCGTTGCCAAGCGTAGTCTGGCCTTTAAGGATGACGGCTAGTTGAAACTTGACGGTTTGAGGACGGTTTTGCCCTGTATAAATTATACATAAATGTAACTCCTCAGTTACCTGACTGACAGTGGGATGAGCCGAACCTGAGCAAAAGCGGCAAGCCCACTAAGCCGAATGTGTCGTGCACTAGAAAAGTGGTAAGTAAAACCTACCTAGTCTAGAACCTGTTCAGTTACCCCTCAGTGTCTGCGAAGTATAGCGAGATCCAGACTCTGGTTCCAGATCTACAGGGGATCAGCCTATTGAAGCCCCGCCCAGAAAGCTTGTTTTCTTAGTAGGTGGAGATTGACAGCGTGCTGGTATAGAATTGCTAGAACCCGAATGATCTCATATGTTGTTATGTCGTCATACAGCGCTTTCTTGAAACACGGCAAACGCCGTTTCTCAATACATATATACCACTCTCATCGCCAAGAGCCGACTGCTATCTGCTTACTTACTTGGCAGTCTGAAGTGAAAGTCCATCGAGAGCAATCTACCTATTACCTACCCTTGCAACAATCACAAATCCTACGATGCCGCTCGCTCGCCATGTAGGTGCCTACCTACACTACACAGTCACATAACTTCTTCCCGCTAACAGGTTCGTAGGTTGACCCAGAAGAGATCGTGGGACGTCTTCACGATGCCCACCTAACAGAGGGGGGTAAAAAGCTTCGCAAGCTGACAAAGACCTCACATCTCACTCCGTATGGATCTAGATACGCAAGTCAAGTCGAAGTGCCCAAGTACAGTCTGCCTGAGAATGGTGCACCAGCGGACACAGTTTATCAGCTCATTAAAGACGAACTAGAGCTGGATGGCAGACCCAATCTTAACCTTGCTAGGTACGTACATAAAGGCCAAGCACTGCGTATGTACGGTCCTTCTAACGGCTCTTAGCTTCGTCGGCACTTACATGGAGCCTAACGCGACCCAGCTTATGATAGAGAACTGTAAGTAATAATTAACACAGTTTACTTATTCGCCGCTTGTATTATCTGTCTCTGTTTATATGTTGGAGATGATTGCATAATTTTCAACAAATTATGATTTCTAAAGTGTAATTCGCTAACTCTCGATACTCAAGTATCCAAGAATCTCGCGGATAACGATGAGTATCCGGCAATGATGGCAATTCACGAGCGCTGCATCAGCATCATCGCCAAGATCTGGGGTGTTAACCAGAGCGAGAAGGCGGTGGGAACAGCGACAACGGGTTCCTCCGAGGCGATTCATCTGGGAGGCTTGGCAATGAAGCGTCGATGGCAGGAGCTACGTCGTGAAAAGGGCCTTGATACCTCGAAACCTAACATCATAATGGGCGCTAACGCGCAGGTGGCCCTCGAGAAGTTTGCGCGCTACTTTGAAGTAGAGGCGCGAATCCTTCCTGTGTCAGAAAAGAGTAACTACCGATTGGACCCTGAACTCGTCAAAGACAATATTGACGAGAACACCATTGGTGTCTTCGTTATTCTGGGAAGCACCTATACCGGCCACTACGAGCCGGTGGAAGAGATCTCCAAGATCCTCGATCAGTATCAAGAGAAGACTGGTGTTGACATTCCCATCCACGTTGACGCAGCGTCTGGTGGATTCGTTGCGCCTTTCACTTATGCTGGGGCTGGAGGGCCGAAATGGTAAGAGCGCCGTCGATTGATACTCACCTTTTAAATGCTCACGGGATATAGGAACTTTGAGCTGCCTCGTGTCAAGTCTATCAATACCTCTGGTCACAAGTTTGGTCTTGTATATGCAGGAGTTGGTTGGATTATCTGGCGCGACGAGTCTTACTTGCCTAAACACCTGATCTTCGAATTGCATTACCTGGGCGGCACGGAACAATCTTTCTCACTAAACTTCTCCCGCCCTGGTGCACAAATCATTGTGCAGTACTACAACCTGGTCCACCTTGGCTTCAAAGGCTACCGCGAAATCATGGAGAACTGTTTGACCAACGCCCGCCTGCTGTCTAAGAGTCTAGAAGCCACTGGCTGGTACACATGTGTCTCCGACATCCACAAGCCGAAGTCAGGCGTATCGGGAATCATTGCCGGTGCAAAGGAAGCCGTGACAGGCTCAGAGGGCGAGACATCAGCAGACTACGTGGCCGGACTACCCGTCGTCTCGTTCCGGCTCTCGGACGATTTCAAGAAGGAGTTCCCCGGTGTCAAGCAGGAATACGTCTCGCTACTCATGCGCGCCCGCCAGTGGATAATACCGAACTATGCGCTGCCGCCTGATGAGAATCAGACTGAGATCCTGCGCGTCGTCGTCCGCGAAAGCATGAGCTTGGACCTACTGGACCGTTTGATTTCGGACATGGTTTCTGTCACGCAAACGCTGATTGAGAAGGGCGATGCTGACGCCTCCGTGCTCCAGCCCAAGCAGGAGAAAGGTTCAGAACAGAAGACTTCGGAGGGCGTGTTTAAACGCCTGGAGGACGGCATACATAGGACCGTCTGTTAGATATTTGACTATACAGCTAGACAGGCCTAAGCGTAAAAATTCCGTGCCTATACCAAACTAATACAACTATTTGGAGTCAATTATCAACGATCTTCTATGTGTGTGCTTTTGCTACAGTAACATAGCCAAACTAGGCAAGACATGGACCCTGCGAACTGTTGGTGGTGATCATCTCCATGTCGGGGCAGTTTTGCTCCCGGAGTTTGCGCCGATAAATACAACAATGAGCCGGCAGAATTAAATGCGTCGTACGGCAATGTCAATATTGCGTTGGAGGTAGCAAAACATTCGTGGATAAACTGTCGCTTGTTGAACCTGATTCCTGATAAGCAGCACACTCCCGTCGGTGGCATGCTCGTGTGAGGAAGTAAAACGATAAAAGTTCATTACCCGTTGTCGAGCAATTCGTTAATTGATCCAGCAAACAAATCGTGTCTCTAACCGTTTGCTGCCGTACCAATCTGCAAGAGACCGTGGTTTGCGCGATTGTAACCCCTGTATTGTTGTATCGTTGCCATCTTTCGTCGCACCTCGGGTAAAGTCGTGACCCTAGGTAGGCGCTTCTGGTTGTAAATATCCATATAGAATATAAACGTACCGTTGAATCTGGAAGGTTTTTTATTATTTATCTTCTACTGTCTTTATAGTTTTTTTTAGAAAAGTTTCCGGCATCTTGAAGGCATCGTAACTCTCAATTCACTTGCAACAGCCGTGCTCGCGCCAATATAACACATCTATCATACTGGCATCACATCTTGATCGAGGGCGGATCCAAGGGCAAATATGAGGGTAAGATTAACCTCACTGGACTAACTCTTTCCACTACCAGATACCCCAAGCACCGGCCGCTAATGCTTCTCAGATCTCCTTCTCCTCTCTCACCACCTCGCTTTTCTTAGCGACGTCAGCACACGCCGTATTCCTCTCGGCCTCTAATAGCACTACTATTTCTACCAGTACTATTACCACCTTCACTTCTACTACTACTACCACGACTTCCTCGTCAACGCCAACACCAACGAGCTACGCCATGCAGTGCGGCGGAAGCATGAGCGACCTCTGCGGCGACGTCTGTTTCTGCGGCAGTGGGCAAATGAACTGCCACGCCGACCCGTCGGCGCGATGCTACCAGATGTGTAGGTGCGTCCCCGAAGCTTCAAGATGAGGAACAGCGGGCTGAGGCGAGGTTAAATCGGTTCTGGAGCTGGATATGTGGCGACAGGGGGCATGGGATGATGGGATATGTTCATGTGCCGACTCATCGAGATGGACTCGTCGTAGGCATACTCTTCAAATAAAGCGGTATATCGTTAAGGTGTATCGTAACCGTGATAATGCTCGCCTATAGCAAGATACGGCCGGCAATAAACGGCGGTTTTTATACCGATAAGTAATCTCGCAAAATTACTGAACGCTCCTGATGTCGTTGTACTTCATATTCTCACATAATCCCAACACGGTGTGACGTTTCATCTCAGTTCTCTACGGCTATTATCCCCAGAAAGCTCCGACCTCGCATTCGAGTCCGGCTCCGTCAAGTTAGAAGATGCGTCGACCTCCTGAATCAGGTGGTGCGCGCCGTCCAGCTCTTGATAACACACCCTCTCGGCCCCAGCTGCGGCCTCCAGCTCCGGCTTGAAATACCGCGCCTCGATCGTATCGACATCGGGGACCCTTCTTCTTCTTCGCATCCGCGCCAAGGCCGCTGCCCACGTCAGATGTCTTCTTAAGATCTTTCTTCTCGCGTATGGCTTTCCGCCGGTAGTACACGACAAGGCCGATGAGGGTGGCGAATATCACTACGCCCGCTATGACGCCCACTATGATCCCCGCGAGGGTCCCGGCGGATATCTTGGTCGGGCTACTGCTATCTCCCGACATCTGCTGCTGGTCTGTTGCGCTTGTCTCCATCCCGGCGCCGCTCGCGCTCGTCGTCGTCGAGGTAGCGTTTCTAGTAGCGCTGGTAGTTGAGAGACTAGGCTTGGCCTTGATCCTGAACGAGCGGCCCGAGGTCGATTGATATCCGTCGCTGTAGGTGATCCCTAAACTGCAGTACCAATCCAAGGTATCCCTGCCCTTTGGCGGTTTCACGACCCATGGATAGCGTCTCATTGTTAAGTTAAGCTTGTCCGGATCACTCACGGGCAGAGTCATATGCGAAAGTTCGGAATGAGTTGTTCTGTGGGTGCTAACTGACCTTCCAGTTGGTAGTCCATACCCGAGCTCAGGTCTCCGATTCGGAATGAAGACATGTCCAGTTGGCCTACTCCCGTTGCGTCTCCGTCCCACTCCCACTTGAACACGGACGTGGTTCCCTCGTCCATGATGGTGTTGACCGGTATGTCATCCAGCAAGTTGACCGAGTTGCCTAGCGCCAACATCGCGGCGAGCACTAGGAGGGCAGGCAAGTGGAATTGTATACTGATCATTGTCCCCCGTCGTTCATCGGGGTCGGGAAACACTAGATGAACAGGTAAATCGAGATAAAAACAACGTCCCCTTAACAAAAGTATAGAATCGTCAAAATCTACATGATGGAAGGATCTGACGAGGATCCGCTAAGATTCCCGTCACGACGGATTGGTCATCTTGAAACTAGTTTGACGTCAAGATTGAAATAAGAGATTACACTATCCAAGATATGCTATAGGGACAAGTCCTCTCAATGAAAAGACCATCTGACATAATTTTATTGGAAACGTCCTGTTTTGTAATATGCTATCACCTGCAACATCCCGCTCTGCTAAGCTTTTCGATCTCTGTTTGGTTTGTGGACAAAACGCTGATCTGGGGCTTGGCGAGTAAATACGGCAGTATGAACATCAACATAGTGAGCTGTGCGAAACAAATAGAAACTCTATAATGCAGTAAAGGATTAAACCTAACTTATTATATATAACGCGATATAACGCTCTTGCTGAAATTTGACATGGTAACTTAGTACAATATCAACTACTGGCCATTTATTATATATACACTCAGCAGGCTAGGCGGCACAAAGACCTCGAGGAGTGCCTCATTGCCTGGCTAGGCTCGAGTTAGCACCACCCGACTTCTTCCTCAAAGTTGGACTACTCCCCCAGGTTCCCGCAGACTTGCGCAGTCGATTTCCCAGGCTGATCCTGGCAGCTGATAGTGGTTGCTGGGGACGGTCGTAATCATGTAGGATCGGCTTTCCCTGGCCATCGGCGAGAGGTAAACTGGCGCCACTAGCGACAGTTTCCCAGTCACTCTTGTCTATCGATCCCCGCTTGCCGTAGGGGGTCCTCTCATTCTGGTCCTCTGATGGCTTGCGGACTTTGCCCTGTCGCAAGGCACCGACCATGGCGGCAACTGTTTCGATTTGCCCGTGGCTCGCTTCTTCTACGCAATCGCATTCATCGCCCGCTGGACATTCCGTCTCGTCAGCCGCGTGCCATTCCGCGAGACAGGCGTCGTGAATGGCGCAGCCACAGGCTAGACAAGGTGGGTAGAGAGAATCGATGGGCTCCCTGCAGAATACACAAAGCAGTTGTGTCTGGGTCCGCTTGCAGCGCTCGCAAGTGCCTACACCACCGCCGACCATGGCGTGATCTTGAGCTGAGCGGATGGGATCTAGATGAATCTCATGTACACGGCAGATTCCGCGAATATCGATGCCACGCTCGGACGCGATTAAAGCTGAAAGTTGCTCCTTCTTACCCACGGCTATGGGAGAGTGCATAGTCGGATGGGTATGCGAGACGCTACTCAAATTTTCCGTGCTGTGGTAAGAACTATAGAATCCTTCTGTGCCGGCACTTCTGAACAATGCAGAGTGGGCTGTCGATGGGCTGTCTTTGAGTACATTGAATTTCATGATCTCTAGACGAGCCAGGGGCTGTTCCCACATCTGTAGCATTTCGGCGTATGTGTAACGATAGCCTGCATAGATCGCGTTACGGGACGGCTCTAAAAATGGTACGGCCAACCACCCATCATCATCGAATATGGATTGGTCTTCCATTTGGGTGGATATCCCATAGCATACCAAGTACGGAGCCTCGTCCCTTCTGTATTCGTCGTCGGACAATGAGTTACGAGCTGTCATGGACGGTTCAGATGTTGGTCCCATCACAGCCGAATTACCCCAGGTAATGTTAGACGGTGTGAGATTGTTGAGAAAGTTGTCGCCTGGGCTGATACGCTTACGACCCTGCGGAGAAGTGGATGCAACGCTAGCAAAAGGTCTTTGGATGCTGGCCAGACTAGACGTCAGAGCCGTATTGGCACGACGCAACAACCTGTTATCAGGCGAGGTCGACAAGCTTTGAGTCGGGTCCCCATCGGAAAGATGGTCTTTTGGTGTTCTGGTAGGTGGTGTCTCGCCACAAGAGTAGGACGTGGATTCTGGTTCTTCGGCCCAGAGTTCTTCAGATCCGTACGAGCCAACAATATGAGGTGTACATAGCGTCTTGGGCGTAGATACCGCTGAATTGACCTGGCTTTTGTGATTTGCTTGGGATGCATACCACATTGATACATTGGCAGGAAAATAATCCAGCGAGAACGATGGTGCCTTCATAGGGAGTGGCGTTTCTGGTTGAGGAAGGTGTGATTCCGCATAAGCAACGCTGTCTTCAGCGATTGAATCGCTAAATATACATGAGAGCATAGCCAGCATCTGGACGTCGGCAAGCTGTTCGAAATATTCGAAGAGATTTCTTATAAGTTGTTTAGCCAAAGGATGATAACCCCATTTAACTCGACCGGTGAGAGTTTTGCTATCCGAGTCGTCGCATGGCAGCCGCTCTTCACCACCAAAACGTCCAACTGCATCTTTGGCAATAACGAGAACCGTATCTCGTTGCTTCTCGGGTTCCATAAGCTCAAGAGGGATTTCCTTTCGGAGCAGTAGCGCAGCATATCGCCAAACATCAACCAAATCTCTTCGGCCATGTTTTTCAGCCACGAGGGCGTTGTGTTCGCATACATCAGCCCCATCCCCAAAGATGAGATACTCGTCGGCTAATTCTCGTTTCGAGGGTAGGTCACCGGCGAAATTATGTATGGATACTATATTTTTCGGTTTCCCTATGCGCCGCCGGCTGGCTGCACTAGTTCCGGTACCAATACCCGTCCCTCCACCACTGGAATGCATCGAGAATGTGCCACTGAGAGCTTTCCTGAATCGACGACCGGGCAAATACCACACATTGATCTTATTCAAGTATGTAGTCTCAGAGTCGCTCGAGCTGGAAGAATCATCGGATGCTTCTGAATCAGATTGGTCATCGGTTGCCGAAGTTTCATCATTAAGATTTCTGTGCCGCGGCGGGGTCGAGTCCTGTTGTAAGCGGCCAAACCCTGCAAACGTTGGCTCATCTTTCGGCCGTTCTTTAAATCCATCAGTAGGAGTAAATAAAACGCGGGCCTTTTCTTCCTTAGTAGGGAAAAAGCAGGCAAGTCGTCCATCATTCGAAAATCGGGCACCGCACGTCCGCGGATTCGGGGGAACAGCTGGTCGGTTCACTGGTCCCAAGGTAGCATCAAGTTCAGTGCTGGCAGTGAGTTCCTGAGACATGGTCATGGCTGCAGAACCGCCGGGCGGGATACCATTGTCTTCTTCTTCGCTTGAACTCTCATCATCTATTCCACCAAAGTCATCATCTAGATCTTTAACGTTCTTGAAGAATGTGTCACTGTTAGAGAGATCGATTTCGCCCAGCAAATAACTGAACGCGACATCAAGACAGTTTTGACGTTTCTTCGAGGTCTCACTTGCTAGCTGATTAACTTCCTGGTCAAGCTTTTTGTATGTGTGATCAGCCATTAACGCGGTCTTCTCGATGGCAAACCGCGGTGCTCTAGCTTTGGGGTATTTCGTCGGAACATCAACTTTAACCTTGATATAAATGGTGTCCCCATCTGCGCCCCAGGGCCCTCTCAGAGAGGCCCTGAGAGTAAGCGAGTCCATGTCGACGTTGTCCCATTGAACATTGGGAAGCTCCTGACTAACCCGGATGATCTCTTCTTGTAGCGTCTCCAGCTCACCCCACTGCGCATGGTGGAAGCTCGGCCCAAACATGGTAGAATCTTTCGAATCTTTCCTCTGAGGCGTCCCTATGACAGACGCTTTCCTCTTGTTCATGGTGATTCCCTTCATCCAGCCCAATGGATCGAAATGACGATCAGTACCCTTTGCTGCGGTAGGTCGTGCCTTCATAGACTGGCCCTTCCAGGAAGAAACTTTGCTGGGCTTGGAATTGAGGGCTGACATGGTTTGCATCCCTAGAGTTAGGGCACTGCGTCTATATTGACTCCCTCCACTGCTCGGGCGAGGATCACTCATACTTGCAGGTCTCCTTTCTTTAGGAGAGTGATCGTCAATTGCCCGGTATGTTTTGTACGCAGCTCCCTTTCGGGTAATAGGGATTTTTCGAGCCTCGCCACCCTTGACATAGCCGACTGATTGAAGGATGTCTGATCCTGCCTTGTGTAGCCGGAGTTCGTTATCTTCTCCCCAGGACACAAGTTGGAACTCTCGATTGTCAATCCCATCGGAAACAGTTCCACGCGTCCTCCATAGAAATTCCTTCACTTTCTGGTTTCCATGGCCGGGAAAAATGGCCACGGGGTCGACAATATCATCCAGTGGCCTGTCTTCGCTGCGACGCAGGTCGTAGAGATACAGGTTTCCAGGATCGTTCTGAGGCATGGCGAGCAGTCCCCATCCAAACGGTGTGTGACGTGAACGCCATGCAGGGAATTCGGTCCTAATTATCCTCTCCGGCTCGTCGGAAGCTGCATAATCCCAAAGCTTGATACTCTTGTCCAGGGAACAAGTCACCATCTTCGTTGCCTCGGTACGACTCCAATCCAGACCATAGATCTTCGAAGTATGTGCGGTTATAGTCTTCAGTGGCGTCGAGGGGTTCCTTTCGTCCCAAATGTGCAATAAACGATCATGGGAAGAAGCCAGAATATTCGGGTCCTGACGGTTGTACTTAACCTGTGTTGCACCAGCAAACCAGTCACAAAAGGTTAACACGGGCTGCTTCGGTCTCCTTAAGTCCCAAGAATGGACATAGCCATCGACGGCGCAAGTTGCAAGGATGTCCGGGTGATGGGCGGAGAAGTTGACATCTGTAATGGCTCTGGTATGCCCCTGGAGAGAATGCTCGATCGCGCCACTAGCTGAGTCCTCTCTAAGGCTCAGGTTCCAGACAAGGCAGCGATGATTTGCCGTGGAAGCCACCCAGTAGTCCCGCGCAGCAAAGGGCGACCATTGGACGTCCACAACCAACCAAGGTAATCCATGAGTACTTAGTCTCCGAGGCGGGCTGTAGGGAGAATCCAAGTCGATAATGGCAAGTCCTTCGGGCCTGTGACGGCTGTCAGCAACGAGGCCCCAGTTTCAGAGATTTCTGATGCTTACGATGCCAAAGCAACATCTCGACCAGAGGGCGAAATTGTAGCTGACCCTACCAACCCATCGACATGGATAGTGACATCAGCATCGAAGGTTTCGCTATCGTAGGCCGACTTGATGATCTTGTTCCTTTTTGGGATGTCGGACGAATGATCGAAAGTGGAAGGCATGGTTCTGTATCTATTGATATCGAATAGGGAGTTGAGCCCCTTCACTCACAATCTGAATCAGCCAGGAACACGAAGCATCGCGCCTCATGCTGCCCTGTTGAGATAGTAAAACAGTTGTGTCGCGAAGTACTTCATCACTCATCTCATGTGAACAACTAAACCCCCACGAACAAAAGTTGGTTATAAAATCATGAGATTACGTTATTGAACAAGTGAGCCCCGGATGGTCTTGGTGAGCTATGATATTGCGTAGTGATGTAACTGAATGAAGCTTTCACGAGAGCTGAAAGGGGTACCTTGCCTTGTCAGCAAAGCTCCAAATTACCTAACTTAGTACAGTACAGTAGTTAGCTCAGCTCCACTATTGCGATAGCGTCGCCATAAGTGGCTAGACATGCTGTCTCCAGCTGGAGCTACATGAGGCTGGCCTTCTTACCTTATCATATCACCGAAGGAGGGGCAGTGCAGAAGACCTAGGCGCATGACTCCCCTGTCACGCCCGCTATCGACGCTTCACATTGTAGCTGTGCCTACCTCGGTGGTGTGGTCTACCTTATCCAAATCACTTAACGTTCACTTGACTTCTATCTCGTGCTTTGAAACAAGGAATCTTCCTCCTGTACCATATCTCATATTTCGCTTCAGCCTTCACAGTTCTAATTAACGAACACCATTCATCTTCTACCAGACATTTCCATCCCCATCCACCATTTCTACGTACAAAGAAAACTACCCCTCCTTCGTCCAGGCATTCTTGCCATTACTTCATAGGTACTTCCACAAGAACCCCCGTCGTATCTACAGCCTCATCTTTATCTCTCTCCAGCTAAACAGCCCAACCACTATACTTCCTGCACAAGCACTAACTTACATGCTCTACGTTGACCAGCTGTAGCGCTTTATTGATCGGACTGTTACCCCCAAGCAAGAACTAGTTCAAGAAGGGATCGCGAGAATGACGTTGTCAAAGCGCATTATAAAGGAGACGGAGCGCCTTACTTCGGAGCCGTATGAGACCTCCAATCACTACTTCCTTGACGGCCCTAATACTCATCTTCTGCTTCCCAGTGTTCCCGGCATCAGTGCCGTACCCCACGAAGACAACCTTCGCTACTTCGACGTCGAGATACACGGTCCCTCCGGATCACCATACGAAAGTAAGAAGTTATCGACAGGCCACAATACTGTACATCTCTATCCGCTAAGTATCGGACAACACTGTTAACGGTTCACCTGGTGAAATAATAGGCGGCGTTTTCAAGCTCGAGCTGTTTCTCACAGATGACTACCCGATGGTTCCGCCGAAGATTCGCTTCTTGACCAAGATCTACCACCCTAACGTCGACAAGCTCGGTCGGATCTGTCTAGATGTGCTGAAGAGTAAGCTTTATCCTCAAAACAATAAACAACTGCCGTTCAAACTTTACTAATACTTTCCACACCTCAGACAACTGGTCGCCCGCCCTCCAGATCCGCACGATCCTCCTGTCAATCCAGGCACTTCTCGGCGCCCCCAACCCTGAAGATCCGCTGGCTGCCGATGTTGCCAAGAGCTGGTTGGAGGACGAGAACCAGGCTATCGCCACGGCTCAGGAATGGACCACCAAGTACGCTACGCCTGCCACCAAATAGAAGAGGGTGGTAGTTAGAAAAAGGAAGTACAGCTGTTGCGGAGCTGGAATTTGCGACATCTCACCATAGTATCTTACGAGAATGGATTTTTCATTCGCCCGAGTCCTGTTACACTCAGCCTTGCATTTCAGACAGGAATGCAAGGACGTGAGTCGAGGAACTGAGGAGGAACATAGGAAATGGAGAATCCTTGAGCGGCTTTCTAAACATCACCTATCAGCGGAGAGATCAAGACGGAATCAAGTGAATGGGAGAATTGCATCAGAGGAGTGATTCAGGTGTTGGGAGTCTTTGTCTTTTCTTTTCTGGTTCTTCTTTGGAATGACCTCGGGAGCGAATAGAAGGCTCGGAGGTGTACTGGAGATTACGAAACAATGACATGCATTTCTGCACAATGATGAATCCGCAAGCCAACGAATCCATCCTCAAGTAGAATCCTCCGACTATAGACACGCTCCTCATGCCGAACATATGAACGAGGTATTGCGGGTGATATGAACTGGGCATTGACCCACAACAATACACATTCGTCAAGCCAGGATACAAATAAAACTCGGGCCCAACACGCCTCAGTCTCAATGAAGACTGTATGCCGCGCCATATCATATCAAACTACACAATCATACACATTTCCCCACCCTAAACTCACGTCTCCCCAAACACAAAAACGCCCTTGCCAGCTCTAAAGCCGTCGAGCGTCCCCTGCACAGCCTCCTTAAGCTTATCCTCCTCCGTCTCCCAACTCCAGGGGACGTCCACGACCGGGGTATCCCTGAACTTTCCGGCGCGGATGAGGTCCAGGATCTCGTTGACCGTCCTCGCCTTGGCGGCGGCGTCGCCGTCGGCCCAGCGGCTCAGCCAGAAGCCGACGAAGCGCAGGTCCTTGAAGATGAGCAGGCCCGTCGGCAGGGCCACGGGCAGCCTCGCCATGCCGCCGTAGGTGACCATAGTCCCTCCCGTGCCGAGCGCCTTGGCCATCGCCTGCGCGGATTTTCCCCCGACGCAGTTCAGCCCCAGCCGGACCCCGCCGCTACCGCTCCCGCGCGTCCACTCGGCCGCGGCGTCGCGGAACTCGCGCGCCAGGAACTCCTCCTCCGTGACCACGCGGTCGGCGCCGAGCGCCGCGAGCTCGTCCTTCAGCGCCTTCGTGTCGGCCGGGTTCTCGCGCGCGCGGATCACGTTGATGCTTCGATACCCCCAGAGCCTACCCAGCTGAATCGCGGCGCGGCCGACGCCGCTGTTCGCGCCGTTCTGTATGAACCAATCGCCTTCTCGTAAGGGGGGGTGGGCGTAGTCGCGGAGCATGCGGTACGCGGAACACGGGTTCACGCTCACCGTGCCGACTTGCAGCGGGCTGAGGCCCTCCCTGTCGACTTTGATGACGCTCTCGAGGGGCGCCACGGCGTGCGTGCGCCAGGTGCCGAAGCCCGTCTTGGCGGGGATCACCCAGTCGCCCTTGGCGAGGCCGGAGGAGGCTGGTGGGGAGGAGACGATCTCGAAGACGCCTTCGTTGCCTGGTAACGCGGACGGTTCGGGTGTTCCGATCAGTGAGCTGAAGGTTGGTTTGGCGCCGTATGTACCCTGGATCGTGTTCACGTCGGCTGGGTTGATGGAGGCGGCGAGCGTGCGCAGGAGGACGGAGGATGATGGGAGGTCGGGGGATATGGAGTGTGTGTGGAGTCTATTCCCAGGGCAATCAATCGTCAGTTGGTCAGTCAGTCCAGTCCAGTCCAAGCCTCTCACAATTACGTAGAGCTATACGAATACAGGGGGGGAGGGGGAAAGGAGCTGTAGAAGAAAGGCAAGGGAAGGGAAAGCTCACTTTAACGCATCCTTCGGCTCGCCGTATTGGCTGAACACGAGAGCCTTCGCCTGCGTGTATCCGTACGGACCCGACTTCCAGCGCACAGACGCCACGCCCGTACTCCTCAGCAACGCCGCCCCTCCCTCGATGCGCCCGTAATACCGCGCCGACGAGGGCCGGAGAGAGGCGCGGAGGACCGGGGCCGCGGCGGCTCTGACGGTCGCCATGCCAGTCACCCTAGACAAGACGCCCAGAGCGGCAGATGCAGGATTCAAGTTTGATGTGCGCCAAGTGATCTCCTCCCCGGAGCTTCAATTCGTATTACGACGTGTTAAAATAGCGTGAGCAGCAGCAAATGCTGGTAAATTTGAATTTCTTCCAGACGCTGCGTATCAAGAAGCTGGCCAGCTGCGTGATAGTACATAGATAATGCCGATGACGTGAAGCTTCTCCGACGATAACGCTCCACATTAGCTATCTATCTATCTATCTATCTCAACCCCACCAGAGCTGGGTAGCTTTTCTCGGCACTCATTCCAATTGGCGTCCGTCGTTGGTTGTGGAAATTCCCCATGTTACCGGGTTCGAGCTTTTGCCGAAATGCCATGAGGCCCGGCACATGGCCGAGAACTGTTAAAGCATACCTACTCATAGGTTTGGTCATTGATCGGTGATCTAACACATCGATGAAAAACAGGGCTTGAAAATACAAATGGATGTCTTCAATGCATCCATATGTATTAATCGGGCGTAACTCAGCTCAGTTCTTAACACATTTAGGCAGGTGCAGTAGCACTATATACGTATGCACGTCGAGCAGTTAGTTGAGTATTAAATGCAAGTGCAAGATCCAGCATAAGAACTTGGCACTTGATTCTCTGTTAATTTTACCAGGTGGCGTTTGAAGAGTAGTTAGTGCAGAAAAAGGAAACCCCCCAATCTTGATTAGTAATTATCGATCGTTAAATAGGGCTGCTTACCTGTGGCTTCAGTGTCCCTGGCCTAAAACGGGCATGTCTTACATGGCCAATGCCGAATTGCATCATAACCGTTGTACCTGAGCCCTTAAGCCTAGCTACCTACATGTAGTATTCAGGGCATACGAAGATGAGGGAAAATCATGTCTTGAGCCTGGAACAGGTCTTCGCAATGCGGTTGGTTCGACGGTAGCACAAGTGACAGCCTTTATATTCTTCGATATAAAATGTCTTTGTCCCCATATTCCATAAGCAAATAGCCACAGATACTGACAGGTGATCCAACGATAATGTGTATTCCTGTCGGTTTTGTCCCTCTTCTCGTCTCTCGTCTTTCTCTCTCTCTCTTTCTTGTTTGTAATATCTGGCTCGTATCTGAACTATTTCATCCCAATTTACTGGAAAGCACCAGATAGGCCGCTGCTGCCGTCGTTGCTCCCAGGAGGTGTACGAAAAAAGTACACCCCAGATATCAAGACCGCAAATACACACACCAGGAATAATCCCATGGCAAATCCAAATCGGTTTCATCTCGTAATACACGCTGATACGTAAACGCCCTAATCGGACTCGACTGGTGACAATGGAATTAGGAAAATGGAAAAATGGAAAGAAAATGCGACATAAGTAAGTCGATGAACGAGCTCATAAAATAAGTTGGGTATCTTTTTGCGTCCCTTCCAATGATTTCGAGACGGGCTGTCATAACAGAGGATTACCATATTACCGAGAATATAATAGCTTGTTGGCTGGGTATCAGAATGGCGGCGTTCATCGGGCCGAGTCGGAGGGTCTCCCCGTGACCGATGTAATGGGAGATGAGGAGTTAAGAAATCGTCCCTCCTCTCACACATCCCGCCCGATGCCTTTGAAGAGGTCATCGCCTAACTGTGTGTCGACCTTCGTCTCCAAGGCACTAAGCTCGGGGATCATGGGAGGTGGCGGACCGGATGGCTTCTTGCTGACGCTCTCAAATCGTAAAGGAGCTGGCTTGCTATCATTCGTGATGTCACTCGTGGTGTCATGGGACCGTAATCTCCGGAACCAACCGCTGCTGCGCTTTGCCTTCTTATCCTCGGTTACCACGCTGGCAGTACGGCTCGGGGGCCTGGAGTTGTTCCGAACGGTGGGGGATCCTTGTTCATCGTAAGCATGGTTCAGAAGTGTTTTGCTAATCAAACGCCGGAGGCTGCCGCGACTCGATAGCGCGGGCGACACGGGTACCTCGTCCGCAGAGCGTTTGAGGCCGACATTGGTTGTGATGGCAATGTCGGGTTTTCTGGGGGTAGTACCATTCGTAGATCCATTAGTAGATCCATTAGCTGCCGCAGTTTTGGGCTGCTGGGCCTCCGCTTTCTCCTCCTTTTTGACAGTGGTCTTAGGTTGCTCTGGTGCAGGCTGCTCCTCTTTGGGGGACGGAGGCGGCGGTGGAATGTCGGTTCCGTCCGTCAACGAGCCAAACGTCAAGTTCAAGGCCGGCAGCTGGAAGCGATCCGAAGCAGGCGCTGACTGCGTAGAACCTTCGCCGTTGGCGGAATTGTTTACGGGCATGGCGGAGACCTGAGGTGAAACAAGGCGGAGCGGAACAAGGCAAGCTACGGTCGGGGACACGTAGTTATGGGAAGGATTGTTTCAAAATGAAGCTGTTTGGTCGCATTGAGCCAGGTCAGGACTGATGAATTCAATCTATTTCACTTGATTGGCGTAGGGGTGAGAAGAAGAGCCTACACTATGGACCGGGACACTAAAAGGGAGCTGAAGCTGAGAATGATGTCCGTTCTTCAACCGGCAAGACCCTTGGAAGGCTTGCTCCTCGATGTGGGACTGATGGTGGACAAGTTGATTGATGTTATGGAGGGAGAACGGTGGAGGCGTTTGGGACACTTGGAATACGTAATGGCGAGACAAAAAGCCTCGGCTAACAGAATTTCGATTGGGATGAGGCAAACGTGATAGTTCGTAGATTAAAGAGGCTACCTTGCCCAAACCAGAGAGTGATGCCGTAACAACAGCAGATGGCGCGGAGACCGAAGGTGTATGGCATAAGCTTCCTTGTACTTTTTAGTGTAGAAATGAAGAGCCAGGGTCTATCGAAACAAGTGGCTGGGGTGGTTAAAAACAGCCGGAGGGCTGTGCAAGTCTGCTGTACCGTAGTACCTATTATTATTGGCAACGCGTGCTACCCTTGCAAGGCCTTGCTATCTAAGTACCTAGGTAGCTTTTTGACGGTGTACCGCAGTAGTGTGGTTACAGCATTGTACAGTAGAGGTAAGGTAGCTAGCAGTGTGATGTAGGCACTTTATTTACCTAGTTAGTGTAGGTACAGATCCGGCACAGACAGAGTGCCACTACTGTAAATAGAATCGGCGCAGGTAACGGTTGGGGCGTTAGCGTGACGTTCGTATCCGCGTATCTTGAACGGATCCTTATTACTAGCATTTCACAAATAACAGAACGTAACAAGTTTAAGTAGTCATAGAGTGAAGGTATATTCAAGAGATTGGTAGATAGATGCTCTACATTCTAATAAATCTCTACCCAAGTATTTGACCATTAGAATTCCTAGATAGAAGCTTTCCGAAATGTGATCAGAGGTACTGAGAAAGAGGGGATGATACATAGTAACTATGACAGGTGGTACGCCATATTTTAGCGGACCTACCCGTGCGCGCAGAATGGCTCAACATGGTAAAGTTCATTCTTAAATCGCCCATTCTGGGAGAGTAGCTCTAACTACCTACCCTTAGCTCGCACAATCAGCTCGTACTATTGTATCTGCAGTACAACCATCACGACCGAACTTCTGAGTTGATTAATGAGGTTACAATAATCGGCACCAGCCTTGCTTTATTTCATCTCGCCAACATCATGACACTTAAGTTCGTAACAACAACCATTCACAATAGTCCGTGAATACATAGGTATTTAGCTGCTCCCCAACGCCTAAATCGTCCTAAAATAGCCCATTGTTAAACGCCACCCATATGCTCTCCAGTCTAAAAATTCATTCTTGGTCGTTAAATCATCTTTATCTGAAGGCCTGCACAAAGTCGTGGAGCCTATCTATCACCACAGGCATAATCCCATTCAGGGAATCTTCCATAATCCGGTCAAGATGTCTAATTGCATCTTCTTCGTTGAGTTCCAAGTGGAACCGTTCCTTGACCTTAAAAACAGCCTTGTCCGGTTCTGCCTTGATATCGGGGATGTTGGCATGCACCATGAGGCTAAAAAGATTTAAAATCAAATTCGAAGACTTTCGCAGCGCCGCGAATGCAAGGAAGCAGTATTGCTTAAATTGCAAGTACACTTCGCTAGGTGGGTTGGCGCCGCCCATCGCGTCCGCCATCTCTTTGCTCAGTTTGAGTGCCGGTGCAAAAGGTTTTGGATCACGTCCCAGAATAAAGCCGAAGTCCGCGTGGAAGAAATGGCCATCCGGCGCCAAAAGAAGGTTTTCAAGATGCCGGTCGCCGACCCCGAGAATGTATGTGATAACACAATAGCCCGCACAAGACTTAGCAAATGTGTCTAATGTTTCTTTACGTACTCTTAGGTATGCTCGATCATCTGGGTTATGTTGGCGAAGGTAAGCAAGCACAGGGTTCGTGTGAAACTTGGATGCGATCGCCGAAAACGTCTGCGACGGCACAAATTGGGAAGCACCAGCTGATGTGCTTGTCGCGAGGATCTTGTATGGCGACAGCTTGAGGTCTAGATTCTCCTTCTGCAGAAGTTGATCCATAAGTGTAATGATCTGAATCACCAACTGGTCTTGCCGCAGATCATCACCGGTCTTGAAGATGATGGGGTATTTGCTGCCAGAAATTGTCTTGAAGGTCACCATGATGGGCGATAAAGAAGATTTGAAAACTTTCGTCTCTTCCGGAACAACACCAATAATCATGACCGAAGGGTCTAATGGCATGGGTATCGGAGGGTCGATCGTCAGAAGTTCGTTCTTCGAATCAGCCAAGAAAGACTTAGTTTTCTCGAGTTTACGCGGATAGGAGTCGCGAGATGCCTGGATATCAGCCGAAATCTTCGAGATCACTGCAATAAGCTCAGCCTGTCTTCTGATTGTAACTCTTGCTTCTTTGCCCCCGGATCGGCTTTCCAATTCTTTCATGAAGTCATATTGGACCTTCGCGTACATGGTGCGCACTTCCTCGCCTTGTTCGTTGCTCTTATCATCGTATTCAACGCCAAGGTACCAGTAGAAGTAGTTTCCCAAGGTGAAATTCTCAACAGCTCGTAAGATAAGGAAGTTGGCCAGTGAGGAGGCTCGCATGGTAGCCTCATTTAAGTCGGTGGAAATGTGTTCGAACTTGAGAGCCTGAACGAGCTGCAGGAGATAAAGAAGAAGCTCATTGTCGCCAGCTTTTCTCAACCTATCCACTGCATATGCTCTTACAGCACGATTGTCAAATGTCGGTCCAAGCAACTCGAGAGCATCATCCACGTCGATGTCTGTCCATTTGCCAAGCACCTGAATGGCTTGCCTGGATTCGCTCTGGTCTTGCCAATTCACAGATTTGACGAATTTCGTCAGAGCGCGCTTATCTTTCGTGAGATGATATCGGAATTTCCACACGAGATCCTTTTCTTCGGGTGAGAGTACGTGGGTCGGGGAATACGACATTATCATGTTAAGCTCATCGCGAACTTTTGAGTTTGGCTTCAAGTCCTTGTCTAATATTCCATGGCGGTGTTGACTTCTCACGAGCCGCCTATGTTTGCTCTCAGCGGGGTTGTCTTTTGCTCCAACTTCCGGATCATAAATGCGAATTATACGATCACGTTCCTCAGGTCCATTTATACCTGGTCCATAGGAAACTTCCGGGGGTGGTTTTAAAATAATATTTGACTGAGAAGCGGAGAGGTGCTGGAACGACGAAATTGGCGGTGGAGGGTATTCATAGTCGGCGAAAACCACAGGGAAGTCAAAACGAGGCAGCTCAATGTTAAGATTGAATTTGGAGGGGCCAGGCCTCAGAGGCAGTTCGTTTCCCAGTCCGGAATCGCCGTTCTGCTCCTGCTCATTCCCCGCATCTTTAAGGGAAGCTGACTGTCGCTGTATCGATCTGATCGAGTTTCTAGCAGCTTTCAGGCCGCGCTTTTCGGTTCCACGAAATACTAGCTGGTCAAGCCACTCAACCCTAGGAATTTCGTTCATCTCATGTTTTTTGAATAATTTCTCCATACGCTCAAGCTCCTCCGCTTCTTTATCGACAACAGCGGGTGCTCCATTTTTCGTCGAATCATCTCTCGGTTTCGTGACGCTTGATGGAGTAGACGTGTTATCATTGCCGTCTGCCTGTTTGTGACGATGGACGACGCATTTCTGCCGCCCCTTCTGAAGCTGATTGTCCTTATCAAACAGCGGCAGCGTGGTACCCCCAAATGGAATCGCATGTCCTTGAGCTTGGTTGCCGCCGGTAGGCGACAAATCCCATATTGTGATGGCAAGGTAGGAATTCAGAGGGAGGGATTTGTAGGGTATCGGTATGGTGAGCCACTCATTCCATCTATCCAAGTCAGCGCACACGTCTCAGCATCTCAGTCGCATAGCCGCTACCGGTCTCACCTTCTTTCGTTTCGGAACGCTTTATAGGATGTCTGCACCGGTACGGTCAGAGGTTTTGACCCGGCCCAGACTTGGACTGTGACGTAGAGGTCGGAGTACGGCCTAAGGATGCTCGAAGTTAGCATCACCAGCGCAAAGCGATAGGTACGGCTGTGAAAAGACATACCCGGTGTTGGAGCCAATATGCCGCAGCTCGGGTTGTTTCAGCAGGGTCGAGAACAGATACGGAGCTTCGTCGCCTTCCAAATTAATACTAAGTCCCGGCGCAATCCGCAGTCAGTACTACTGGCACCAGAATGAAGCTCTCGGATTTGAGAGCGGAACTTACATGCGAACGCTGACTGGATAATCAAGCGAATCAGAAGTGCCAAACGAGAAGGGCTCCATTCTCGGCTCCTTAAGCCTGAGCTGATAGTAGTAGTTGACGATCAGAACATGTTATTGTATTTGGAGAGGGAGACGGTTGTGTAGGTCACTTGCATACCTAGACACTCAGCATGGTCACAAGCTGTCACCTTGAGAAGCTCGGGTGGGGTCGTCTTATCTTATCGCTGCTCAATCACTACACTACTGCAGTAACTAACATAGGCTGTAACTAGCCCGTATATCACTAAAGCTTTGGTACCTAAGTACCTACTGGAGCCTGCTCAGCCACAAGATGACTGCTCTTGCTCATAAGCCACAAACGCGGGGATAGGAGATTCAATTAAGTAATTCCTAATTAAGCCCGGGTCAGTCGTCGCGTCTTGGGTGCACCAAGACGCGCCTCACTTTTATTGAATTCGATCTTACTGTGTTTGTGCTGTAGCCTCATCAGCCTAGACCGGTTATCGCTTTGATCAGAGTCTAGGGTCTAGAATTTGTCGCTCCATTAATTCAACTTGTAAGAAGCAAAAAAGCAAAGAAGGGAAGAAAACGTTTTACGTAAGAAGTCCTCACTCAAAAGGCCCAACATGTCATCGCGAGCATCATCACAGGATGCAGAGAGCCCCGCCTCTTCACCTATGAGGGGGTCTCAACAGAGTACATTGGTCGTGCGAGACAGGGGCAGAGCTGCTGATGGCGCATCTAAGAGGAAGCGGACCTTGACAAACGGAGCCGGCCCTTCAACCTCGCGGCGTCGTACATATGAGCCCGAGATTATCGCAGATGAGGACGAACCAGATCAATACGACCCTGATCAGCCACTAGAGGAGAGACGCAAAGTGCAACGAGGCTATCGAGACCTCATTCGCGGGCTACAGGAGAACACAGACGAACTCTCAAACCCAAGATCGTTGTTCCTTCATGAGACGCTAGCTCGAGCGAATGAACTGTCACATCATGTCAAGCAGACCGGCGAGGCCATCATCGATTCGAAGTTGCTTGTCGCTGCGGCGGATGCCTCATACCGGAGAGCGGCACGTCTAGCAAATGGCAATGTCGCTCAAGGAATTGATGTGGACGAGTTTGTCTCTAAGTGCATCACATATATGAGGCTCGGTGCAGGTATAGCGGAAGATGACGCACCCGAACTCACATCTACTCAGCAACAGCGAAGGCAGACCGTTAGGGGCAACGCAGAAGATTCGGATGGGGATGAGATCGGTGATGAGGGTGACATGATGAATTGGGAGCATCTGGGACGATTCGCCTGTCTTCCTAACATCCGACGACCGGCTGTACCCGGCTTTCTTCTTGGACCGCTTTCAGTTGAGAGGAAGGTCCGAAAAGTGGTAAAGCGCAGCGCGCCTTTCAGAGCAGACAACCTCCGAGAGACAAGACCGGAAGTCTTAAATGCCGAGGATGTACAGCGAGCTGAGAAGAATGATCTCACAGCGATCTGTGCGAAGATACTTCGAAGGTTACAGGAGGTTCAGGATGAAGCGCAAACCGAGGTTGAGGCTGCCTTTGAACATCACGGAGATGCCGAAGCCCAGAGATTGATGAACAAGTACGGGCTGAGGGATACCGGAGGGATTGACCTATTAAAATTCGTCGTCAATCCAAAATCGTTCGGCCAGACAGTAGAAAACATGTTTTACGTCAGCTTTTTGATACGAGACGGAGCCATCCAAATCGAATTGGACGAAAACGGACTTCCGTCATTACGTGAGTCTAAATTCTTATCGTATTTCAACTCCTTCTAATAGATACCAGAACCCATAGCTGGTCAAGATCCCAGCGCCACAAAACGTGATGCTCAGAGACATCAAGCTGTATTATCAATCGACATGCGGATGTGGCGCGACATCATCGAAGCCTTTAACATCACCGAATCGATCATTGAGCACCGTAAAGAACAGAGCACTCAGGGCCCTGGGGCACGAGGTTGGTACAGCTGATGTTATAGCCAACTGACTATTTCGTGTCATTTGACATCTCGCTCTCCTTAGTTGTCATACCTTTGCTCGGCTGTGTTCTTGTGAAAGCAGTTTGATAGAGCATGCCACTGTACAATACCCATATATAGATGTTATACGAGCTCAAAGCTCATGTCACGTTAGCGTCATAACTTGAAATGACTAATGATACGACAAGTTAAATTATAGTTGTTTCACCGCAGTTCATCCTTTATACAATGCAACTTGAATATAGCAGGAGATAATTGAGCAACTTCGCAGTGGCCCCCTTCAGATCTCCGATTACATGAAATTGTTTCTAAATACATCACAGTTTCATTTCGTTTTTTTTTTCAAAGGTACATATCAACGCAAGATATGCAGTTGTTATCATTGATAGAGTCACCTGTAGCATAAACACTAGTCAATGAAGCGTCGAGTGCCTCCAGTTGCTTATTCCCAGTGCTCTCGAAGTGAGGATACTATTAATTAAATATGAGCATCGTCAATTAAAAGTCATTCACTTGCAAGTAGTACGAGGTATCAGTAGAGGGGCTTTAATAGGATTCTCTTGAGTATATAGCTAAGTTCGGAAAACATTTCGGAAAACATGTGGAAATAAAGGAAACAATTTAACAATAAGGCAACGGCTAGAAAACGCTGAGCATGCACTGCTGTCCGCCAGTCCATCTATGCTTGAGAAAAGCTGGAAATCGCTATTCGACTTCATGAACACTAGGAGTAGGGCCTTCAGTTACAATGGGAGCAATCTGGATCTCAAACATGCAGTGCCTTGTTTGGACTTTAGTCTTGTGCTGCATGTCTTTGTAGAATCTCGCTACCTTGATAATCTGAAGCCACTCATGCGCCTCCTCGATGGCGTTGTCGGGCCCATTAGTGTAGTCCTCGGCAACCTTGGCAGCCCAGCAACTAACGAAGCTATCACGATCCTTCGATTGTTTCAGAGTCTCGTGACGAATGCGCCACTCCTGCCACAGGGGGAAATATATGGGTGTATAGCACATGGCCCTGGTGTTAATCTTCCAATTCTCAATATCATGAATTGTGATGTCTCCCTCGACCTGTTTGAATTCGAATTCATCAGTAGGAAGAGGGAAGAGAGGCTCGGGAAATTCCCCATTCTCATGAAGAGAGATGCAGATACCAAGAATACCCCATAGAAGGCTGGCGCATATGCTCCTGTCCTCAAGATGTCGGCGGATGGGTATATCTAGGCAATCCTGGGTGGCCCATGCATAAACTCTGGATATGAAGGCATAGAATGAGTCGTGAATGTGATAATCATCAGGGCTTGAGCAGTCGCCGCCTCCGATGGCGCTGAGTCTACCAGGACCCTCAGGCCTCTTACTGAAATCATCGAGAGCTTTCTCGATGAGCTGGATGTGAGCCCGGGCTGGACCAACCCTTTTGCATCCGTCCCAGAATCTTGACCGGAACTCGTAAAATGCTAGGCGGACCACTGGAGCCTCAACTAGCTGGAGCAGAGCTATAGGGTCTAATTCGGGAAAGTGAGCGGCAAGGGCGAAGGTAGGCTCGTTAAAAACTGTGTAATACATCTTGTTTAGGTTTACGGGTGTTTTTGACTGTAGAAGAGATACTTATCGATGATGGAGTTGCGTTGGTAACGGTGTTTGTGTAGTAGCGGTTGTAGTAGCGGTTGTAGTAGCGGTTGTTTAGATTGGGATCTTGGTGATTTAGCAGTATAGACGGAGAATTGTGCCAATATTTATACATATTTGCTAACCCATCATGACACAAACGATTGTTTTCTCACTTAGAAATTGTTCTACATCATCCAAGAAGAAGTTTCAATCTCTAAATAAAGCTCTCTTTGGTTCGAGTGGTTAGTACGTTTCATCCCACTCTCTCAATGTATTGTATCTGAGAGACCAAGAGGTTGTATAAACATGATCTTTCACGCGTGTTTGGACTGTATTCAAGCCACGCGGGGCTTTAAAGACCCCCGTGAGAGACGGCGCCAGTTTCAAAGGAAAGAACTGTAGTAGCTTAGCCAGGAGTAGCAGATCTACATATACATCTGTATCGGTTATTTGCTTCCGAAGGTGGAAGATGAAGTATCTAATAGGATACTAGGTAACAGCCAGATACCCCTTCCAGTAGTACCCCCCATGAGAGAATGATGACTCGGAAGTAGGAGATATACTATTTCGAGTAGGTTGTATGAACATAAATAAGCCCATAGCTTGCGTACTTGCCCGGTAAACAGTCCCGGATTATTCTACACGATAACAAAATTCTCATAAGAGGCAAGATAAAATGATCACCGAGGTCTCGCACCTGGGTGTTCTGTAGTTGTTTTGTTGTGTGTAACATCCACGTTAGGGCTCACTACCATATCTGTCATGTTCTAATACTGTCAATATTTGATATCAAGTACCCTGCCAGGCCACAACATGTTAATAGGAATGAAGAGCATTACTACAGTTTGCTACTGGTCCCTAACGTCTGACTCTTCGACAAATAATGGCGCGCACATGTTGAATACTTGCCCTATTAGAAATGTAATTCTTCTAGCTAGCCCGACCTCAAGACTCATTGTGATGAAAGAATAACTTACCTACTCTATCAGTTGCTACGCCTAGATGAAAACATTTTGTCACAGTACGTATATAAGTGGCTGCAGACGGTCAAGTCTCCGACTTGACAACGTTCTATCTTTTGGTAGTGTTGTGGTTAGAGCTGCAGTTCTGTTCCGTAACACATTTACCTCACTTCCTGCTTATCCTGTTAAGGTCGAGCCTCTCGTCCGCCGTTCCCTAACGTAAGATCGGGCTCAAGGAAGCTATTCATGTCAGTTGATCTTCCATTGTACGGACGGAAGCAGAGGCCGTCAGAAGCCATAAGTCCCTCATCCAAATGTACGTAGTGAAAGTTTGGAAATGACTCACATTAACCGGTACAAATTCTCATAGAATTATAGTTAGGTGTTGGGCGTCTGTGGAAATACCCTCTTTGAGTCGCTTGCATTAGATTCGGCGGTACACAGTCTATCTGTCCTAGGAGCTACATGGATTTTTTCTAAAAAATATCAGTTCTTGGCGAATCATGATTTACTGTAGCACCCGAGAATGGGTCGCCGTTCTATGTGTAACATGCATCGTACATAGTTGTCCGGGGCGCCGGAAACGAGTTCACTGAGCATCCTCCTCTGTGATAGAGTGAGCCATGTTCGCCGAAATTAATACAATTCCCATTTCTATTTTATTCTTGAGGTGGTGTAGTACTAAATCGGATGTGTGGCAAGTACTACAATAAAGTACATAAAACCTTCAATGTCAGACTGGAGATGTTGACGTCCGAATATGAATCGGAGTAGACGGCATTATTATCAGGATCAAAGTTGGCAGTCTTTTTGATCATTGAAAAGTTAATGTGTGAGGGCTGTAAGAGTGAACACTCCGACTTCACCCAAGGCTGGGAAGGATAGTTGCGCTAACAAAAGAATCCCCCTTTTTTTCCCCTCCAAAATTATGTCTCATCACTTTCAAACCAAGATAGCGTCATCACAAATACTCTTGATCCAAACATTTTAAATCCGTTAGTATTAGAATAAAACGATCGGACTACATTCGTGTGTAAATAATTGTGTTCATTCATTGTTTCACTGGCCTCGTTGTTGCTAGTGCCAAGGAGAGGAGATTCTTACTTCTTTGAGAGTACGGTTGCGTGTAGCAATATTCGCATTCGGAGTAACATACCAATCAATAGCATGAAAGAGCGATTTTTTTCCGAGTTTCTTCGAGTTTCTTCGAGGCTTTCCTCGAACATTTCAGAACGTGACACCAGGGACGAACAAAGAAACTCACATCTATAATCCGAACGCGGCGGCCATATCATACGTTCTTTGTACAGAGGCAGTCAAAACTTTACCCATACAGCGTAGGTCCCGCGCGCCGAAAAGCCCCTCCTCGCCTTCTATCTAGACAATTTGTGCTGAGTCTTTCAACGGACGTTTAGCCCCGACTCAACATGGCGACGCAACAAGGTCTCTATGACAGCAAGGCGGTTGCCGTCTCGATGCTGAAACGGTTAACCGACGCTGGTGGTATTAAGGAAGGTACTCCGGAATACGATACGGTTGTCGCCTCCACCCAGAGCGTAATTGAAGATCACCTGAAGGAGTACAACAGAAAATATATCGACACGCTCACCTTGTATGAGAAATGTGTGGAAGACTCTGCCTCAACAAAAGCTTCGTATAATAACCAGATCAGCAACCTTCAAAAAGAAGTCAAGACGCAAAAGGAGAAAAATAAGGAAGATGTCAGACGCGCTACTGCAAATTTCAAGCAGGAGCGTGATGAGGTTATCAAACGAGCTGACAAAGAGCGACTCGAGTTGGAAGTGGAGAGGGGAAAACTGGAAGAGAGAAAGAAGGAGGCCAGAGCGGATGCAGACAAGTACAAAAAGGAGGCCCAGGAGGCGGTGGAAGAGAGGGCAAAAACCATCAAGCTCTGGGAAGAGGAAAAAGACAACTCCAAACAACTCCAGGAGACGATCACATCATTGACGAAAGCCCAGGGAGATATCGAATTTGAAGCTAGGGGCTGGAAGCGGGAAGCAGATCAGACGACAGACTTTAAAGAAGAGGCGGAATCACAACTTAACAAAGCTCGTAAAGATCTGGAACCCACAAAGCTAAAGAACCAAGAACTCACGCAAAAATTGGGCAAATTGAAAGCAGAATTGAAGAGTGCAAAGGGGACGGTGTCGAAACAGGAGAAGGAGATTAGCAAACTAAAAGTGGAGCTTGCAGTGACTACCGAGCAACTGCACACTTATAAAGCAAAGTCACGGGGATCAACACCGAAGAACGATCATACAGGCAGCGCGGCATTCGAGTTGGCGGGTATGGGGGGCTCGGACACGCCAAGATCCGGGAGTGCGGTATCGCGCTCAAGCGACCAGGTGGACTACGTATCACGTGAGATTCACGACGCGACGATAGGTGAAAAGACCAAGGAGGTCGCGGATCTCAAAGCCGAGAGGGACAGACTACAGAATGACTCGGTAAACTGCCAGACAGCACTGAAGAAGCTGCAAGACGAAGTATCCAAGAAGGACGGTGCCAAGATCAAGGAGCTCAAAGCAAAGATCAGAGACCTGGAGAAGCAGATCATGGCCGCCAAGGACAACGATACCAATAAATCAACGAAAAATACGGGATTGGAGGATGAGTTAAAGAGAGTAGAGGAAGAGCTCCAGACAACTAAGCAAGAGTTGAAGGACATGACAGACAACTTTAATGACCACCTAAAACTGCTCTCGGAAGCTGAGAGTGCACGAGACAAGCTACAGATGCAGTACCAAGCACTCGAAAAGACGCTGAAACAGCGCAATGAAGCTCAGAATGGGTTAACCGAGGAGTTGCACAAGGCCGAAAAAGCGCGCGCCAGCCTACACAGGGCCGTAGAGAGAATGCTGGAGCCCAACATCGACATAGCTGACCTACAAGGCTTCAGCGAGCAGGTTCCGAACCTCGTCAAACTTCGACAACAAGCCTTCGACGTCCAAGAGAGGCTCATCCCATTGGTCCTGAAGGCGGCAGCCGATTACAGTACCATCACCGGGCGGGGGTTCGTCATACACGGGCACAATACAACCGCCCAGGGTCGTCCCTATATTTCAAGGGCCGACGACTTCATAGATGATATCCGGGAGCTCTACAACAGGTTCACAAAGCGGTTACGAGATGCCCAGGTCGACATGGACAAATCGAAGGAGAGCGCGAAGGCGGAAAACACCGCGGCACAGGAGACCATTGATTCCATGCAGAAGCAGATCGACACGCTCGAAAATGAAAGCAAAGACCTCGAGCGAACGCTCAAGACTAGTCAAGAGAACACCGCGAGATATGAGAATGACGGGACGAACCAAAGCCGGGCCATCAGGGACATCAGGGCACTAGCCAGGAAATTCTTGACGAACGCAGGTCCATCGCTCAAGGACCTCGACAACCTCCTAGTCAACCTAGTCAAGCTGCAGAAGACGGTGCCCGGCGCCATCCCGTTCGGAGAAGAGACCGAGCGGAAGGCTCAACAGTTCGGAGAGACGCGCAAGCAGCTTGATGAGTGCAGGGATGAGCGCACGAGGCTCCAGGACCGTTATAAAGCTAGTAAGAAAAGTTTAGACGACTCGAACCAGGAACGCAAGCGGCTGCAGAGCGAAGTCGCGCGTCTCGCCGCCGAGCTGAAGGCGCTCCGGGATAGTCATACACAGGACGATGACCAGGCGCGTAGGCAGCTCGAGGAGGCGTTCGGACGCATCAGCGGCCAGTTGCAGACGCTTAGAGACGAGGGCGACGACGAGCGCAGCAGGCACGCGGAAGAAGTTGCCGACCTCGCCAGTCAGCTACAGACTATCCGGAATAGATTGGAGCAGGCGCGCAATGATTCTGCGGAAGAAATCCAACGCCGTGAGGCCGATATCAAGGCTCTCCAGGATAGCAGCGACGAGGAGATCACGAGGCTCGGAAACGACGTCGGTCGTCTCACGGGCGAGTTGCAGAACGCCCGGGATAGCTGCGAGCGGGAACGCAGGCGACTCGAAGGGGAAGTCAAGCGTCTTACCAATGAACTACGAAATCTCCGGAAGAGCAGCGACCAGGAGCGCGCGGCACACGCGGAAGAAGTCAGACGGCTTAACGGCGACCTAGAAACTCTGCGGGATAACAGCGAGCAGGAGAACCGGCGACTGGAGCAGAATGTCACCCGTCTCGAGCAGGAAGTCACGCGACTCGAGCATGAAGTCGCCCGTCTCAACGCCGAGTTGCAGGCTCTCCGGAACACCCTGGGCGAGCAGAACGACGTCATCGGCGGCAACGGACAGCAGGCCAACAGGACACAGGAGACGCTGAGCGGGCAGATCGCCACCTTGACCGACGCGCAGATGGGACTCATGCGTAGCATGGAGAACATGAGGCAACATGCCGTCGCCCAGGGCCGGTCGGCGGCAGAGACGCAACGGTCCCTGGCGAGGGCGCGCGACGAGATCGAATTGTTCAGGGATCTAAAAGATCAGTTGGTGGTAGAGCGCGACCTGCTGCAAGACCTAGTCCAGGGCTGCGTCGAGGCAGAGGGGAATGGTCGGCGAAGCCTGCGCGCCAATCCTGCTGCCGCGGCCGCAGCCGACGCTGGAGCTGGAGCTGGGGCTGGGGCTGGCGATGCAGGGGCTCGTGCTGGTGTGGTAGCTGGCACCAGTAACTTCATTGGCCGCACATATGACCAGTTCTTGGCAACAATACGGTACGGCACAGTCTGGGGCACCTTGGGATCCGTGTTTGTCATGATGGTGGTCGTCATCATCGCCGAGGGTAGGCAATATGCCGAGTGGCAGGATGCCAACGCTCATAGTCGGGCGTTGTGGATGACCGTGAGAGACCGGCCGACTGTTTGCCTGGGTCCGCCCAATATCGACTATTTCTGGCATACTCTCGCGGTGGCACTCTCGGGTCGGTGGGCATTCCGTTGATCGTAGCCCGCGCCCGGTTCCCAGTCCCCACCACCTTATCACCCGGGGCCCGGCCCGCCGCCCGAGACAATCGGGATCTAACCGGCTAGATTAGTTATTTAGATAGTATTGTAATTGCAAATAACAGCGCTGCATGAACATTCTCGAGTTTTACCGCATTAGTCGACATGGGGGCAGAAAGAACGCGAGGGCATTGACGCCTAGATCGGCATACACTCGGCATTCCAATTGAGGTTATGGTATGGTGCGATGGTGCGATGGTGTGATCGGAGATTAGCAATCTGTAAATCGCGAGCGCGAGGGGGACTTTTACCCCCAAGTTTGGCGGGTGTTTGGTGAGACTATTGGCTCTCTCGTTGGGTCGTTGCAGTAATCCCATCGGCGTTTGTATGGTCACATCCGAGAGGGCATCATTTGTTACTGTAACTCATAGTTAGGTTAGGTAGTATTATTTGGATTGTCGTTGTTACCTATGCGCAGGTATGCAGCGTGTCAGCTGCAACAGCGACCAATAGTCTCAGCCGTCGTTTGATGAATATTAACTAGAGTGCGGTAGTCATCTTTTCTCTTATCAGTTTACTTGTGTGGTCCTGCACCCCCTGACTCCGCTAAGACAAATTTTCCCATGCGATGTATACATATTTGATATTCGGATCGCAAATCCGACGGCACGATGTGCAAAGTATCCCGATGGAATGCAGTAGTGAAGTGTATGGCACTACCGTTGCCTTACCTCCCTATAAAACTCGTCGCGGCTGATGATGACAAAAAGAGTGTCAAGTGGATGAGATGGAAAGCCGAAAACGGGGCCCACATTCCAAATACCAAGTCTACACTAGTGAACCACCAGCTCGCGTGGGCGATGCATTGGTGCGACGGGTTGTCCTGTGGCACTTCAGTGGGGCAATGCTACATTACAGTATCATCTAACTAGTTACTTGAAGTACCTACTATCAATCGTGTAGGGTGTATAGTACAAGAACCAGAACAGCTATAGATTACAAGACGTGCTGTCACATAGCCAGCTCCCAAGCCATCAAATAGAGGACGTAGATTGCTAAATAACTTTCAAATATACATCTACAATGGTGCTGGTGTCTGAGTACTAAGCACTTGAGCGCGCATCTGCATAACTCAGTTCGGTACCTGGCCCAGTACCTGCATAGTACTAGCTGACTCTTGGCAAAGGAGTTATCTTTATTATTTTTAGCTCTAAGCCTTCATAGTGTACGTATACTTATATGGTAGGTAGTATACTGGTTTGTGAGGCCGTAGCGCTATCGATACGGCACAGGCATAAGTTACCTCCTATACTTATTTAATGGAATCTTAAAGGGGGAGCAGGTGGGGGCGGGAGCTTCTAGTGTACAGTGAACCCTACAGTATTCTGAACCAAAAAAGTAACTACCGTACAACAATAAAGGAACTGGGCTGCTTAGCATCGCAAATGCCGCGGGAAGCATTTCGCTTTCAGGCATGCAGACCCCAGTTCGTCCATTCAGGGGCCGCTAATCTACTAGGTTAGTGAGATAAGTATATGTTATCGCATGATGTCATGAGACTACGAGCCGTGGACTATGCTGATTTCACTACATACACTACACTAGTATACTTATACTCCTGTAACGCTGCACTCTAGGTGTCTAACTTGTCAAAGCTGTCAGAACAACAAGTGTACTATCTGAGGGTCTGTATGGCATTAAACGCTCCAATGTGCGGTCCCTTAATCATGAATCTGCTTCAACACTGAGAGCTTAGGTAGTAAAGTCACTACTGAGTACATCCCGAGATGGACCTGCTAGGTACCCACAGGCATAAAGCCTTATATCTAGGTACATCCACTGCAGACGTACTAAGGTACCATACAGTGCGCCACTATGCACGCGTATACAGTAACGCGGCTGACCCACATCCTGTCATACCTAATGTCTTATACAAACCGAGGATGGAGATGAGATAACGTTAATTTATTACCGTGCAATCAGCCATATGCAGTGTGCATCAGCCAGTCTCGGCCAGGTCTGGCAAACATTCCAAATTTTGACAAATTTCATTTCAGGTCAAAGCTCTTGTCAGCATTCGCTTACCTATCAAACGCGCTGGAAGCCCTGAAAACCCTGAAACGGGAAAGAAAAAGAGGGAAAAGAGGGCGTCCCTGTTGATTATGTCGAGAGGCATCTCGTTAGTGGCGCCAAGGCATTTGAATGTTACCAAGAAATTATTCTTAAGCTCCCCCTGCGCCGTCCCACGACTCTTCTTCCAGCATCGATCTCTCTTTCGTGAAGAGACAGCCAGAACCTACTTCAACTCTGCGCCGAGGACACCAACGTTAAACACCTCCATCCCTTACATTCCCCCTCGCACCCAGCGACGTGCTTTTACAATGTCTGAGAAGCTCATCCCAAAGAACGCTTCGGCGGTTCAGGTGATCCGCAACGTCACCCCCAATGTCGTTACCGTCTCCGTCCCTTTCTTGCGGTTCGAGAAGATTCCCATCGGTGGCCGTGCTACTATCAGTAAGGGAGCTTCACTCTCCACGCGCTTTATCTACATCATTCACTAACAAGGAGCGCAACAGTCAGACTGACCACTGGCTCCCTTGCCGTCTTCTCCCCTGTTGCCCTGACCGATGAGGTCAAGGCCAAGGTCACTGAGCTCGGTGGCAACGTCGGCTACCTCATTGCTGGCGATCTCGAGCACCACATCTTCCTGACGCAATGGAAGACCGAATACCCGGCCGCCAAGTTGATTGGTCCCAAGGGTCTTCCCGAGCGACGAAAGGATATGACAGACCCCATGATCGGCAAGGAGGAATTTGACTTCCTCTACGACGAGACAAACGCACACTCCGCTGCCATCAGCGAGGAGTTCGCCGCTGACTTCGAGGTCGAGATGGTGGATGCTCACCCGAACAAGGAGATCGTGCTCTTCTACAAGCCCGAGAAGGTCCTGATCGAGGCCGACTTGATGTTCAACCTGCCCCCTACCGAGCAGTACTCCAAGGTGCCCGAGGCTGAGAAGAAGGGTGGTGGTTTCCTCAAGAAGATCTTCTACGCACTCAACACCACCCAGGGCCCGGCCAAGGGCCACAAGCGCCTCTTATGGTACGCCATCAGCAACGGCAACAAGAACCGTGCCGGCTTCAACGAGAGTGCCAAGCGCATCTATGGCTGGGACTGGGTCACCCTGATCCCTTGCCACGGTGACACCATCGAGGGCACCGGCAAGGAGACCTTTGCCAAGATCTTTGACTGGCACATCAACGGCAAGAAATAAGCGACTTGCCGTTTGCCAACTCTAAAAACCCAAAACGCCAATTCACCAAGCGTCGCTCATTGAACACCGAGGAAAAGGCTCCTCGTTGACTCTTTTACTAAGTAAAATTCTTTCGATACCCCCCCTATGTGATACCAAGCGGATGTAATATGAAATTAGATGAAAAGGAAGGATGTGATGGAGGCTGTCGTATAAGATAGCCTTTGATTACATAGTTGGATGATACCAATTGCATAGAAATTTTCTTGTGGTCGAAATTATTCAATTTATTGCATACTGTCTCATGTGATTGATTGAACAATATGTTTTCGTAACCACGAGATTCTGCACACCAAATGATAGTATGAACTCAGTAGCGCCGGCTTTAGGGCAATTGAATACTAATGAGTGCGCTGCTTTCGCATTTGATCTCACCCTATGTTCGTTGAACCGGATCAGCAGTCTTCTTAGTTGAATGACCATATTTTCATCCGTGTCTGGGAGTCAAGACAGAGGAAGTCGAGTTAGATGATGCGCGCAGAAGTTGGCACTCTAGGTTTCCATCCTGCCGCGAACAAGGCATTGTCCCGCAACATCTACTTCGTGATCTTGAGTACCTCTCGTTCCCCATTTTGTAGGGTCCACCAGAGCGGGTGACAGGTGCTAATGATAAAGTCGCTCCCAAGAGGATCACGATGCTTTAGATCTGTTGTTTATATTTTTGAATGCGATCTATTTGAAAGTTTCGCCACGATGAAGACATACTGATGTTTTACCCACACCAAGAACCATTATACATGTCGATAAGAATGGGAGGGACAATGGACATCGAGTCAGTCATAATGTGAGACGAAGAAGCGAAGAGGCTGCACAACACAGAAAGATGTTGCTGTCTAGCCTGTTTCCGGAAGGCCTCTAACTAGTTAGCTGCTGTTTGATTTTGGGCCAATAGGACTCCTATAAGAGACTATTAAGCAGGAACATCTCTTCTAAGTCAAAACCAAAGGTAGTTGCGAGGTAGCCGTTAATACGAGAAGAGTGGCTGATATTCGCATCACCGCTCTCGTCTTTCTCGGCGGTCACACCAGGCGCGGAGTTTGGAGTCGACACGTTTGTAAAAGATGTTCCAACACGACTCTCCACCATCACTTCGATTTCTGTTGTCGCTCCAGCGCCAGGGCGACCTATCTAGTATTACTTAGGCGTCTATTCAGCCGTCCAGTCGTACCCTCGTCAATCGAGGTGCTGCCACTCCCAGAATCCTATCGTTTCTTGGGGTAATCTATGGTGGTATTTCCCTTACTTGGAGATTCAAAGGCTTTGAAGACGAATGATGTTTCGGTGAGGTCGAACAAGGCGACATCCTGCTGTGGGAGGCTATGGATGGAAGTTGTGCTGTGGCGTGGGAAGCAACTTCGAATTCAGGCTCGTCTTGTTGCAAATTGCCAACTTGGAACCTAAGTATCCGAATGAAGCAGATTTACGCAAGTATTCGTCCGCGGCATTGTCTCTTGAGACGGTTTCATGGCCCGAATAGTCCAAAAGCAGTCGTATTCTTCAAAGATCTCCGCAAAAATTGCGAACCTCAGGAAGCACCTCGTGAGGTGTAATAGGACATGTCGAAGTTGGCTTTGTAGACCCTGGGCGCGGGCATTACTCGGCGGTGTTGACCATTGTGTTGAAGCTGAAGACTTTCCCCGGATAAAACGCAACTCGGTCTTGCCTCCTAGAGTAGAGCGTGTAACCTATGCTCTAGTCTTTCAAACTTCACCCAGGTAACATGACTTTAGTACGTTTGTACAGTTCGTACACGAATAAACCTACTCAATTACAGTTCATACTTGTAGTATACCTACTGTTGACATTTAAGGAAACACATGTTTCAGCCAACAAGGAAATGATGGGTCACCGAATGATGATATTGATAACATCTTGACCGGCACAAGCCCATCTTTCCCCGCCTTATCGAATTGAATTCGCCATCGCCATTATTTACGCTCTTAAACTAGAAGCTGATGCTGTACTGGCCATAATCGATCATAATTGAAATCTCCAGTTACATGGCAACCTAAAAGGGATGAAAACATCTATTCAGTTGGCAGGATGAGCCGCCAGAATATTGTGCTCGTTCATATAACGGGCATAGGTGGAACAAATACCGCACCGGTTTGCCAATTATTATATGCCGCCTGTAGTTGGAATATGTAGTACGGTACCATCTTACCATCGCTCTACAGAAGGGTTATTAGGGGACACAGTCATTAGAGATAGGTTAGTAATTTACGGTTTTTGGAAGGCAGTCTCTAGGCGTATTGTTCATATGAGAAGAAAAAACACTCGGCCATACAAGGAAACCGCCAGAAGAAACTGGAAGCTTTCTCTCTAAGATGAAAGGGCAACGGAGTCAACGCATACTCCATAGCAGGGCTGAACTTCACCTTGGGGCTTTACAGCAGAGTTATATGCCGTATCCCGGGGTAAAGGAAGACAGACTCTTCGAACCTTCTTATCGACATAAGCACCGAAAGCTCTCTGAGTGTCCAGTGTGCTTCCTTAGAACCCCTTGATGGCATATTATGCGACACAGCTCGCATATGAACATGCGATGCGCTCGGGTGGGTCACAGTTCTCGCTGCCGGTAGTTCTAGTATTGACTATTTCTACTGCACAGGGGAGAAAGCATCAATCTACATAGCAGAGGTTTTTGTACACGTCACGTTGTCTCGTGTCCGGGCTGATGATCATGTAGCCAGCTGCGCGGGTGCAGTTGGCGGCCCGCGGTTGTAACAAGGGATTGAGATAAAGGGCTTGGAAGACTGTTCAAATTACGATGATCATCTAGGGCGTCGAGGGGGCCATAAGGTCTAGTCCTCCCTTTCAGCTAGGCGGCGACCTAAGGTCCCTGCATGCGAAAGCTTCGCTTTCGCTCATTGCTATCGCTCACTCTTGTATAGCCTGTGTCATCCGATCAGGCATATACGGGAGCAAGTCTAGCCGCTCATATGATTATTTACATGATATTGGAGTCCTAGGTCGAAGGATCTCGGATGCAGTCCCAGTCCTTTGGGTCCGTGTGACAGCGGTGGCCGGGTGAAGGACTCGTCGGTGAGAGCCTCGGCGCGCTCTGCCTGCGCCTTCCAGGCCTTGGCCCAGCTGACAAGGTCCCGGTCACGGATCTGGCCCACGGCCTCGATGACCTCGGCGACTTTGGCACCCCCGTAGGGAGCCATGCCGAGGATGCGCGCAGTCTCGAAGTTAAAGAACTGGCCCTTGGAAAAACGATACATGTTGGATAACTATAAACGAAAATCGACGTAATACGTTAGGGCGACGTTGGCGTCGCATGCTCACAGTCTTCAGCTGATATGTATAGCTCAGTGTACAATCTTGCTTACTCGGCCCCCTTCCATGTCGTCGGCATCGGTGAAGTGGGGCAGAATGTATGGGGCCTCACCCTAACTCGGAGGTCCGACCCGGCAATAAGTACATATATTCCTGCGCGATCTACCGGGATGTCAACCCCCCGCTTTGCTCCGGATGGGAGGACACGAACCCCAGATGTCTTAAAGAGTACCAGTCGTAGAACTCCGATATTAGGTGAATATCTAAATATCTACTAGACTAGATAGTATTCTTAAGTAAACCCCATTTATTCAAGTGCTAACTCAGCTCCGTAAGTTTGGGTAACATTAGTCGGAAACCAATGTACCTTTGAAATAGGAGGTTTTCTGGGCATACTAGATAGTGTGCAATACACCTTAACCGGATTATCCCATTAATCAGATTAGCTAATTAACACTCAAGATATCTTGACCTATGATGTATTACGTACGTCAGCATATCCTGGTCGTTGATTGGCTGATCAGATTAAGGGGGTAATTCGGCTAAGGTGTATCAGACAGCAGTCGATTCCTATTCCGATCAAGAACGCACCCTACGAAGTACCTCGCGTTGCAATGCCGGGTTCAGTATTGGCGTCTTTGGCGGTGGAAGGGGGGCGCTGAAGTTGAAATCTCATGCGTGGGCGGAACTCCGCATTCATGACGCTGGACGGTCAATCGTTGGATTTTCTGACAGGACGTCCTCAAAACAAGCCTCAAGACCATATCAAACAAAGTTGAATTCTGCATTCAGAACGGTTTCTGGAGAAACTGATCTAGTCCCTACCCTAGAAAACCCCTGATCCCTTAACCAGTGGCCTATAACCATGTCGGCAAACACCATCACAGCCACCGAGACCAGGCCTGGTGGCCCCCCAGTTGATCTGAACGTCAAGTCCCAGAACACCAAGGTTCGCTGGGGTACCAAGAACCCGCCCGCCGATCCAAAGGTGTCTTTTGCTGGGAAGACCGTCCTAGTGACGGGCGCCAATACTGGGCTGGGGTTTCAAGCAGCGCAGAAGTATGCTGCTCTTGGCGCGGAGCGGTTGATCCTCGGCGTTCGGTCGCATGCTAAGGGAGAGGAGGCCAAAGAGGCCATCGTCAAGGCCACCGGCTACTCGAAGATCGACATCTTGACCGTGGACCTGACCTCGTTCGACTCTGTCCAAGCCTTTATCGAGAAGCTGGAAAAGACAACCGATACGCTCGATGTCGCGCTCCTAAACGCCGGCCTCGGCAACCCAAACTACCAAAAGTTGGCCACGGGCTGGGAGGTGGCTGTGCAAGTCAACGTGCTCTCTACAGCCCTCATGGCCGTCTTGCTCCTCCCCATATTGCGATCTACTGCGGCGAAGGGAACCACGCCTCATCTCACATTCGTCAACAGCAATGGCCACGACATGGCCAAGCGTGAATGGCTCGGCCCCGACGGAAGTCTGCTCCAAGCATCTAACAAGGAAGAAGGCTGGATAGACGTGAACAGCTATAGTATGGTAAAATTGGAGGGTATGGCTATTATGCAACACATCGCGAAGACGACTGCGGGCAGTTCGGGCTCGCCCGAAATTATTGTCAACGCCGTCTGCCCTGGTCTGTGCAAGACTGAGCTGGGCCGCAACTTTGGTGTCGTGCAACGGACCATTGGATATCTGGTCCTCTCGGTCATCGCACGCACTGCCGAGCAAGGCTCTCGTGCCCTGGTGAGCGGCACCGTGCTTGGGCCGGAGAGCCACGGTCGCTTCTGGCATAATGATGTTCTCTACCCGTAAGTCATCGACTATTATATACCCCCCCTCCCCCCTTTTTTTCTAGCTGGTCAGGAACATGGGACATCAAGCTGAGCTTCCATTATAGGATTGGTGAGATGGCGAAAGATGAAGCCTTGATGGGGAAGACATGGGATGAGATCTACGAAATTATCTCCAAGGACTGTCCAGCAGTGGAGAAGGCGCTACAGGGCAGCACCTCGTGATTGAAGCGTGTCAGGAAATATGTGTAACACTATATATGCATTCATCGGTTTGATTGGTGAGTTTTATACCACATGAGAGTTGCGAATTATGTATATTTAGAAACCCCCTTCCCCTATGACGAAGGGCTCACGAGATGAAACCTTAGCCAGACCTAGTTCATTAAGTATGTATATTCAAATAGTGGACATATTGTGAAGTCTTCTGTTACAAATATACTTTCTTCGTGACATCTGCTTGAAACCCAGTGAACGGGAAGCCGAGGTCATCTATTGGCTCTGATAAAATCTCCGGGGTTGACCTGTGAACCTCAACCCCCTGTATCATTACTTGACAGTCAGTGCTGGCTGGCCACGATTTGGATCCTGATGCCACCGGTTGATGATGCCTTGCTCTGGCAGAGGAAGGTGGTGCAATCGTCGCTGGTCAATGATCCACAGGGTTGGGGCGAGGGCAGTTACGGAGGCTTTTGTAAAATAGTAATTAAGGGGTAAGATGGCTTAAATTAAAGTAATGCACTTCTGAACCTGAATTATCTGGATATTTTTGCAAGAATATCCGCGGGGCTTTCCGTAGCTGTACGTATGGGTTCGGGAGGAAAAGAATCATTCCTTTCACAGAGAAGACAGCTTGTGTTTTATACGAAGTGTAGTCTAACCAATGCTAGCTTTGATTTCGGTTTATTTAAACTAAGGTGTGACCTCTCCTTAATTGGGTGGCCCAATGTAGTCGTGGATCAGCTTCGCTGTTGCACTCTGCCCGTTCTTGGTGATGGTGTTGTACTTGCAAAACCGATTCTCTCCGTCGATCGTCTCAAAAACCCATAATGCCTCGGCCCTCCAGCCCATTTTCTCACTCTCCACAACTTCTAGCATTGCCACATCTTTTTCCGCATCGCCATGGATTCCCGTTCCGAACGTTTGTTCCGGTTTGACTTCACCGCGGTCGAGATATCTGGCCTGCGCGGTAATTTCGCCGAAGATGGGTACGCTATCGGTTCGTTTTTCGCCGTCCATAACGTATTTGTTTATTGTATCGAAGCCACCAGGCCTGACAGTCTGCTTGAAGGCAAAGCTCGGTGCTGCTGTCGCGTCACTCGGGGATTCTTTTATATACTGCAGCTCGAGTGTGGCGAAATTGATCACTTTACGGATGATCCATGGGATGCCTTGCTTATGACGCCCGTGAAATCAGTACTCTACCTTGTCGGCGTCAAGATAGGTAAACTCACAAGAGCAAAACAGGCCTCCAGTGAGTCTGAAAGGCTCCGATTGAGGCTCCACCGCCCAGTCACGTCTGAAATGTTGATCTCGATTGGTGCCGCCATTTTGGTGATTGAGATTATGAATATTAGGTGGGTGAGCTGGGTGTATTGCTAAGCATCAAGGAGCAAGTCTAAGTATAGTACGATGAGGCGGTACCTCATAATATATAGTAGGATGTATGCAGGCTCAAAGTCGGCAGAGCGGATCATAGCCCGTTGCAGAATAGTGGGCTTGTATTCGGAGTATCCGATCTCACCGCCGAGCCCAACGGCTAACGTTGCGATAAGCGAAAGTAGATCAATTGACTTTCTTACCGTTTTAAGACTCAAATAGCCTTTTTTTTTAATTTCTTTTATACTTGATGTGCTACTTACCTTCCGACAGACACTGCCTGCGCTTTTTGTTACGAAGTCTTAGTTAATTGAGGCGGTTCAGGAAGAGGGGCTAAACCTGCAGTTCGGCGTCAATGTTCGGGGACAAGTGGATCGGCTCGGAGTCCCCACGCCGAACCCTTAGTGTTCGTTGCCCGATTTGCAAGAGTAACGTATCTAAAAGAGCCCCAGGTCGGCGCAAGTGGGGGTTTTAAGTCTCACTTTGCTCATCACTCACTTTTCAACTTCATATTAATGGCGGACTGTCTACCATTTCCCTTACTAACAATTTTAGTTGCTGGTGCGAGCTTCGGGACGTGGGAAGCAGGTTCATGATTTACCCCAGCTTCAGTTCGAAGACAGCAACAATTAGCCCGAGCGGTATATCCGCGGAACGAAATCGCTACTCCATGTTCGATACGGAAACATTAGAATGATGCATCTTTTTAGCTGGGCGCAGACATACTGAAAGTGTATCCTGACTTTTCGTCAGTTAACCAAACATGGGGTGCCCTTCACCATGACAAACCCGGTAGATCCAAATCTTCCCGTCTTAATCATGTCATGGAACTAATTGAATGAAGTGCAGAGTGCACCTGTGAATGAGCTGCGCTTTCCGCTGTTGGCCAACGAGGTAAGTACTTCCGACTTCCCAAACGCATCGTGGCGCAATGACGCTTTGTCTCTCCTGTTTAGTATATTCTTACGATAGAGTTACGAAGTCATAATTATGAACGGCATTCGCATGTATTTTTGTTCTAGGTGATGGCAACTAACATTTTCACCTTTGCAGGCATTTAGCTCACCTTCCATGCCTGGTCTTTCTTTCTATTCTACTTCACCTTCACCACAACTATGATAAGGCTCTAAAATGCCTTAATAGCATCTTAGTTAGCTTTGCGTTTGTGCTTCCAGAAGTTCATTGTGAAGCCTTCTGAGAATCATAGTTATGAGAAATGTGTCCTTAGTGTTCCTCAACCTCGAGACTACCTATTGGTACTCTCCAGGCACATCGTAATCAGAATACCGCCCACAAACAGTACCAGCAACATATACAAGATTCAAGCCAGTCACGTCGTCACAGTTCCCCCAAGTGGACTACATGGGGTGCAACCCGTTAGCATCCTTATCGGTAGTATGAACACGCTGCCACTCGACCAGCCTATCCCAGCGTCGACACTTATGGTGGACGTTAAAGTCCGCCTTGGATCCTAGGGGGGAATCGTGGTCCTCGAACACCAGCATGGGCGTCATGTCGGCGTTGCACATGAGCTGCAAACGCAGCGTCTCGATGCAGTGGTCTACGTGCATGCGGTCGCCAACCGAGTGGTTCGCTAGGATGTCCAGATCTACGATCCGGCGGTGGTCGCCTTCGTCGAGCCACTCGCGCAGGTTGTCTTTGTAGTAATCCTTCCAGGTATACTGCCGAATCAGGTTCTATCCGCCTCAGGTGTTAACTGATATGTAATCTCTATGCCAGGTCTCGGGGAAGAGTAGGCAACGTACCAAGCAGTGGATTTGATGAAAGGCCTCGAACATGCCGCTATAGCCTCTACGTTCGTCTGAATCGACGTGGATGAGGTTCTTGGTTGATTTTCCCAGTCGCGCTGGACCATCTAGGGGCACTTCCACACCCCCAACTAAACCGACATGTCAGCTTTCTCATCATATACATACCTACGGAGACAGATATAGAGAGGAAAAGAAAAACGACAATGCGTGCCTACCATTCCAAAGTTGATCCCATGCCTGCTCTAATTCCGGCGTGGGCGGCCCCCTATACTTCGTCTTGTGTGCAAACTCATTCTCAAAATCGGTGTCATAATACTCGACGACGCCGTCCTCGATAGCTGGCGCTATTTACAATATAAGCTTCTGTAAGTTATTTGTCTTGTGGTAAGTGCGAATACTGACAATAAGGGTTGAGAAGTCGTGTGCACGTGAACTCGTCCGGTCCACTTAGGAAGCTATACATGAGCGAAGCAGTACTGGCGAAAGCCAGAGCCCAAGGCAATATTGCGAGTAAACGAGAAGCGTAGATTCGATGTCGTGACTTGAGATGTCTGACCTCTTGCTTTTCTGCTTGGCTATTCTGGATAACCAGGCCCTGGTCTTCTTCTTCATAAGTCTCGAAGGATCTGCTTCGAGAGGCAAGAGATGAATACCGAAATGGATTGACAAAGTTCATGATGGAGTGGTGTCAACGAGCTCAATGGTAATGGAAGCGGCATCAAACAACACTAATGGGGCAAGGAAAAGTAGTAGGGATGTTTGAGCGGGATTCTTCGTTGTTGAAACAACACGTAAACTTTAGATCAACGACATATTCATTCCACTAATCCCTCAGGGAAAGGTTAACCTTTTGGAATAAGCGTCATAGAGAAGACTTATGATTCTCCCGGAATTTCCTTCGCCACCTTCAGCTCGACTAGATGGCCTCCACCATTTCGACCAGAGACTTTTACGACAACCCGCCCCCTCTCGGTAACCGCACCTTGAGTTTAACTGGTAGTCTAAGCAGACCGCATTTCCTATTTCTTCATACCACAGCCACTGCCATAGAACCGCGAATAGCGGCGACAGTACGAGAGTCGGCGGCATCGCAGTAATCGATAGTGTAGTAGGTCATTACTAAGACAGCGTTGTTGTATTACCTCATGTCGTGGGTTGTGATCAGCCTTATTACGATAATCCGCTCCCACTTGATAACCGTGCCGCGAGCCTGGCTGGTAGTCTAAGTAGTAATACACCATGAGCGAAGTTGCTTTTTTCCTCATACCGCAGATACTACTATAGAGCCACGAATAGCGGCGATAGTACCAATGTTGATGGTGTTACGGTAATCGATAGTATGGTGGGTAATTAGTAAGACAGCGTTGTTACATCATTTAGCGCCTTGAGTCGTAATAAAACTGATTACAGTCCTTAACGTATGCACTAGCACAAATCGCGGTGCTTTTTAGGTAATATATTCCCACCGAGTGGTAGTTGCATAACCCCGTGATAGCAAGACGAAGGCTGACTGGTTTTCGGAATGATCCCTGGCGAGAACTGTAGTACCTACATATACAATTTATTGATCGTTGATTTGTTTTTATATCGCTTGAGACTACGCCTGAAACGGAACTTGCCAAGAGACAAAGTAGTAGATCATTTCTCATTTGAATCGTGGTAGCATTATAGCTCAGCTCTGACGGGCGCCGCCGGAACCATCCGTGGCAAGTGTCGGTATTGCTTCAGCTCTACTTGGGGGATGCTACTGTATGTGTGGGAGATATTACTAATTTGGAGATGCAGTGGGTGCCATTCACGGCGAATCAACCAACTCACAATTGAGTATCTTAGATCATATGCAGGCGATCATGGCATCATGCTGTTTGCAACCGCACATCATATTAGATATTCACATATAGTATCATAATCGGACCTTCGATATTCGATGTTTGGAAAGACTCCGCTTGTATGCATGCAATATGTGTGTTGATGGTCTTGCGATATGCCGCAAGAATTCGTCACCTCCTGACAATACTCGCATGAGTTGCGCCCATGGTTAGATTGGATGACTGGACGCCTTCCCAGACTTTACGTGCAAGCATTTTGAGCACTCTCTCTGGAGCTGGAACGACTGGACCTATATCCAAATGAAGTCCAGCGCCATCTATAAAGGGGCTCCCTTGGACGCTGATTCCTGAAGTGAGGACTCCGAGACACACAGTCAAAACACAACGCACAATCGAGAATTCACACATACTTACGAACACCACCTGTTCCAACATGCCGTCCCTCTCCACCTTTACTTTCGTGCTGGCCCTAGCCGCCATTACTATGGGACACCCACTCCAGTCCCGCGACGAAGTTCTCGAGGAACGCGCTGAGAATATCCCCATCGCCGTCATCCAATCCTTGATCACAAAGGGCAGCGCCTACGACGGTGATATTGGGTCTGCCGACCCGAGTGAGGTTTTCGGCAAGCGTGCCGAGGACATTCCCATCGCCGTCATCCAATCCCTCATTACCAAGGGAAGCGCTTATGACGGCGATATCGAATCTGCCGACCCGACTGAGGTTCTTGGAAAGCGCGCCGAGGATCTTCCGATCGCGCTCATCCAATCACTCATCACCAAGGGGAGTGCCTATGATGGGGATGTCGCAGCTGCCGACCCCAGCGAGGTTCTCGGGAAACGAGCCGAGAACATTCCGATCGCCGTCATCCAATCTCTCATCACAAAAGGGAGCGCCTACGATGGTGACATCTCGTCTGCCGATGCCGATGAGGTCCTCGGAGAACAACATTAGGATCAGCACCAATGTACTTTGGTCCCTCGATGACGACGCGGGGAAACATTTTACAAGCCTCGATGGTATTTATTTCCTTTGTTCGATGAGTGCCCCATGAGGACGCGCGCTTCATGATTTGATCGACAACATTCTATACGATGAAATAAGAGTGAGAAAATGGGGTGCTATTCACGGAAGTGATACCTCGGAGGATGAGAGGAACCAGTTGGTACCCATGGATGTGGCTATGTTTCTATCTCACTCGTTAAATTCGTAATGACATTAACACGATTGGAATCGGAATGAGTAAAATTTCAAGACCCGTGAGACTAAAACTTCGAAGATCTAGAAAGTGTAACCTGTGAAGTGATATGGATAGGATTTAGAACGGCGTAATAGGCAAGTACTTAAGTGCCGAAACCTAAGTATATAGACTAGACTGCTGTCATGGAACTCAGACAGAACTCAAACCCGGTGACCGGGATTTATCCACACTACATAGGCCTCGGCTCGAAATGTACGCAGCAGTGAATAAAGCAAGTCAAGATGACTAGCTAGGTCGTAAGTAAATATCGGTCATGACACAAATGACGTTGAAGCGAAACACAGTTGCAAATACAAGCAATATACAAACAGCTTTAACACTTCGCCTCGTCTTAAACCTCATGGACATGCAGCCAAATGACGCCAAGGGACGCTCAAGATGAATAGTTAACTTTAGGTAACCGCTGGGCTATCATTGCGTGAGACAATAGACGGAGATACTGAAAAGAAACGTAGGCAGGGCGCGATATTAATTTCCGGTCCATTTGCAACGCTGTCGGGGTGTTCTCTGATTATGATAACGGTTTCTTTCATACACGAAAGTCTAGACAAATCCCGCCATTTCCTTTCTCCCCTCCTTTCCATTCTTTCTTCCACATCCACAGCCAGCTGCGGGATCGACTTAGCTTGGTCGCCCTTCCTCTCGGAATCAAACTGCACTTGCAATTCCGAGAGCATCCAGGCCCGACGAGGGGGCCTGGGTGAAGGGTTCGTTCGTTTGAGAAGTCTTGAGTGCCACAAATCATTTTACATGCTATTAAATGGGTATCCGATCTCTCAAAAGGGGGAATCAATCATGCTCGCAATTGCAGTGGTTGAAAATGACAAATGTATGCCGGCGAGATTGACAACCAAGAAAGTGCGCTTGCCATGCTGTTGAGATGGTATAATTATCCAGTATGCCTGGTCCTACAAGATGCCGATTTCGAGCCAAGCGCCTCAAACCTACGGCCAATGTGAGCGTACATATACTGGCTCGAAAATTACTGCTCTTGTGACTCAACCAGAAACAAAGTTGGTTGAACTACTGTAGAACTGGCATCTCCGACTTTCTGGTGCTCTTCCAGAAATCGATGGCAGCAACCACGTCGTGACCGGCCTCGTCCTCGTATGCAAATAATATCTAAAGAATGGTCAGCATCTGGACAAAGTGTACGATGAAGCGATAGTCTTACCTCGTGAGTACTGCTGTGTAACATCCTAATGTTCTTATGAGGAACGATATGTATAGCCCCATTCTCGATGTTCCTTAACTCGATGAAATTTGGCTCAAAGGCGAGAATCCAAGGATAGGATAGGGCAAACGCCTGCGGCGTTCCCTCCCATTCAATTCGCCACTCTGGTCTCGCCCTCCAACCATTTCGGTTGACAAAGAATGAGAACTCGGTGTAATTCAAGAGAAACTCGCCATTGAGACGCTCGATATGGATCGGCTTGACACCTTCTTTTCTAGCAACGAAGTCCAGCGATGTATCAGCCTGATCGAGTAGCGACTGTGTTTCAAGAGTTTCCAGTGAGACAACTTCGAATCCTCTGGCGCACCCTACGCAAAGCTTGTTCTTGAGGAAGTGGACAGATGAAGCTTCGGTCGGGATGTAGAACTCTTTGAACGCCCTAAGTTCATCCTGTCCAGCATTGAACATCTTGCCGAACCCCTTCTGTTTCTTGCCCTTGCTCATCGAGTCGTTGGGTTCGTACACTTTGATCGTGGTCGAAAGTGCGCTTGGTTTTGCGCAGCACACCAAATGCCGCCCTAGACAGATACCAGTTCTAAAGAAGTTGCAGTTGCTCTGGATCTTCTTTGGGCGTTTCGCTAATGCTGGCTCATTGGGATCTAATGCTGCGAGTGGGTAAGACAGAAGTGATTTGTTAGACAGAACCAGCAGCAGACCGTATTCCTCTAAAACGTCTACTTGAGTGACATGTTGTGCATCGATAACACGTCTGGGCTGATTATCCTTGGCTTTCCGATCTGAGACGTAGATGCCATGATCGGACCCGTATATCAATTTACGACCGCCATCTAAATCATGTAAGCGCGGAAATGGTCGAGCCAGTCTCATATTACTTACCGTACGGCGTGACAGTATTCACAAGATTTCCGACTTGGAAGAAGTTTTGAGATACGGTGGTAATATTGAAGAAATCAGCTCGTACTCGGAGCCGTTGCTGAGCATTGTCGATAAACTCGAGCCACTTCTGCCGGGCAGATTGAGTCGAAGCATACAACACCTGTTCGTAGTAATTCCTCCCAAGATGACGGAAAGTTATTGGCCAGCCCTCTGCCGACTTCTTATCTGTGTTACCTCCGCGGAACGGCAAGTTCGATGAGGCTCGTTTCACTCCGGACTGAGGGATAACTTCGTCCATTTCCTTTATGGACAGCAACTCTAAGGGGATAGGCTAGAGTTTGATTAGTATTAGACCTGGGGAAAGAACGGGTGATGGCAAGGCATACCCTTCGATACGTCTTCACTTCCTCCGTCTTGCCCACTTGTTTGATCCTCACAAGCAAAACGGCATGGTCAAATAAGAACGCTGTGATATCAGTGGGATCTGTTGGCGATTTCTTGAATTGTGTCTTGAAAACCAGTTCACGCCCATCTTCTGTCAGTTTCAAATCGACTTTGTCGGCAGGACGGAATTTGAGTTGCTCGTGCAGACGGCGGAGGTTAAAGCGATTTTCGGCTTTACCAGACTCGGCATTGACTCGACTTAGAAGGTCCCTGATTATCACTAACACTTTGGGAATATCTTCCTTGTCTGGGTTATCATCCTCGGTATACTTCAAAACGTTTTCCAGTAGTAGAGGGTAACGCGCTAATCTAGTAGTAGGTTTTGTTAGATAGCCGTTTAGCTCCAATTTTCTTGACTCTTTCCTCCGCTCAATCTCATCGACAAATTTCGAGAAGAATGGGTTACTGGATCGTTCGTTCTCAAATTCGAACTTAGCCTCCAATTGCTTAGAACCATACAAAATGAATGGTTCAAACTGAGGTGCAATCTCGAGGAAAATGTCACCGACATTCTTCACGACGGGATGCCTCTGCTGTCGCTCCGTAAGCGCTCTAGCAAACCTGGAGCTCACCGAGTGAATGCTGGGGTGGTCGGTGACGTTGCTGAAAATATGTTGTACGACGCGCTCTCTCCTTGGCGCTGGTATAGGTGAGCCCTTTGATCGGAGGGGTAGAATCCAGAAGTCTCGGAGATACTCCAAGTCTTTGACGAAATCTCTTTCGGTATAGCATATTTCGGAAATGACTTCTTGTCGTTTCTTTTCCTTGTCGCTTACACTTTCAGCAATCTCCTTGGAAACGGTATTGATCCAAAGCTTCTGTTCATCGGTCTGGTCTACGTCATCGTTGAGGATAGCATCTTGATCCTTCTTTAAGCCAACTTGTGGCTTGAGATTAAGACGGGAGACTTGCTCCAATCTTCGGGGGCAAGCGATGGAGTAACACAACTGGTCTCTTGTGCAAGTAGGCGAATAGCATTCAGAGAGCAAAACGAATACACCGTCCACAGCGGGCTTGTCCTCTGGCTCGTCCATTAGCGTTTCCCTGAACTGATACATCTCCGACGCCGAGTCTCGTAATCTGTGCTCGTATGTAACATCGTGGAAGAACTTTTGCGCATCGAGCGCCCGACCTAGTAACAGGGCCAAATTCCTGTCTGTCGTCCTAATGATATATGAGAGCACATCCACAGCCTCCGAGCCACTAAAGGCGTTCTTGTACGTCAGCTCGTTCTTGGTCCGCTCCCCGACTATGATTTTCTGGCGGAAACATTCAGCAACCCGAGAGAGCATGGCCGGGTAGACTATAGGGGATCGAATCTTGGCAGTTGGTGGTCGGTCACTATCAACTGACTTCGAATTTGATGACCGATGAACAAGCTGCTGCCGGGCTTGCTCTGAAGTTTCGGGTACAATCGTACTAGCCATTGACATAGTGCGGCTATGTTCGTTGACGGTAGTGGAAGATGCCATACTCATCGTTCTAGTGGCGTTACCCGGAGTCGAGGGGTAACCGTTATATCCGTTCACGGGTGGCATCTCGTTCGAAGGCGCTCTCATTCGGTTTGGAATAACACGGCCACTCATTGTTTGATGGGAGTCGCGGTCGGGAGGATACCCAGTCATGGACATGGATCTGTCATCGTGGCGTTCGGGCACAATTCGACCTTGTGCCGTGGTTCGCGACATGGGGTTGGGGACCTGGTTGGGAGGATGTCGGAACTGCTGAGGCGTTTGATACGAGTTCGGTGGAGGTTGATACATGGGTTGGCGTGGAGTATTTGCGAGAGATTGTGACCGGTACGGATCGTCCCGAAGAGCAGGTCCTGTCGAAGGGCCGCCTTGGTGATACCTCGGGCCGGGATTTCGTGGAGGATAGTTTTGTTGCTGAGCCGGAGGTCCTCTAGGATCGTACCTAGCCGAACCCTGAGGCGCAGGGCCCGGATACGGTCTCTGGCTCGAAGCTTGTTGTTGCTGTTGTTGTTGTCGTGCATACGGATCTCCCATACGAGGAGGGTATCCTCCCGACGGATTTCTTTGACTTTGATAATACCCGTTGGCCATACTCGTATCCATGGTCCGAGTTCGTTGAGAATTTTCTTCATAGCCACTAGCGCGCTGAGGCCGCAGCGGTCCTCGCTGGTGCATATCTGTCGGCGGGCCATGGGACGACATGGTGGAAGACATGGTGTGTGTTCTCTCGCTCTGCGGCATCATATTGTTCGAGGGGGAGGCGGACCCGGTGCCATTGCGACCGGGAGGAGGATGGGCGCCGAATATGTTGGAGAAGGCGGCATCTCGTTGGTTGCCAGACGGCGGGCCGTAGCGGCGTTGGTCGTACTGGTAATCAGCCATGTTGCCGTCCTATTTCCAGTCCATGCAGTGGTCAGCGAGGCGCGGGCTCCGTGTGGACGCAACGGGGGAGCGACGGGGCCCGATTGGGCTGGGACGACAGCACAGCGTCGACAGCGTTGCATGGCACAGAGTTATACAAACCATACGTGCCTCGAATCTCAGCCCGGATTGGCCCAAGCAGAGAATCAGGTGATAAACGAATACATGGATGCATAGACGTATGGACTCATGGCAAAGGGGGACAAAACTGAGAATGACTTACTCGGGCTAAGCCTAGGCGGCCGCGGGCCTAGACAGAGACTGACAGCGCTGGTCGATGGAGGACAGTGAGGCAGAAAGGACAGTGTATGGCGAGGATCAGGAGATGGTTGGTCGTCGAGGCGCGCAGCAGGATGGTGTGTCGTCGTGGTCGACGGGGGTCAGGCCAGGGGAAAGGGGGAAAAGGTGGCGTGCGAGCGACAATTCCGATTCTTTAACCGTAAGATTGGTAATACAAGAGTCTCCCTTCAGTGTCCCTCTGTCTCTTTCTCTTTCTCCTTCTCTTCCTATCCTCGCTTCTTCTTGTTCTTGGCCCTCCTTTTCAAAATCCCAATACTTCCGCCGGAGTGTAGCGGGAATGAATGTGTGGATGAGTGAATGGATGATCCCCTCCTGGAAGAGCCCACCTAGCCAGCTGCTGGAGGGAGGAGATCGAAATCAAAACCGAAGTCGAAATGGCTCGCGACGTCGAGGAGTCGGCCGGGCAGGTCAGATGCGGCGGCGGCGATGCGGTAGAGTGGGTGATGTGCAGGTTAGAAACAACATGCGAGCGAGCGGTTTTGCCAGGCTCGTTGGAAGGGGCACTGTCGACAAGAACGATAGGGAATGATAGGTCAAGTCGGGTCCGTCCATTGGCAAGTTGGATGGGGGTGGATAATCTGGACGGGGATTAGATGGATGCACTGGATTTGAAGGTCAAGATGGGACTAGCGCCACATATCAGTACCTGCTGGTCGTGTGTATAGTAAACAGACGGTCTAAATACCTCCTAGCGTCATGTAAGACTAGGGCGACGTAACTCTAAATTGGCAGCGTTTCAGGCCAGAAGTTGCCTAGGTACCTGGATGGCCCACCCAGGGAGGCAGCCCGTAGTACCCCTCGGGCCCTTACGCCCGAAACAATAGAGTTCCTTACTGGTCTTTAGCGCTTGGACTGTATTTTTTAACCCGCAACCCTACTCCCCAAGCTCTTTATCTTTCACTGATGTTAAAAACTACAATACAACTGTATACGTAAGTCTAGTTTTCAACCACATATCCAAGGGTTATTCATTGGAAACCGGGAGCACATTCTTTGTTCATACGCCGTAGAGAATAATTCAAGCGGTGAGGATATCGACTACCTATTCAGGCAATTACAGGCATCAAGGCACACGCCCGCTCTGTCAATGCCAGGTTCTATGTCAACTTCGAGTGAGATCTTGTTGGTCTGATGAATATGCAGCTCTGAGCTGTACCTCGGTGTCCCCGGCCGTTAACACGCGATTTTCCGGGCCGGTTCCGCAAACCTGTAGGAAATGGCTAACCCGGGTATTGTTGCTATTCTCCTCAGCAAGAATGGGATAACAACTGTATATGACACCATGTACACTACTGGACTAAGTGCCGACAACGTTCATCCTAGCACCTGCCAGAGCTGCTCTCAGAGTTGCTCTCAGAGTTGGACCTAACGTACCTTGTCTTTCTCATGATGGGTGGATCCATCCACGTTTCCAAGTGCTTTAGGTTAAAGGTGCATAAGGTTGAAAGGGGTCACTGGTTGGGCTGCATTCTGCGGAGTCTGTGGCATGAGACAGACACCAGGGCCAAGTTGAATCGAACGCGTTCGAGCCTTGTCAAAACGCATCTCGTTAAAGTAGGCCAGAACTGTAATATACCTGCATAGACCTTTTTCACATGTCTATTGGTATACCGCTATGGAAGGAATGAGTGTAACTCAATATTCGAAGCAAGGCGAAGAAGAAAATCATTTCGAGCAAATCTATATGAAGTCGGTGCCATCACCTGATCGATGTGATGTACGAAGTATATGGCTAAGTTTCAGAGGTACAGTAGTTCATCCATACCTATATCCATACGAATATAGGTTAGTAGCCGGACATAAGTAAAGCTCAAGCGGCTTACGTAACTACCGACGTCACGTGAATTTGCTCTGGGAAACAACTTGAGCAACAGCTCCCCATCCCCCTGCAAGGCAATCACTAGGTAAGTTAACCATCTCTAAGCGGGTAGCAAGGCTTCAACAAACACGCACCCGTGTATCGAATCAATCCTCCCTCGACACCCGATCGTACTACGACGGACCAACCGTCCATCTGGCAAAACCCGACCCCTGAATTTCGGAGTGCACCTGCAACAATGGAGTCGGAGCTCGCGCCTAAGTTCGCGCCTTTCATAGGCATGGTACGACTCCCTGTGGTCCTAAGCTATCGCGAGACGAAGTACTGACGTTATGGATTGTAGGGCGGCATCGCAGCCGCGATGATATTCGGCAGTACGGATTTCCTTTCATTCAGCCCTCGTGTTGCAACTACGCTCCGTGATCCCACCAACAAGTCAATATGCTAAGAGAATCCCATAGGTATTGGAGCTGCATACGGAACCGCAAAGTCCGGTATAGGTATTGCGGGCGTGGGAACATTCCGACCGGATCTGATCATGAAGGTTCGTCCATCTCAAAACACACCAATGCTGAAATACGGTATCAAGACCGGAATCGAGTGTTAATTACGTGGTGAATATAGTGTCTGATCCCCGTCGTCATGTCCGGTATCATCGCAGTCTACTCGCTCGTCATCGCCGTCCTAATCGCCGAAGACATGCGGCCCCCAAACAAGAATGAGGGAAGCGCATACAGCTTGTTCAAGTACGTTACCTATCGCCTCGTCTTGGAACCGCTTTCCGGAAATGGTGACTATCGATAAGGGCAGTACTAACAGACATGGCAACAATAGTAGCTTTATGCACCTGGGCTGTGGTATCGCGGTCGGCATGACGGGTCTCGCAGCTGGATACTGTATCGGCGTCGTAGGCGACAAGGGCGTGCGAGCCTACATGGAGCAGTCGAGGGTATTTGTCGGCATGGTGCTGATCCTGATTTTCGGCGAAGTATTGGGTCTATACGGGTATGCTACCAACTCTGGCTATACAACTAGATGCCACTTTTGGCATTTTAATCATACTAACCGCTCGTTGCAGTCTCATTGTCGCACTTATCCTCAACACGAAGAGCAAGGGTTGAGCGGACTATTGCTCATCACCTCGCATATATGATTACAGCACGCCGGTCTCGCCCCCTAGGCTTCCCATGTAAGAGAAGAGGAGTCCAGAAAGGAAAAAGGATGCAAGGCGGGCATGTCGATCAGGGCCTGGCGGATGGTGCAGAAGGCAAGTGTAATCAATAGCTGCTCCTGCATTTACTACGGCGTTACACAGGGCACTACTGTAGAATTCCAGCCTAGTTATTAGGCTGTTAACGGAGAGCAAGCCGACCCCTTGTAATAACAGCCCAATGTCATAATAACTATACAATTTGATCTCTGTCATGTCTGCATATTTACCCGATCAATAATGTCATATTAAGAGATTTCGTCAATTTTTGTGCTACCTACTTAGTAACATGGGCAACAGAAGCTATCAAAGCCGATGACGGATGCATGGCGCTGACTCACGTTTCATCCTATCCCCAATCACATCCACCTCCCGTAAATCGTTATCTCATGAAATAGCTCCTTAACAATGCCCATCTATATGATTCCTTCCCAAACAGTAAAAAAAGGAAAGTCAAAAACACACGAAACGCCCGATGGGTAGAGGAGCACCCGATGCTACAAACTGAGGGAGGAAACCCCCCAATAAAGCGTGTAAGAGAAGGGAGCGGAGCGGAATTAATTTCCCAGCCCCTGTCACCCGGGAAATAAACCAAAGACCCAGGTAGCCTTAGGCAAGTTTCATTGCAAGACAGGACTTCATAGGCCGAAGCGGCGTGTGAACCTCCGTTTATTGCCGCGCTCGATGTTGGAGCGGAAGGCGTTCCAACCGCGCTCGCGCTCGTCGATGTCTCTCATCTGGGCTGCATGAGAAGCAAAGCGGGAGTTGATCAGCAAGCAGTCACTTCCTCAAATTACTTCCAAGAAGAAAGGTAGGTGGATGAAATTACATAGGTTCGCATTAACATAAACACAGAAACAAACAGGGGTGCTAAGGGCGAAAGGGGGAAAAAAGGACGAGTCTGAATTTTGAGAAACTTGTGAACATACCAAGCCACCAGTCCCACCGCCGATCCTCGCGGATCAATATATCCTCGCCATGTTTGCGCGCCAGCCGCTCGTTGCGAGCTCGCGCGGCCGCCTCCTCGCCGACAAGATAAGGGTCCTCGAGAGGTCGAACGCGGGCGTCCTCGCTAGCAGCCGCATTAGCAGCGTTGACGCGGCTCAGGGCTGCACGCAACGCACCATCCACGGCAGATGATGACGATGGGCCGACAGAAGCTGCCGCCGCCCGTCGGCTCGCCACGCTCTGGTAGAGCCTGGCCTGCGGGTTTCCGCTACTGATCGATGACCAGGACGGGATATGGAATTGCGAGAGGGACGGGGCCGACGACAGCTCGGAGCGGCGGGGGATCGGCGGTAAGCCGGCGCCGGGTGCGAAGCTAGAGGATGAGGGTGGTAGCATCGAAGAGGACTGCCTCGGTGTGACGGAGGCACGTGAGGAGGCCGTCGTTACGGAGGCGTTGGCCGGTGGCGTATAAGCCGGAACGGCCTCGTTGGGTGGCAGCGTGTGATACGACGGAGCTTCCGAGACTTACCAGAATGTTAGATAGTTCTATCTCGCAAGCCAAAGAGGAGAGGCATATCTCACCGTAGGAAGGAGCGGCAGAGCGGATAGAGGCTGTCTCAAAGTCCTCGGTGCCCAGTCGTCTGGAAGTCAGACCGTGGAAGGTGAGTGTTTCGGTAGCCATCGTTGATGAGAAATGAGTGATTATCCAGAGCTCTTCCAGTATCTGGGGCTATACAATCTCCTGTGTCTGGTCAGGATATGGTCGAGCTTGGTACAAGAGTAGAAGTCGTACCTACTCTGCTAGACGACTCAGGATGTTTAAGAGAGCGTGGTTGGTCCTCCTCCAGTGAAATCACGCCGCGAATCAGAGAATGAAGCGAGTGTGTTTGAGCCCTAGGAGGCTACCTTTCAACGAATGATGTAAATATGGCTTCAGATCGAAAGCTGTTCATATAGACGGCCTAGGCTATGAACAAACTAGCTTGGAGTTTGTTTGGCAGGCAATGCCAATAAATAGCTCTAGTTAAGTTGTAAGAGCTCAATAAGGTTCACAAGCCTGACAGCCGACACAAGTTGCCAGGATGTAGAGGACCAGTGGTCTCACTTAGGTAGGTGACAATATCACGTTAGACTGAACGCAACACTCAGAATCAACCGAATTTTGAAGAAAGGGCTCCCAGCAGATAAGAAGACGCGCCTGTTGAAAGATTAAAGGGTAGCGAGTGACCACGTGAGATTTGGAGAGAGGTAGCCGTGTGCTAAAGCGAAGGGGAGGGTGTGATTGCCCTCGGTGTGGTGTAGTGATAATGTATGGAGGTGGGGGGGACGACGGGATAGGACAGAAGAAAATGGAGAGACACGGGAACGGCTAAGGGCACAGGAACAGGCGCAGGGACAGACACGAGCAAGATAACACAAGAAGAGGAGTTCAGCCGCAAGCCGACCAGTGTGAGAACGGAATGGCACTTCTCTATTCTCAATCCACAGCCAAACACATGTTCTAATTTGGGAGGTGAGAGACGAGGCCAGCCAGCGTGCAGTGACGACGAACGGACTTTAGCTACATGTAGATAGGATGTCCCCGCCTTGGCATACATACATAAGTACCCATACGTGCCTACTGGGGCCAGACGAGCAGTACTTAAGAAGATCTGAGTCGGCTGACTGCTGCTAGCAGACAGATGCTGTAACTGGGTCTTGGGCAGAGTTGGAACACGATATAAGTTAGCTGGTAGTGTGACCTACCTTACCCGTTGAGGATCTGTCTGGGCACCTTGGTTCGTTTGCACTTGGAGCGATGCCACTCGCTGTTATGAATACAGCCCATGTCGCCCATGTCGGGTGATTTCACTGGAAGATGAGACACTGGTCATTCTTCGGCAAGGCCTATACCGAGTAGGTAGCAATAGATGCCTAGGTAGAGGGTCAAGCTGAGAAGAAGAGGAGGAGAAGATGGGGTACAGAATGTGGTCTCGACCTATGGCGGGGTTGCACCTGGAAACAGCTCATAGTGGGGCGAAATGCAGGTATCCTTATCGCCGCCGACTAGCAATACAGTAATAGTAATAATGTGAACTTTACAACTACTTCGAGGTTCTGACCAACTCGCTGTTCACCTCTCAATATTTTATGAAGAAAGAGTCGAGAATCATGCATCTCACATCGAACTAAGACCCGATCAATTGGTTGCGGACATATCGAATGACGCAAGCTGATCAGCATCGCTTATTGATCAGCATCGCTTATGGACCTGCATCTCTGGTCTTAGACTAGCAGTAGCGGCGCATTGCCTTCCAACCTGGTCTTTACTAAGACCAGAACCTCGTCGGTGAGGGACTTTAAGTAAAACTCGGTGTGGAGATTGCACGGACTTTCCCATCGTGACGCCGGCCTTCAGGTTAGTCAATCGCGAAGACTTGGCAGCCGCTGCAATCGTCCCGTGAGGGGAACGAGGAAATGCATGAACAACTTAACTTAGGAGGTAGTCTTAGACTAACAGCACACCAAACACCTGGGAGCGTGATGGAACACGTTTTGTCTGTAGATGCTGCAAGGTGACAAGTAGAGCTTGTATGTAACTCGTTTCAAAAGTGGCCAAAATTCACTAACGCTGCCATAACCAAGCTATCTCACAGCTGTTCTTCGCAGTAAAATGACACACAGGATAAATATATACAACAATTCCCGGCCCGTATGTACAGTTCGTAACCAATTTCAACCCCGACATATCCGTATACCCTGACAAGTAACCTTTACCCATATATACCCATATATACGTAATGCTCCATTTCCGCCGTGTGGACTGGAGTAGCTCAAGTCATAGTCCCACATGCAACCGACCCCATCGTCAATAACCTCATAAAACCGCCGGCAGAGAAGGCACCAGGACTTCCGCCCCAAGTTCTCGCACATGTAGTCCGGCGCAGCTAAACCAGACCATTACCATAACCGCCGCTGATAATACACAGGCGCATCGCCGCGCGAGAGGCGCTGAATCTCCGCCTTGATGCGTTTCCTCCTCTCGACCCGACTAAGGGCCTCCCCGCCCTCCTGGACGCCGTCCCACGACCCCTTGACGTTCAGAGTCGAGTCGTCATCACCGTCGTCCTCTTCGGACGGTGTCAGGGGCTTTTGCGCCGGCTCATCGACGTCTGGCGGCGTCAGTCGCACCTCGATTGTTTCCCCGTCCTGGGGCTGAGACAGCGGGTCGACCGCTACCTCGGCGTGGGGGTTCTGTATCTCGACCATAGTGCCATCCTCGAGGCGCACAGTCGTCTTCGTCCTCTTGAGCGCCTCTATATCCCAGACTTTTGGCTTCGGGCGCGTGACGACCCGTGGTCGGATTGCTGTTCGGAGTTCGCGCAGCGTGCGCTGTTGAACGAGACAGCCACTGATGAATAGGGCGGATGTACACAGCAAAACTATAGGTAACCAAAAGAATTAATTAGAACCTCAAGTATTTTACGAGCTAGGTAATGTACAAAGTAATTTTGAGAAGGTTATAAGGGGATGGAGGGGATTCTTCCCGCACCTATTGCACACGTAATCAGCACTGACACTTGTGAGGACGTCAATAGCATTGTATTGGCGTAGAACGTAGTGGTAGATTTGCAGTCAACATGAATGACCATGCAGTAAGCCTATATATACGACAGATACTGAAATGAGGAAAGAAACAGAAAATATATCAACTTGACTCCAAAAGAAGAGAGATCGAGATGCTTAAGATGACCTAGATTTGCTTTGCATTGGATGACGACGTTGAAATCAAATGTTCTAAATTTCCTGTTTTGTCGTCGGATCCCGTTGACACAGCAACCATCTCTACTAAGTCGGAAATCGGCAAGGCTTGGCGGTTGCACCAGCAGATCCGCCCTTCACATGCTAATAAACCTGATTTATGTTCAGATCGTGTTTCAATTTTATGAATTATAATGAGTTATATAAGTCGTTAACTCGCAATTCCTGTTATTGAACATTGCAACCTACCCACCGCCCGACACACTGCGACCCCCGCAATTCTCATCTATTTAGTACCGTATTTGATACAACTCATTGCACCCCGCGAACCACAGCATGTTTCGCATCGCTGCGGCCCGCTAGTGGAGATGGCAATGAATGTCTAAAACATCTACATAGTACACGCGACTCATGAGTAGTAGCATTAGCTATAAATGGCTGGACCATTTTGGATCCGGATGCTCGTGATCCCGACTCCACTTACTTTAGATAGTGAAATCTCATAGACAGGTGAATGCATTCCTCGTCGCGTGAGCCGCAAAGCGATCGGAGAAGGGTTAAGGAATCCATACGGTCGCATAATGCCCTCCTGGCGCACATCCAGAGGACCAAGGGACCTCCGCATAGACAGAAATAATAGCCATCAGTCTCCGAGAGTCGGCGGGCATCACACGACTCAAACATAGAGTTCCTAACGGGGGAAAATATAGATGGCAAGAGGTTACTTGTCGAGCTTCATAGCCCCACCTACAATTCCCACACGGAAGCAGTGAGGCTTAGTTAGTATATCAATAAGTAAAGGGGTTGTATCAGCCACTTTAAGCTCGAACAACATATGTGTAAGCTGCTACTGTACTAAAGAGGAGCGAAAGAAAGTTCTGTCGAAACCTTAGATTGAAGGTGCTACTCCCACTTACAGTAACTGTTCCCAATACACACCGCGGAATTGCCTTTCGCCGTGACTGTGTCTGCCTCATTCAATACTTTACCAGGTGGACCTGGGCTCCGACTTAGCACGGCGTCGACCGAATCGTTTCCGACCCGCACTCTCGCGCGCTCCCTCCCTTCGCTCCGAACGTCCTTCGCATAATTTCTTTCTCCGTACGACTCTCCTGTCCGTCGATTGCATCGACGCTACGGAATATTCCCCAAAGACCGGGAAGATTATTCCGTGCATGGCCTTAGCATATAAAACTAGCTAAGTAGATCCAACCACATAGACCAGGTTAGGAGTTTTTCTCCTTTTGCAATAGCAATAAGTCAATACTGAAACTACCAGCGGTACGAACTGTGACATTATGCCTCCTCATCTGCCCTCATTCTCCAAACCTTATTGATAAATTTATACACGATAAGTATACTCTTTTCCCAATGTCTATTTCCTTTAAGTGAATACTCAGGTTCAAGCGAGAGACTTTACGCGTCACACGTAGCAGCATAACAGCTCGCACAAAATGAGATGCTGTAACAAGGGTTTGAGATCAAGGGCTTGGAAGAGACTTCGAATTGCAATAATCATCTAGGGCTTCAAGGGGGCCATGAAGATCCAGTCCTCCGCTTCACCCAGGCGGCGATCTAATGTCTATATATGCGAAAGCCTCGCTTTTTCTCCCTCGCTCTTGTATACCATCAGGCACGAACAGGTAGCTCAACAGCCCAGGTATTGTCTAAAAGTGCGGCACAAATTGTAACCACCGGACATCTAAGAAAGCTATCTCGGGCAAGTCCCTGAGGCTTATCACAGCCTCAACCAGTAGTATTAGCCTCGAGATATAGTAGAGCGTGCCCAGGATCAGAAAAAAAAGGCACCAAGGCATGCGCTTCTTGTAGGAACCAAACAACTCCATGCTGGACACGTTGTAACCGGCTTGCCAGAACCCAACCATCTCCGAGGCGCCATAGATGCTAAGGGAGCCGAAAACAGCGATGGAGTTCGCCCGCCACAAGATAAGCTCGACGTAACTGGGGAACTCTATGCCCCAGCCGAGGAAATGGATAGCGGCGAATATGCACACCGGACATCCCAAATAGTAGTTTTCTGCAAAGTTCCTGGGTCTGAAGTCTCGATCGTTCGGTATTCCTAGTAGAAACCACGGTAAGCAAAGGCCATCTTAGGCTTAACAAAATACGGGAGGGGGGCATCATACGATTGAGTGGGCGGGTCTGTAACTCATGCTTCAAGACAAAGTTTAGGACCGTCGGACACCACTTCCTCGACCAGTAAATATCAGGTTCGACAAAGTCGAGCGGTGTGTCGACGTAGGGCATATCGATGGCTATTTCGCCAGCCGCAGCCAATATGGTGGCCATGTCGCACTTGGACGATACCACGGTCGGCTCTCTGACGTTTAATGGTTTGTTCCACCACAAGCATAACGACACGAGTGAACAAAGTACTATGGCGGTAGTAAAAAGCTCGAAAGGTGTAATAGAGTATCCTTGAGCGGCACGTCCTAAGAACTTCAACATCAGCCACCCCGACTGGAAGAATGTGAGCCCCTTAGCCAGGCTGTCGGCTTTGCTCTTATCTTGTATGTCCAGTTGTGTGATCGTTGGGGCTTCGATGCAGTCGTTGCTTAGCAAATACAACATCTGCTTGGCCGTAACCGGAAACGGTGGACTTCCAACGATGTCGAGAACAAACCCCCCACTATCTGCGTAGAAACCGTGGGTTATGGTCCACTGCGGCGGTTTGTTGGGAAGCTTCTTCATGTCCTCTACGGACTGTCTGGCCGAAGAAAGCTGGGCGAACGCAAATAGAATAGGCAGCTCTGGGGCTAAGACGGCTGTGAAGAGCCATCGCAGTCTTCGGAGGAATTGGGTGCGATACGTCTCGTCTTTAGCAGGGAGGTTCAGGTGTAACATGGACCATAGGCAGAGAGCCATAGTTGTTAGGCAAGGCCAGACGATATCCAGAGTGCCTCGAGTATCTGGACTTGGAACCCACGAGTATTGATCGGCAGTGGAGGATGGAATCCATCCCTCTTGACAGATTTGGGGAGCCATACTTCTGCGGTATGCCGACTCGTAGCAGATTCGGAGGTTAATCGACGGGGCAAGAAATGCGTACAAATTGAGACTTACATGGTGTTTAAAAACGTTGACTGCCTTTAAATATGGCCTTGACCCATCACCCACCTAGGACTCAGACTAACACGAGGCTGCTCGGCCGCCGCTCCAAGTTTGGACCGCATTGTCTATAAAAGGAAATATCCCACGGTATTACAAAGAGCGCCGGTCGACCTAAACTATAGTGTTGGGGGCTGTCATCGAGCTTGACCCTGGTACTTTGCTGCAGAAAAGAGGAAGACAGAAGGTGAATTCTAAGAAAAGGAGGGTAGTATCCGGTAAGTGGCAGCATACAGCGTAGTCCCTGCGGTCGAATATGGAAGCTGACACCAGCTGTAGTCGTTAATAAGTTTCGAGAACAGCTGGGTTTGATAGGAGTCTTCCTAGAGGGATATACCACGCCCCGAAAGTTCGCCTTTGCATGTAGTTGAAAATTGCACGGCCAATTTCATTTCTGATCTTCAAGACAAAAGCGAGGAAGATAATCGCCTCATGCAGTTTCCAGTATTGACAGGGCCATTTCCAGGGGAGCGCTTGCCGTCATAGACCGGGTTTCCAGGGGTAATGCTATCTTTACATGATAATATCGTCGTAGTGTGGCTTGGAACTCTCGACTACCATAGGGCAACGGGATTCTTGGATATATATTAAGATGGTCATCATGCAGGTATTAGCTGAAAGCCGAACTTAACATGTAGTGCGTGTGGAGATGACGGTGAAGAAAGTAAATGAGGCCGTCGAAGTGGCCGTCGAACAAGCAAATGCGTCAAATTCCTAGTCCACCTACATAAGCCATGGAAAAGCACTATACAGGACATGTTTAAACCAATACCGGCTAGTACCTACATGACGCCCAATCTTACAGTAGGCTAAGGCAACCATAAGCATAGAAATCGAAATAAGTACGCACTAGTCAGCATCTAACATGTATACACGGAAACATATAAACGTAAAGAAGCTGTAAGACAAGTATAAAGCATAGTGTATAAAGCAGCCGCTCACGAAGACTACTACATCAATTACGCTATATTATATACAGAAACAATATTTACTTCGCTTGACAACGTTATAATAATGATCATAAAATATAGTTGGTATTTGTTTTTTTGCTTCGTAGGTCGCGCGGCCTGTGTAGTGTTTTTCCATGGCTTATGTAGGTAGACTGCAAATCCCCACTTTAGTATTATCCTATACTATGTAAGTATGTTACACACATGCCTAAAATAGGTCAGCCACACATGTCATTTTATCCACACAATCCGACGTGAACGATTCTATTCATCCCTATTCATGCAGGCAGATTGACTAGAACATTTTCGATCTCGCAAGTAATCAAGCGTACGACACCCCTTATCTTATTAGGTCCATGTACCTGTAAACAAACCCATCAAATTCGCCCGTCAGAGACCTTATCCTTCAGTAATTACCAACTGGTAACCTCAACATTCGCAAGTGAACAAACGACTAAACAGGTGATAATGACTGCGTGGCATTGGGCGTCCTCAGGTTATTTTCCGAGTCCGGTCGGTGGAATTGGCGTTCTGGTCGTCATTCTATATGCCATTCTCTGTACCACCTTGCGCTTCCGGCAGACGCGCGCCATAGCAAACAAATTCGGATATACTACACGCGCATCATTTGCCAGTATGACGGTAGATGACGCCTACCAGATTCAAAAGTGGCTTGCAGAGCAGGAGTTTCCGAAAGTCTTCTCTGCATCCGTATTCTTTGCTCTCTTTAAAGCACGTATATTTACCTCCCCCTGTGGATTATTCCATTTGCTAAACCTTCCGCCCCAGACCTATGGCGTGCCAACTATTTCAAGACTTCTGGTTCAGACTGGTCACTTCACCTACCGCGGCGATGGCACCGATGCCTCCAAGCGTGCAGCCGACACGAGTGTTCTCCTGACCAATATGGTCATAGGGAGGCCTGGCTCTCGACGAGCAATAGAGGCTGTTGCACGCACAAACTATCTTCACAGCCGCTATCTGAAAACAGGCCGGATCTCTGACGATGATATGCTCTATACACTCAGCCTGTTCACCTTAGAGGGAATGCGCTGGACCGACTTATACGAGTGGCGTAGGTTGACCCCGATGGAGAGATGTGCCATGGCAACGTTCTGGAAGGCGTTAGGTGAGGACTTACAGATAACTTGTCGCCAGCTTCCGTCGTTTCAATCTGGATGGTCGGACGGATTGCACTGGTTGGAAGAGTTGGATGACTGGAGTCGTCAATATGAAGCCAGGCACATGAGACCAGATGATTCTAACGCCTTACTTGCCGAATCAACCGTCAATCTCGCGTTACATAATGTGCCTAACATGTTCAAACCTCTGGCCCGACAACTAGTGGCTCTCCTACTTACTCCTCGGCTAAGAGAAGCCATGCGGTATGTTGCCATATTGGTTTACCTATTTCATTCCTTGTGCTTGGTGACATGAACTCTCGGCTTGAGGGGAAGCGCCGGCTGACAAGCGCACTATTGAAAAGAATCCCCCATCCTTCCCCGGTATACCAAACAACATTCAGCCTCTTCATTAGCTTTCGAAAGGTTCTCCTCCGTCATCTCTTTTTGCCGCGATCATATTTCCTTCGGCACCACTACATAGAAGAGAACTCAGACCCGTTGACCAATCGTTACCACGTCTCCCGATGGCGTTTTCACCCGTGGTACGCCGCTCCCAGCTTCAAAGATCGCTGGGGTGCCAAAGCCTGGATCGCCTGGGCAACAGGTAAAAGGGAGGGATGGATAGGCACTGGGAAGTTCATTCCGGAGGGCTACCTTCTTCCCGAGGTCGGACCGCAAGGAGAGATCGGAAGGGGTTTGGACGATATGGAGGGCACCGTCAACCTCTTGTCGTCAAGGGATCCGCACCGGCGCCCTTTCGCCCGGGCATGATCCACAACTAATTAAGGCACCGTACCGCGATGGCCTCCCCACCCCAATGCTTTCATATCCGCTATCCTGAGTTGTGATTACGCGTGAGGCTGGTTACACTCATAAAAGAGGCTATTGCATTCACCATTCTGCAATAGGTATATGATAAGGCTGTATGTAGCTTGGAAAATTAGGTGAGGGCCATCCCGATAATGTGTCATCTACATGACTTTTATCTCCAATACCTTCCAGGGAGAGAAGCGACAGCTCCACGCACCGCGCTCCCACCCAATTCACTAATTCCCCGGCGTTGTCGACTCGCTGACAGGTAAGAGGGGGGCAGATGTCATGGTTGAGTCGTGCCGTATGTGGCTAGAGATTGTTGACAACAGAAGTATACTGACTTCTATTTAACTTAATGAGACACGTTATTATTTGAGAACAAATACGGAATATCGCCGAGCGATATATAATCTTTAGCGAGATTCTACTTAAACATGCTACTGATCATGTACGGACTGGTTTCTTTTCTGTTCCCAGTCTCTCGTCTTGTACTTTAACACCTTAAGCATAGGGTAGCAATATGAATTTCATTCTTTCAACGTCCAAGCTTTCGCTCGCCTTCGACTTAGCAGCAAATGCGGAATGCCAAGACTTGGACCGGACATGTAGTTATCATAGGGTCCGCGCGCGGGGGTGATCATCTAGGTTAGATGACACGGCGGCCACCCCGAAAGCCCATACCAAGGCGCCACCTTTTTGAAGGGCGCTGACCTTGGCATAACCGGGATGACGGCGCAAATTACGGTCAACCGGCCATAAATAGACCAGACCTTCCATCGGGCACGATTCTGACACGCGCTCGATCTACGCCAAAGTATTACCTGTAATAGTAGCCGCGCTAGCCTAATTAGTTTCAATACCAGCCCGAGAACACATCGCTGTTGCAGTGCTTCGCAATATTTGTTTACAATTGCCAAAGACTTGGCAGAGAAGCTTTTAGAACTGGAGAATGCAACAGCATCAAACAAGTTTCAAATCATCAAATGGCCCGTGTGCGGCTTCACCGTGCATTATACCGTGCACGTAAGCCTCGCCTATCACGCACCATCCCGTACCGCTCTTCCTCAAGACATAGGGCGTATCAGCGCCTGATATGATACAGACTTGGTCACCCTTTTCCAGAGATTCGGAAGATATGCCCCAGTAATTACTTGTAGTTCGAAAGATCCGCCTCCCCCTGTAAGCTGTGTTGAAGCTTTGGCGGATGGCGTTCGTATCAGAATCCATCCTTTCTCTCTCCACGTCCCCATGTGAATCCCTAAGGGATACCTCGATTAACCGCCGCACCTCTTCCCAGGTAGGGATGACGTTATGATTTGCCTGGCTCGAGCTGAGATCGTCAATAGCGCCTCTAGTTTCTTCAAGATGCCTTTCAAGGTCGCTTCCGCTCGGAAGTTCTTCGGGGTCATGAAGTTTATAAAATTCCAGGCCTTCCTCTAATTCTTTCACGAAGACAGCAATCAAACAGTGAAAAGCGTAAACAGCTTCAAGTCCAGCGGGTTTGCCGTGATATCTGCCCGCGACCAACGTCCGTAACCATGCCATGGAAGAGTCCGGATCATACGGAGACGACAACGATGTGGATTCACCAAAAAACTTTAAAAGAAGATAGAACTCATTGTTATCGACTTGGCGATAAAATGGCCCGATGTCAGCGACAGCTTCAAACAAAGTCCCTTTGACGGTCAAGCACTTCGATTGACGTTCGAGATTAATAGGGTGCCATGCTTGACCTCCATCAGCTCGCCAATTGCCGTAGCCCTCTGCTCCAGGCCCCTGTGGCAACGTCCGAGCCTGACCCCGTGAAAGGGTAGCCCCATTCTTGTTCCTGTCTGCGAAAGATGGGCTCTTAGGGATGTCAATATCATACAGTTGCGGCCAGCGTGTGTAGTCTGGGACCCATGAGGGAAGTGTGATGGAGGGGTCGGACCGGGTAGAGGGGGGCAGTCCAACGAATCGAAGAATATTAAGGTCTTCTGATTCATACATCGCCGCGTAGGTAGCATTCATGAAGACATCCGACGTTGAGGCTTGGAAGTCCGCTGTAATTTCATCTCTCAACCTCTTGTTCGCAGCAGTCTCCTGCCAGATCCCTATAAGACCAATGACTTTATCGGGAGCCTGTGAAGCGTCTAGGTAGCGTGCATAGCTCAATAAACTCTCCAGGGTGAACGATGCCTTCTTTCCTTCACCGCCAAAAACTGTGAGTATGAACTGGTTGTTGAGATTGGATTTCAAGGGCGAGAATGAATGTATAGGTGGCGCATTTGGTTCTGGATCAAGCAAATGACTTGGGTCGTCTGCCACCGAGTTTTCGTCAATATTGCTGTTGCTTTGCGACATCTCTTGGAGAGCTTCCGCGAGGCCGGTTTCTTGCAGCAGTCTCGCTGATCTCACCAAGTTCTTCCAAACGATCTCAGTCTCGCCACAGAAGACGACGATAGATTTGGCGAAATAGCTCTCTTGAGCCACCCAAACCCGACTAAACCAGGCCCTCTGGAGTAACGCGATATAACTGTACCACTCTTCTAGACTGATGGACGGCTCGATTCCTAACCTAGGGCAAGGATCATCTCTATTAAGGTCACAGTGCTGCAGGATATGGGCTCCCTCCGCGACCGACGCGAGCCGGTTGACTACGGAGGCTGCGCGCTGACTATGTTCATCCCTAGGGCCTAGCCAGATTAGAACCTGGTGTGCGTGAGCGTAAATACCGCTCATCATCTTGATTTGCTTCGAGATTTCTCTCTTGTTCTTCTGATTAATACAGATGGCGTCTATCCAGATCGGCCGAGAGCATGAGGAGACTATACCATCTGCACTTAGTACGTGAAACCCCTTCTTTCGGAAGAATTGGAGACATTTCAATAAGTTCCGAGAGACCTCCAAAGGCTGTCCATCACACAGAATCTGCTCACTGAGGGGGTTGCGTGCCTCATCTTGAAACTCCTGTGAGGATTCCGGAAGACCGAGAGGGTTTTTCCACGTGTACGACAGACAATCGAACAACGGATGACTGTCAAAGTCTACCACTTGAAGAGAGCAACTTATCTGCTTACTGTGGTGAGACTCGGGACTAACCCAGAGAAGGCGGATATGTCTGTCGGATGGTAAGTTAGAGTACATGGTGCCTTGTTCAGCCACCATTCATTGTTAAATTGGAGTTTTGGTCGATTGGTCAATCAAAAAGCCCAGTCTAGTATTCAAACTCGGTGAAGGTTTCTATCCTAGGCGAGGTCTCTTTTGATCTATAAACGTCTGCTGATGAATTCATGCATTTGTAATTATGGGCCGACTCATCGCCATACCACGGGTATTAGTGCATAGAGCTGAACAACGAATTGAAATACGGTACAGAGCTAAAAAATTGCATTCCAATGCGACTCTGTGCTAGCCATTTTGGAAATTGGGGGCGGTTTGGATCTTGAGGCGAGAAAAGGCGACGCTAACGCAAGGCGCATTCACTAAGGACGGCTTTAATGCAGCTAAATCGCCTCGTTCGCCATAGGACTGAAAGGTCTATAATTACTATATACCTCTGCGTTGCTTCTAGCCACATAAGTAAGTAGTGTTGTAAGCGTGCCTATGTGCAGCCTTAATCTACCTAAATGGCAGATGGATCAACAGCGTTGGATATATGCAACTGAGCTACCACGTTTAAGTCGTACAGTTTAGAGTTATAGAAAGCAGTTAGCTTCAAAACTACGTTTTATATAAATATGAATGAATTGAAGCTATAGAAGGCTGTAGAAAGCACATGGCTAAGATGGTTACCTAATTGTATAATCAACATGGATAGGGGGGGAATGGTGGCATGAATAGCCAAAAAGGGTAACAGAACTAGTTAAGCAGGCTATGAAGGCAGGCTACGAAGGAGGTCAGCTTCATTTTGGAGCATTCTGCCCTTCCTCCCCTAGCCGTCTAGTTTAAAAGGAGTAGTCCAGATGCAAGCTTCATCATCAATATTCAACACATCGCAGTCCACGCCAGTCGCTACTCTTCTGGATTTCTACCTCGTTTGTTATTCTTTGCAATTCGATCTCGTCTACAGCTTCGGATGAGTGATTCCGCCAATTTGCAATTGTACTTATGAAAATTATGTTGATCTCACGTGTGTTCGCCACTCTTGGATGGCTTATAGCAGGTCCCGCAGCGGCCCAGTCAACGCCGACAACATCAATATCGACAGCTTCCGCCGCGCAATCCACGGCTTGTGGATATATTGTAAACTCGGGCGGTGCGTTTCCCGTCCTATGAAAGTGGCTCAAATGCCTCGAAACACATATCTAATCCACCTCCTTGCTTAGATTATATATTCAACGCCAGCGTGATCTACGAGTGCATGACCAGCGTTCCTTTTAACGCAGCCGTTGCCACTCGCTTCATTGCCTACTACAATGATACTCTACAGTTTCAAAGCACTCTGGCCTATCACAAAAATCCACCCCCAAGCTACCAGCAAAACGGCGTGGACTTAATAGGAGGCCTCAGGCGTCTCCAACAAAATATCGACGAGGGCCTTTATAGCAACCAGTACAATTTCGAAACAGATCTCATGCGACTTGTCCAGGCGGCTCACGATGGCCATCTTTTCCTCGATGCGGGTGTTCTCGCAGCTTTCGCATTTGCTAGTCCAAGAGACATCGTGTCGGTGTCTCTCGATGGAACCTCTCTGCCTAAGGTTTATTTATCAGGTATGATAGCTGCTTATGTCATGTACAAACGTGTATGTACACTATTATACTTGCTGACCTCCTCGCAGATGACTTGTTCGACAGCGAATTCTTCACTTCATTCCAGCCCTCTGCTCTGCAGTCCATCAACGGAGTGGATGCGGTAACATATCTCAAGCAATTCGCAGCTAATAACTCTTTCGGCACGTTAGAGTCGCACGCGGATTGGAATCAACTGATGCTCAGCCCCGCGTTAGACGTCCTTGCATACTACGACGTCTTTAGCGGCGGTGCAACATTTTACCCTGGAGATACCATTACATGGACTTTCGAGAATGGAACTAGCCAAACGGAAAATTATGAAGGAATATATTTTAGTCAAGGCCCGACGGGTCCCCTGGAGACCGGTGGCGACTTTTACAACTTCTTCGTTCTGGGTTTCTACCCTGCTGGCTTCGACCCCTACAGTGACGATGGCGACGACGGCAGCGGAAGCACCACGAGCTCAGCTACAAGCTCGGATATTCCCTCTCCATCTACGACGATGCCTCAACAATCGGCAACGGCTGCACTGGGTGGATGGGACAATCCAGCATATCCTGCCAATCCCGACGTCGCGCAGCCAGATCTTAGCACAACCGGGGGAGGATATCTATCAGGTAAATACATATGAGAAGCAAAAACAACTTGACCGATCACGGCACTGATATACACTAGGATATTTCCTCCGAGATTCCTCCATCGCCGTGTTGAGCATCCCGAGCTTCGATGAGTACGGGGATGCGATAAACAGCTTCCAGAGAACCGTTCAAGCCTTCATCCAACAGGCCCGAGCGGCCGGGATGACGAAAGTCGTCATCGATGTCCAGCAAAACGTCGGCGGACAGCCGCTCTTGGCCATTGATGCGTTCCAGCGCTTCTTCCCCAACATCCAACCCTTTGCCGGCTCACGGATGCGGGCTCACTACGCTGCCAACGTTATGGGATCTACCGTTACAAACTACTGGAACAACCTACCGGTGGATGACCCTGACTATGACGCATTACTTACCAACGAGTGGCTGGCCACAGATCGTATTGATGCAGCGACAGGTCAATACTTCCATTCCTGGGCTGAGTTTTACGGTCCTAACAATTACAACGACGACGATTTCACGAACCTGGTCAGTAGATCCTGTTTCTTCTCTTTGAAAGTGTTATCTACTAACTCAAAATTCCGAATTAGCAACGGTACAACACATCCAACGAGCTGTTCAATTACGAATCCACCGGCGAAACCGCCAACTTAACAATCCCTTCACCAGTAGCCGATGCCCTTCCACCGTTCGCGGCCAGCGACATTGTCATCGTAGGTTTAATCAATGCCCGTGGTGTTAGCATAACAACCCTGTTTTTCTCACTCCTTCTTTCTATCTAGCTCTCCGACGGCATCTGTGACTCCTCGTGCTCCCTGTTCTTGGAACTGATGCACCACGAAGCGGGCGTGCGCACCGTCGCCGTCGGCGGTCAACCCAGGGACGGTCCCATGCAGGCGCCGTCTGGCAGCCGAGGCGCGCGTGAATACGACATCGACATCCTGGACGAGAACATCAAATTTACCCAGATAGTCCTGCAAATGCAGAACTCGCCTGACGCCACCTTCCTGCCAAACCGCACCAAGGTCAGCGACTTCTTCGTCCTGGGTGCGAGCATCAACCTGCGCGACCAGGTCCGCCGCGGGCAGACTACGCCGCTCCAGTTCGCCTACCTCCCGGCCGACTGCCGTATATACTACACCCCGCAGACCGTATATAACTACACCAGACTGTGGGAGCATGCCGCCGCTGCCACGTGGACCGACACCAGCCTGTGCGTGCCGGGCTCTACCGGTCATGCCGACTCGGCCTCTGCCGGCCCGGACGGTATTGGTACCAACAAGACGTCGGCGTTAGACCTCAGCAGCGGCGCCTCCAACCATACCATGATTCCCGCCGACCTGATACAGCCCGACTGGCTTCTTGATGACGGCGCGACGTCTCGAGCTGTCTACCCCACCACCAAGGCAACGTCGTGCGATCCAAGAAGGGGGTGCGGAAATAATATGGCGTGCGAGCAACGACGGCCATGCCAGGCGGCGAAATCGAGTTACGTCTGCGTATCTGTGTGTTGGGACATTGACGGATGGTGTTCTGACGCCTCTGGTCCGGGCCGGTGCCGCGCGAGCACCAAAACGAACAAGAAGATTGGCTCCCAGGACATGTATGCCGGGACTTGCCTCGTCCCGCCGCCTCCTTGTCCAGGCCAGTCTAAGACTTACCGTGCACCTCCACCCCGTCCTTAATTGACGGTGCTGGAGGCGATCGCCATCCCTTTGACACCTACTCCGGCGTGATGACCTCCCGAGCCCTAGCGACATCTTTGCGATAGCACATATTCAAATATTTTATTCTTTGACACTCATTAATTCATTAGTTAAAATAATAACTCTAATCAAAGTTTCTAGATTAATTCCATTTTGTAACTCTCTTTTTCTTATAAAACGCGTTAATTAATAATGCCACAAAACTCTGCAAGAAGAAAGGTAGACGCTGGCATATAATAGGGGCCTAAAATGCTCCTACAATAGCGATTGTAAAGCTTGCAAAAATATTTACGATAACTTTACGAAAACGGGTGCTTTTAGTTAGAATAGCTGGCAAATACAATGTGGCTCTACATAACTCTAAATATTGTTAGGGCTTCTAATAGAAGCAAAATTAGGTGGTAAAAAAGTACTTCAAATATTATTGTTTTAACTATCCATTTCATCTCTGCCTAGTGTTCACGGAGAATATTTACGAATATTCGGTGCCGTTTCTAGGTAGGTGAGCCTTGAGTTGTCAGTTGTCTAAGAATTGGATCTGAAGAGTTAGCTTGTTCTGAACTTGAAGGGTTTTGGAGAAGGTAGTGACCGCAGCGCAGATTTCATCTTTAGAACGGGCAAAGATGATCCACCGATAGCTGCTATAGCTACCTGTAGAATGAACTGAGTAGAAATAACCCGTAAGGCCGGTCGGTTGGTGATAAAGTATATCTATGTAGAGGACTTGAGGTGGATGAGTCGCGGGAGCGGCAGGAATCTGTCGAATTTGCCGGCACCTAGCTTAGTAATAACAACAATTAAGGTCAGCTTCATATCGCCAAAATATTGCTTAAAGCTTCTATGCATGTATCATTATTCGACACGTTATCAAGGGTGAGATACTCAACTGACTCGCAATCGATCCCAGAAGAGTCTAATATACTAGCCACCTCTTCTGCGATAGCGAGGCCTGTATAACGACCCGTCAGGGGTAGCAGAACAAGAACCCTAGCCGTGTCGCCACATCCATTTTCGTTCACCCGATTTATCTTGATCAGTCAAACACTTAGGGAACTGTGTAAAATGCGTAGCTGTCAAGAGCCCATAATTTGGCCATTCTGACCATTCTCGGGAGTCGTTTCGTGTTCTGGTCAACGGGGATGATGATTAGGGTGTATCCAACAGTAAAGGTTCACTTTCAAGCGGTAAGTCTGTCTTTGAGGCTCCCACCCGGCGGCTTCGCCGAGAGCGAATGTCGCGATTTAACCGAAACCGAGCGCTGTGAGCTACTCGCCTCTAAAGGGGGGTACAAGAATTCGTCGTAAATCTATAGTGACAATTTATAGGAGATGGAATTAAGATGAGTTATGGCATTAGTTAGAGCTCAGGATAGGGAAGGTGGGGGACGAGAATACTCCTATTCAATCTATCCTGACGACACGAAACATGGAAATATGAAGAAAACCGTCTAATTATCAGTATCTGATGCCTTATATCAGGGTATACTCTCGACACTATTGTAGCCGTGGTGCAAGTGGTATGGCCGCCCCTGGTAGGCAACAGCAGTCCCGCTTCCTACTAGACTTAGCTTATATAGCATCGTAGCTCGAGCAGTTTTAGTTAAATCATCTGCTATATTCCAGATCCAAACCTCGACAACAATATACTACATCGAAGCCAAGGGAGATCGCTAGATATGACTGATTGATCAATTCCTGATAATGTTCTCGATAATATACTCGAGAAATACGAACCCAACGATGTCACTGTCACACGGACGACCCAAGGGATTGGGACTGCCTCAAGCACCCAAAACCCTTCGGGCCAAAACCTCCAATATCATGTATATAATCATATGAGCGGCAAGGCTGGTTCCCGTACCCGTTCCGCTCGTTCTCGCGATAACTTGATCGCTCCCAATACAGGCTATAGGAGAGCGAGGAACGAAAGTGAGGCTTTTACATATAGAGGCGAAGGTCGCAGCCTGGCTGAAGGAGAAGGACTAGACCTTCATGGCCCCTTTGACACCCTACACGATTATTGCAATATAAACACTCTTCCAAGCCTTTGAGATCAAGCCCTTGTTAAATCATTTCTGAGGAAAAGGAAGAGATTATTGTTGTACAGTCAGCTTTAATAAGTCCGCAACATTCGTTGAAATCCTTGCTTGCTAATTCCCACGTCAGATATTGTCGAGACCTTAGGCAATGCCAAACATGCAATTACATTGAGAGAATAAGAAATTTATTTCCCTTCCCAATATTTTCATCAATGAAACGGAGGTCCTCCCAGTAAGCCCAGTGATACCTAACCGTGGGAACACATTATTGAAGGTATAAGTATGCTAAGAATGTAATTCATTGGTTAAGTATCGCTTATAGTTAGTTAATAGGACTGCCATAACGCCGCGATTAGTCAGCGTGCATGTTGTATTAAGCATTGAAGAATACTACCTAAGTACTTGTACAGTGGGGTAAGACGGTACCTCTACAAGACCTAATATGGTAGATGTGTATGAAGCGAAATACCCAACCACTGGCTTTCCCCAGTCTTCACGATTTCAGCATATTCTATGCTATCAAACCAGTTAGAGAGCTTTACCTTCCCCAACCGCCCACAAGTCGAATCGTCAGACGACAAATTCGCAGAGGTGAGGCTGCCGACATATTTTGCTCCGTAAAATAACTGACAAAATTGCTACAGAAGGGACAAATAGTGAGGCAAGTAACAAGACCACATCGGGCCACGTGGTTTATCAAGCATTTAAATTCGGACCTAGCAGGTCAAACTTACCATTGGTGGCGTTCTCAGCATTCGTCCTTCATATCAAGTGCAGGGTACATAGAGTACCATGACCTGTCTTGCGCCGAGTATCATCCAATTACGAGAGCGATAATGGCTGGGGGGAGTATTAAACAAGATGGGCATGGAGGGCCGACTGTTGTGCCAGAGAAGCGAGGTCGCTCATCAGTTCCGCGGGCGACAGGTATCAAGCGAAGTGCAGACTCTGGCAAAGATGGCACTGTATCAACGAGATTCAGTCATCTTGCGTCCAGAGTCGTGCGAGATTGGCAACACTTCGGGCAATACGTCAACGACATGCCTTATTTCGGCACGTCGCTAAGCACTGAAGATTCTATACGCGTTTTGACTCTTAGGCCGGGTGCGTGGGAAGATCAAGTTGAGTGTGAGCTTTCGATAGAGCATGTCGATAATCTCCCGCCTTTTGAAGCGTTATCTTATACCTGGGGCGATCCTGAGGAGCGAACGCCAACCTCGAGTTTCAGATGCGAGTATAGACTTAAACAGCAGTAATTCCCTGGGTAGCTTCGCCCCTTCTAGCGAAAAGTAAAATGAAATCTATCATACTATATGGCACGTGATCGCCAAAACTACACATCACAGGTACTTACCAGAAGGCATGTTTCTGTCGATCCACCGCTGTCCAGCAGCAGAGAGGTAATTCCTGCCAGATCAAACCAATGTTTAGGACTGCTTGCGGTCGGATTTCTCGCATCACCCTTTAATCCACTTGGCGAAAGGGTTCTTTGAAGTATGGGAATTGTGCAGTGGGGATTAAACGAACGTGGAGTCTTGCTGGGTAGAGACAACAAGTAAACAGGGCTTGAGTCATGAAGAGGAAGAAAACTCTACTATATGTGGTGTAAAGCTATTAGGTCGACGGCCTCTTGCCTAGCTGGGGTGATCTGAAGGGGATGTAAAGGGGGGAGGGGGGGAGACTGGCAGGATGGGAGCGAACTAGAAAATCAAATGTAACAGCGACATAAACCAAACAAGATATATACCCTCAGATTAGCTCTCAGGTTCTCATTGGCAACCATTCCCTCGCTCCGCCAGCTCAAATGTCCAGCGGAGCTCGTTCAGGCTGCCTGCAAATTTGGCTTTTTGGATACTTGGTCATCACCGGGTTATCTTGTAAAGTGCTTCACAGCACGAACAAAAGAAAATAGTACAACGGCTTCGAAGGCAACCGCGGTCACTCGACCAAGCGGCTCAACGCTCACCACCATGAACTCCGATTGAAAACTATTAAGATAGTCATCGAATGCGGCTAGGAAGGCGCATTCTCTTGAAGTACAGGGTTGTCGTCATTGCTCGGGCCGGCAAAAGCCGCGTGCTGCGGAACCGTAATGATATTGCGACCGCGGAAGCCTGTTCGACTCCAGCTGCTGCCAACCCACAGTGTGTGATCGGCCTTGCTCGGATCTCTGTTCTTTGTTTTCTTGTCATGTGCCGAATGTCCTGGGACGATCGACTCCATTAAGCTCGATTAGATTTTCGTCATTGCAAGGCTGTACATGAACCACCCAGAAAGACCGAGTCTCGATAGACTGTAATGTAGACATACGAATCCCCAGAACGGTCGAGTCCCGATGGACTATGATATCAATAAGGATCCTTCATGTCCTAGTGAAATGATTTCGTCTGATGCTGTTTATAGTGGAGGGACAGGGCCCTCTGTTATTTGGATGCCGACCCTAAGTAGAGCGGGGATAATTGGTCCGACGCTGGGATCAGATACGAGTATTGAGAGGCAGGGTCCTATTCATGTAAATGGTAACTCTAAGTAGAGTGCGATGGTGTTCGGTCTTTGCAGTGAGACGGTCTGGCGTCTATAGTTATTCAAGATAGAGTTGATTGCATGATTGATGTCATATTGATATGAGCTGGCATGTTGCCGCTGTTCAATATGGAGCATCGTGTTGATGCATTTGCATTGATAGTATGTGCATGAGTGTTGATGTGCAGGACGATGACTGCTGTTGTCAGTACAGGTAGATAAATGACTGATAATCAGATGTAGTTATGAAGCGTGATGAGGCAAGCTTGTGACGCTGTGGCTCGTTTGGGTAGTCGCATTCCAGAATGCTAGTTTTGGTTTGTATACGTAGAAGCTGTAAATCTGATGTCCTGCAGGAGTTTTGAGGCGGTAGAATATGCTCAGAGCAAAACTTGGATTGTTTGCAAGATGAATAGTAAAGAAACAAAAATGGATGAGAGATGAGAGATGAGAGATGAGAGATGAGAGATGAAAGAGGGAAGAAAGAGCGAGCAAACAGCAGGGAGCCTAGCCTCGTTTTCAACGCGAAGTCGCGTTTGTTGCACGTGATTGGCTACGATTAATCACTATTACCCCACTTCCCAATGGACTGGGGTAGTGAGGCTGTTGCTAAATAAAGGTGCATCGACTTCGACTTTTCCCCTACCAGTCCGCACCCGCCATCTGCTCTACCACCGCCTCGACCATCATTTAATCTTCGCGCCAAGCAGAGACGATTTACACCGTCCTGGCCATATATCCTCTCTACAAATCGAACTGTCGAATTAACTAATCAAAATGGTAGGCAAGACCTCTATCTATCTCCCCTCTACCCAAATTAGTCCCCATGAACCGAACCTACCGACTAACCTCTTCTTCTCTCTAGGCGCGAAACTCGGAAAAGGCGCAGTCGATGCTCTTCCGCTTCCGGGAGGCGCAGGCCGCGGACCTGGGTATAATCGACGCGGGGCGGACACGGCGGCCGCGCGTGATCACCGAGGTGGACTCGATCCCGTCGTGCGAGAAATGGCGGGGCCAAGTCCTCAAGGAGATCTCGCGGAAGGTGTCCAAGATCCAGGACCCAGCGCTCAGCGACTACCAGGTGCGCGACCTGAACGACGAGATCAACAAGCTCATGCGCGAGAAGCACATGTGGGAGGTGCAGATCCGCAACCTCGGCGGGCCCAACTACATGCGCGGCACGGGCAAGATCTACGACGAGACCGGCCGCGAGATCCCCGGCGGCGGCGGCGCCGGCGGGAAGGGGTACAAGTACTTCGGTCGCGCGAGGGAGCTGCCGGGGGTCAAGGAGTTGTTCGAGGCGGCCCGACAGGCGAGAGTGCAGGATGAGAAGCCCCTCGAGGCACGCGATGATCTGCGCAAGGCTGTCGATGCTAAGTATTATGGCTATGCCCCCGACGAGGAGGACAACGCCCTGCTGGAGTACGAGGCTGCGAAGGAGAAGGAGGCCTTCGACATGTTGCTCAAGCAGGCAGGTGGCAAGGGCAATAAACCACCGCCCGACTGGGAACCACTTCCAGGTGACGCTGGCGATGGGCGTGCGTGGGAGTTGCCAACCCTCGACGAGGTGCAGCAGGAGCTTATGGAGAGGAGGCGGCGGAAGCTCCTCGATCAGATCCAGTAGACTTGGCCCGTGGATATTATATCAATCACTGGGTAACGAAGCGTAACATGGAAGATGGCGCTGCTGCCTCCACAGTCCCACGACACAGAACTCTCATGATGAATAGAGCAGCAGACATGAGGCACGACGTCGGTATGCGAGACGTCTCACAGAGATACAAGAGCGAGTATCAGACACATCAAACCAGATCGGGACCGGGGTGGAAGGATAAGCGGCAGCGCTAGTCTAAAGCACATAGAAGCTGAGAGGACGCGCGCACGACCCCCTCTCATCAGCTCTTACCCGAGGCCTGACCTGCTTCCTCAAGGCCCATTGAAACAGCCGGCAACATCACCACCAGATCCAGCCGGGTTTCCTAGATCCAGCCAACTAAGGGCTAATCATGAGGATTATCGAGCTTCAGAAGATTGCCCCGGCCGAAGAGAGATCGCACGCAACAATACCATCCAAAGTACCCAAGAACAACGAGAGTTTCAAGCCAAGAAAGAGTATGCAAACAGGTTTTGTTACGGGCCTTAGCAAAAAGCCACAACAGGTTGGTTTGTTTGTAGATACAAGTCAACAGAAGAGGTACTATCGGGCCGCGAGCATTTACGTGCTCAAGACAAGATCGGGCGCTGAGCCTGGGCGTGCATGCTGCCCACCTATCTATATCACGGGGCAGTTGGTCTGTTCAAGCTTACCACAGACTAGACTAGACTGGCGAGCAGGTAGTATCTGGTACGAATGGATATTCAATTCTGAACGATGTCGTTTCAATTCCTGGTAATAATAACCTCTGATGAGGATCTTTATGTATATATATAGATGCCAGTAGCCAATGCCATGATATGTATAATCCAATCCTATATCCCAGCGCCATTTGTTAAAACAGTACCTATTATTCAGGTTCCAAAAAACGAAAGTGACAGTGCACCACAAGACGCAACGATGATTTTAACCAAAACAAAACAACGCTCTAAAGAGAGAAAAGGAAAACATCTCAACACCCCTCGGTCCAATGCTTCCCAACCCACCCCGCAATGACATCCGTCAGGGTAGCGTTCGTATAAACAGTGATGTTATCAGTATCGTAATCCCCACCACTGAACTTGAGGGCCGGGATGATCCACGGCTGCACGTAATCAATGAAGACCAGGTCCACGGTCTCCGGGTCTCCGGCTTCTTCCTCGGGTTCGGGAAACGCGACCTGCGCCTGGATGCAGTTGGGCACGCTGTAGAACTTGATGGGCGAGTGCACGGCGTCGTCGCCGTCGTCGCCCAGGTCGTCTCTCGTCGTGTAGCCGTTGACGAGTTCCGGCTCTTCTTCACCATCATTATCATCATCTCCCCCGTCTTCTTCTTCTCCGTCTTTGACGAGTGGTTGTTGGGCTTGATCTCCATCATAAAACTTCGGGCGCGAAGCGCGCGACAGTGACGGCTCTTTACCCAGGAACGGACTAGGCGCCATCTGCTCGGGGATGGAGAGATATCTCGTGTCGAGCTCTGCCTGGAAGACCGGGCCGCCCTTATTTAGGAGTTGCAGCACCTTCTTCGCTACATCGTACGGCACGTCGGGGATGTAGTTGAACTTGCTTGTAAATGGGGAGATCAGGTACGTAGAATCCTTCGTGAAGGCGCCCTTGAAGATGTCGAAGCGGATGGCGCCCGTATTGACGATAGTCAAACGAGGCTTGTCGGCCCGGTCCTCGTTGACGATGGCGTCTGGAATCACTTTCTTCTCAAGCCAGGTGAAGATGCTCGTGTCGCTGGGGTATTTGGCACGGGTCATCCAGAAGTCTTTGGGCGCGCAGCCGATCTTGTGGTCCAAGTTCAGCGTCTTCCGGGCCTCTGTGATCATCCTGCTGACGTTGCGACCATGTGCCGTTAGAAAACTCTTCTCATCTACCCCGGCGTGATGCTGCAGGCCAAGGACATTGTTGTCGATGTAGCGTCTCTTGAAGGTAACAGCGGCGTTGGCGGAGGTAGCGGCGTCTTTCTTCTTCTTGATGCCGTCGACGGACAACCACCCAATAGTCTCGAAGTATCGGCCGCTCGCAATGGCGACGGCCTTGTCGTCGAACTTCCTCGCATCTCGCACGTGGGCGTGGCCGCCGAGGAAGGCGATGGGGGTGTACCAGTTCTCGTCCCGGATGACCTTGAAGATCTGCTCGAACTCGGCCATCCGGAGCCCCACATGCCCGATCACCACGAACAGGTCGGGCTTCTCCCGAATGGCGCTCTGAAACCACTCCTGCTTCATGGTCTCCGCGACTGGCACGACGACGCTGTTGTTCGCGTTCCGGTCGAAGTCGAATATGAACCCCAGCGCCACAACGGTGTACCCTTGGTTCTTCGTCTTGAACTTGATGTATCGCTGGGCTTGTGGGATCTGGTTCCCCGTCTCGGGCTCTATGTAATCCAGATTGGAGGCGATGTAGGATTGTTTGAAGTGCGGGACGGTTATGCTGTGTTCGCGCGCGACGGTGTCTTCCTGATAGAGCTCGTGGTTCCCCGTACACAAGATGTCCAGGTTCTGCTGCCCGAATATATCGTACGTATAATTGCCCTTCGGGCTGGAGCCGTCGTATAGACCATTCCCCTCGACACGGTCGCCAGTGTCTACGATGAGAAGGTCGACACCCTTCTCGTCGGCTTTCTTGCGCATATGTTCGGCGAAGGAGACATAGTCACCCCAGTCCGCTGAGTATTGTGCTCTGTAGAGAAGGCAAATCAGTAAGCGAGGTAGTAACCAGACGTCAGGCTTATGTCGTACTCTTGTAAATGACCGCCGAGCCAACCATGGATATCGGTCGTATGTAGGAAGTTGATCTGTCCCCATTCGAGCTCTCGCATGGGCGCAGCAACAGGTGCTGGAGCTTCGGGTTGAGCTCCATTAGCGACGATGGTCAAAGACGCAACGACAGCCGCGGCTTTGTAAATCATGGTTTCGAGATGGCCGCAAGCAGGCGTATGGGAATATAGGCTTCTCCCATCAGAAGAGAGATGGCGGAAAGGAATGGATGGTAGTGACACATCAGCTCGTGGCTGTCAAGGGTTTGTCAAGGGTATGACACCCTTCAGGTCACAGGCACTAGTGTAGTATCCGCCAAGACAAGGCGCTGCGTCACTGTAGCTTGTTGGCCGGGGATGCTGTACCGGTTCCCACATGGCGTCTGCCGGCTGCCTGGACGGGGTGGACCCCTGCAGGGCGGATCCATGGACTGGTACCTACAGTACTCCACATGTCAAGGTCATAGAAGTCTTAAGGAATAAAAGCACCACTATTAAATAGCAGGTGTTCAACTATGTACACCATGGTGATTAAATGCTACATGTTAAAGTGCAGTAACTCCTGTCAAATATAGGCGATGTCATGTGAGTTGATTGAATTTGTTAGATATAAGGGGTATATGCCTGTAACAGAGACTGGTGTTTACTGAGGTGCTCGAGCTTTTGCATGTGGTCAAGCTGAGCCCCAAGCTCTGCCTCGAGGTCCCCACCCCTTCATACTCCGTCCAGTTTCGCACAAAAGGAAAAAGTCCAGAAGAAAGGCATCGATCAATCAATCAATTCAACCCCAATCGCATGACATTGCTTATATTTAACAACTATAAGTATGCATGAACCATGATAAGCGTCCGGAACTTCCTGGATTATAACCAGCCTTGCCAGGGACCCCCCTCCCCGTTCCTCCGCGGGCGCGTCCGTCCAATGAACAAACAGGTAGACAGGCATCCCGTTACTGTTGGATCTTTTGGCGCAGTGGTAAATCTGACAGTTCCATCCCCTGCAAATGCTGGTCTGCCCAACAGGTTCAACCAACAGCATTTGTTTCGAGAATGGCGATTGGCCAACATGATGAGCAAGCCTTCCGGCGAATCTTGGGCTCTTGTATGACTTCTACTTCCCCAGAATCATGCAAGACTTCTTCGCATCGACATGGATCCGGACATTGGCAACTGAGCTCTGAACAAAATAAAAGTTGCCTGATTCCAGAATTCGATCGGTGAAGACTACCACCGACTAATGGCGATCCCCAGCAGCCAGGCAAGCGCGCGCGAGCTTGTGAGAAAGATCACAAAGGACCATGGCTTCATTAGCCCCGATAGATTCAAGCAGCTCGAGGCTTTTGACCCAGAACTGCGACGTGAGATTGAAGAGGCATTGCTGAGGAAAGATCAGATGATCGGATCAAGTGTGTTGACGTAAGCCCCTATTTACTCGACTACATTCCATCAGATACATCTGGCTGACACGTACGGAAGACTGGCAACAAATCTCTACACAAGCAAAGCTCGATTCATCTTCGAGCTACTACAGAATGCCGACGATAACACCTATTCCAAAGCCCTGGGATCGGGTGCTATTCCCTACCTGTCGTTTTGCGTGCATCCGAGCTGCGTTATCGTTGAATGCAACGAAGATGGCTTTACTGATAAGAATCTTGCAGCCATCTGCTCTATCAGCAAAAGTTCCAAGGCGGGGGCACAGGGTTACATAGGAGAGAAAGGAATAGGCTTCAAGTCTGTCTTTATGGCCGCTTCGAAAGTCCACATTCAATCTGGAGCATTCTCCTTCTCTTTCAAGCACAAGAAGGGAGACTCGGGAATGGGGATGATCTCTCCAATGTGGGAAGAGACCGGCGAGGAGCTTCCATCGCCGTTGACTAGACTTACGCTCTTTCTGCACAATGACGGCGATAAAGAAATGCGTGCGAAAACGAGGCAGTCCATCGAAACTCAGTTTGAAGAGTTACAAGAGAACCTACTACTATTCATGAAGAACCTAAAAAAGATACACGTCGTTTTCTGTGATGAGACGTCACAGGAGACATCCTCTACGGTCTTTTCGATCGAACGTCCACGGGATACTTATGCAGTCTTGAGGAAGACGAGGATGAGCAATGGGACGACTGAAGAAAGTGTCAAGCATTTCCACGTCACGACCCACGAGTCCACGAACCTCGCTAAGAACGAAAGCCGAACTTACTCGGATGTGGAGGAGAGAAATCGTGCTTATGCCAAATCTCAGATTGTGCTGGCCTTTCCTCTGTCGGAGTCTCAGGTCCCTATTGCTGAGCCGCAAGATCTATTCGTGTTTCTTCCCGTGCGACCAGTTGGCTTCAAGTTCTTGATCCAGGCCGATTTCGTCACGGATGCCAACCGACAAGATGTCGTTGGGGATTCTCTTCGGAATTATCAACTCGTTGATTCAGTGGCTGACAGTTTCATAAAAGCGGTACTGCAATTTTGCGAGCACGATACGTTACGCTTCCAGTGGATGAGATACTTGCCCGACAAGGAGAGCAAGAAAAAGAACGAGTGGCGTGGGCTGTGGCTTTCTTTGGTCCAATCTATCGAGCGCCGACTGGGTCAGGCGCCGATTCTCTTTAGTCGTGACAGCCTTAGCCCACGCTTGTTCTCCGCCCTTCGTCGACTGCAGGTCGGCACGCATGATGATGAGTTCGGCAACCCGCTCTTTCACGACGAGAACCCTGGAAAGGTCGTATCGCATTGTTACTACCGAACGGATCTCAACATATTAACAGATTATGGACTTCCCTGGGCCACATTCGACGACATCATGGAATGGGTCACGAAAGACCTAAAACGCGGTACCCTGTCGCGAATCAGATCGTCTTCAATGTCAGACGACTGGCACTCGCGAGTTTCAAGGCTACTGAACATGCCTTTCAAGAAAAAATGGGCCGCCCAGCTGAAACTCAAAAGGCTTGCGCTTATACCTCTTGCAGGCGGTGCTTGGGTATCCGCGGAACAAGCACCTATCTATTTTCAAAATATCAACGACCTACAAATCCCATCCGATATCAATATTCGGCTTGTTGCGAGAGATGTAGTGAACGCCGACCGAATAGCACTTTTCGAGAATCTTGGTGTCAAGATGGCTTCGGTTTCCCTCGTGCGAGAGTCGATCTTCCATTTTTATAACTGGAAGCACCCTGATCAGGACCCTGATCTTGAAACATCGAAGCGTCACTTGGAATTTCTTTACCTGACAGAGAACGAAGTCGGACAGATATCGGAATCTTTCAACAGGCTCAAGGTTCTCGATCAAAATAGGACGGCCGTGATGCCTGCTTCCGCTTACATATACATTGTCAATGACGATTTGTATGGTCCTCGGGAGCTGTTCCGAAAGACAGTCGAAGGGCCCAATCCAGGCGACGGAGCACCAGGGTGGTCTGTCAGCTTCGTTCACCAGGAGTATTTCCAGAACCCTCCTGCTGACACCAAAGATACGACATGGGTAGACTGGTTCTACGATAAGCTTGAGGTGGAAAGGTATGTTAATCTCGAGATTATGTTAAATACAAGAGATTACATTCAGAGGTATAGACCCGAGAAGTTCCTTGGCACTCTTGAGGTGTTTTATCAGCACAATGCGTCATTCATGCCAACATTTATTGAGAGCGTTCGAAATGCAGTCGTCTTGTGTCGAGGAAACCACAAGCTACCACTTAAAGAGACGTTATTCCCGACAACAGAGCTAATGAAACGCACCGAAAAATTCCTTGGCCAGGTGGTGTTTTTCCCATGGCTACAGCTGGAATTTAAGAACGACTCGAGCAGCATTCCACCCAGATGGAAGTCCTTGCTTGACACTCTTCAAGTCTCAATACCTCGCAGCGATGTTGCTTTTGCGTTGAGCATGTTCAAATGGCTGTTGGAAGCATTCCCCAGTGAGGTTACTGTTTCAGATGCTACTCGACTGTTCGAACTATACGACCACATACAAGAGAGATACTGGGCAAGTGAGAGCCGCACAGACGAGCAGCAAAGAATCAGGTGCGTATTTCTATTGTCATCTCCAGAGAGTTTCGCTTACTCGGGTTTAGGGCCGTGTTCTCGCAACAGCCGTACATCTACATCCCACTCCCTCAATCCTCCTGCACCTGGACTTTGCCGGACTCTTGTGTGTGGGATGCGCCCCAGGAAATGACAACCAAGTACGTCCTGAAGAGACTGTACAGGACGTGCTTTTGCAAGGATGGCGCCGCATGTCCTCATTTCTCTAGATTCTTTGTTGAAACACTCGGTATCCGGGCATTTTGCACATGGCAAGACTATGTCGAGGAGCTCAAGGCTCTGAAACAAAACGGCTGCAATGATGTTGATACCATCACGGGCATCTATGAGGCGATCAACGCCCTAAAGCAAAGAAACGTTGACAGTGTCGCTATACGGTAGGCATCAAAGTCATTTCTCTCTATACAGATATATTCTCTACGTTACTTACGAATTCTCCAGCGAAGCATTTGAGATAGATGCCCTCATATATGTATCTATGGACGACCTTCCCCCATGGCACAAGCCTTCGCAATGTGTCTGGTCGAAAGCAGCACGGCTTAGGGGGAAAGTCTCGCTAAACGAAGACTACGAAGATCTAGAAAGGCTGTTTACAAAAGTTCTCGGCGTCAAGCAGGTAAATCTAATGATGGCTATTGACGAACTGAAGCACACAGGTAGTCGACCCTCAGTTTCGGTGCCGGAGGTGAAACAGTCGATATGGACAGTCAACTCATTGCTATCCACTGAGACTAGTCTCCCCGATCCTTCGGATATTTTGAATAGCTCTATTTTTCCCATACGGTACCCTCACGGGGATGTGGCATGCAGATCGGTTTCCACAGAGTTCTTCATAGTAGACCGTGAGCAACTGGGACGGAACTTCGCCACCAAAGTCAAATTCCTCGATTTCAGCCTCGAAGATGTGGTTCGATTGCGCCCTTTCCTTCATTGGGCGGGACTCCAGAGTCGATATTTTTCTCGCTGCATCAAAGAGGTGACGTCTTTCCCTGGAGAAGGGGCCAGTCCTATTTCGAGTCCAGATGTTCAAATACGATACAGAGCTCATCCCTTGCTTAGGTTCGTCTCTTCAAAAGGGCTGCCATGACCAGTCTATGCTGACCTCTATTCCAGAATTGCTTGTCACTACAACACCCCACGTTCAAGATCCAGCAGAGACGTAGACTGCCTTTACGACGCTCTGAAGAATGCGAAATTCTACGAGACAGATGGCATTTCGTCAAATATTCAAATTATCCAGGACGGAAAACCTCAACAGGTCGAAAGCTCAAAGACTACTCTACACATCGACGAGGACAAATTTGGCCTCAAAGTCTATTTACCTCGTGGCAAAGACAAGCAGAAGTATACTTTTACAATCTCCCTTTCGCAGAAGCTGTTCATCTGGATGATGACTGACCCGATCACCCAACAATCCGAGACGATTGACAAGGATGGTATACACGCAACAAGAGATATCTTGCTCTCACCCTACTCCGAACTCTCCGCAGCATTAGACGAGAATGGAATAGCAATCATAGATATCGTCAATACCGACGTGTCGATGCTGGAGCCAGGATTGCCACCAACCCTTGTAGAAACTGTTGCCGATGGCATTCAAAATCTTGATCTCAGCGATCATGATAATGAAAATGAGGCATTCAACACTCCCACCTCCGGCTCAGAGACTTTGCGCTCCGCTCATCGCGGCGCTACTGCTTCAAGCGAAACTACGCCCGCCCGATTGTCGGGATCAATATCTTACGTGGGGAGTCCTGTCAGACAACACATCCTGTCACCGTCCTTCGAACCTCCCACACCCACTCGGAATAATGCCATTGATGAGCTCTACGTAGCTACTTTAAGCAACGTCATCGCCGCAGGAAGACGAGACAGCCTCCCAGTTCATGGCGATTTTAATCCGCGGCGATGGCCCAGTTCTTACCGAAATGTACCGGACCTAGGTGTGCGCTCTTCCAGCCAGACCGAACGGGACTGCAAAGTCGGTGCTGCAGGGGAACTATATGTGCGCTTTCGATCACACAGTCTACCCCTTGTCAGACTTAGTTTGCTGATATGTATTAACTAGGTTTTCGAATTGTTCTCGCACCTTTCTAGACCCGACGGATTGCCCGGATTCTCGAGGGACAATTGGGAGAGCAACATGAGGAAATACGTGATCATCCATCCGGAATACACTGATATGGATGAATGGCGTGGGCGGGAGACCTCCGACATTACGTACCGGGACGTCCAGAGCAAGCTGACAACGGAGCTCATTGAGAAGGGCTATCTCGCTCGAAATAGATGGGAAGGGAAACATCCGAATTATTTTATCGAGGTGAAAACGACTACCGGCTGTTGTGAGACGCCTTTCTACATAAGCAAGGCACAATACCAGCGAGTGAGTATTAATTAATCCTTGCTGGACGCATGTTGACGACATCAAAGCGTCTACGAATTGAGAGGACAAAGACTGACATATCACAGATACAAGACAACGTCAATGGAACCGATGACACAAGCAATACTATATATGTCATCTTTCGTGTGTATTGGCTAGGTCAGGAGGACATGGGTCTTGCGATTTACCTCGACCCGGAGTCTCTTAGAATATCAGGACATCTAAAGTTTCAGAGCGAGTTATGGTCCGTCGTGCCAGGGACGGATCAGGACAGCGTTTGACCAGATTGTTACGGGATCGGCGAGGTATTAGATTGACTTTGGGGCTTCGATTCAAATTTAAGGCTTTAAGGGTATTATACATCCCCTTCTTGTTAGGACCGATTGTCAGGGCAGAGTGCTACAAGGCACCCTTTGGTGTGGGAATATCGTCATTCGTGTAGGTGGCCTGCTACCCGTCGAGAGATGAGAAGTCCAGGGAGCAATCCAGGTCTTGTTACTAGTAATTGAAAAAAAGTAATATAAGCAGTATTGTATTGAACAGTAAGTACTAAGGGACGGAAAGCGCAGAACTCATAGAGATATTAAGGTCAACTCCTGAGAGCGCATATTTGGGCGCAAGCTCGCGACCAGCCAAGATGGCAACAAGTGATTAGGGCGTCAGTAAAATTAGCAGGAAAGTTGATGAAGTCAAGGAGATGCCGCTAGTAGTTTCTTTTTAAGAAGATCAAAAGTTATAAGTAGTGTGTTGTTATGATTCCCTATCCTATGGCTACCATTGCTTGAAGCATCGATTAGGAAGGGGACCTACATCTAAGTCTATAGCAAGGATCCCACACCTCTCATGAATCAGGGCTCCGAATAAATTATGGGTCTATAAGCCACAGTGGGGCCCCCAGGACCCTGAAGTGGCCCGAGCTCCTCGAATTCGACATCGGCGAAATAAACCTTGTAAATCGGCGTCCAAATAAGTTAACTTCCAATACGATCAGAAAATGCCATGAACGCCGTGACGTGAACGGCACCGCTTCCACGACACGAAATACTACCTAGGGTCACATGTCTACGTATGTCAGGCATACCCGTCCCAGAGCCGCCTACAACAGGGTTTTGGTAGCGACGCAATGGCGAGCCAGTCGCGGCGTCCCGAACCGCCTCGTACGGTCCCTGCACCACCAGGTTGCTGTTGCTGCTGCAGCTGCTGCAGGTAATAATAATGCCGATGCCGGTGCGTACGAACCCTCTTCTTCTTCCCACCTAGCCCTTTGATGACACGAAGTGAAGTGAAGTGAGTGAGAAGTTAACTAGCTAACGGGTGGCGTTTACAGAAGAACGCTGTAAGATCCGCCTCGCGGTAAAAGACAACATCGCCGCGCGTGGGTTCCCGACGACATGCGCCTCCAAGATCCTCGCGGGGACCGAGATCCCCTTCGCCGCGACGATCGTGACACAACTACGAGACAGTAGTAGTCGTCGCGGCGGTGGCGGCGGCGGCGGCTTCGAGATGGAGATGGAGATAGTCGGTAAGGCGGGCATGGACGAGTTCGGGATGGGCACGCACTCGACGACGTCCGCCTTCGAGGCCGTCCACAACGCACGTCCGCTCGAGAGGTACTCGGCCGGCGGCAGCTCGGGCGGCAGCGCCGTGGCCGTGCGGGAGGGGACGGCGGACCTCGCGCTCGGCACGGACACGGGCGGCTCGGTGCGCATGCCCGCCGCGTACACGGGCACGGTGGGCTTCAAGCCGTCGTACGGCATGCTGTCGCGGTGGGGCGTCGTGCCGTACGCGAACTCCCTGGACACGGTGGGCTTGTTGGCGCGGACGGTACGGCCCATCCGCGAGGCGGTTATCGGGTTGGGTCTCTTTGCGGAGCACGACCCGAGGGATCCCACGTCTCTTCCGGAGTCTGTGCGTTCGAGATGTACGGCGGATAGGGAAGGTTACACATCTACTACTACTTTTACTACGGGAGAGTCGTTGAAAGGGCTGGTGTTTGGTCTTCCACTGGAATACAACATCGAAGAGCTCGACCCGCGGATACGGCAAGGCTGGCTCCAAGCCCTCCAGATGATACAGGAGCTCGGGGGACGCGTCGTTCCCGTCTCGCTCCCTTCTACGAGGAACGCGCTATCCGCATACTACGTGATAGCCCCCGCCGAGGCATCCTCCAATCTCGCCAAATACGACGGCATCCGCTACGGTTACCGGGATACGAACGGCCCGAGTGATGCACAGGACGGCGTGTTGTACGCGAGGACACGGGGCTCGGGATTCGGGAGCGAGGTCAAGCGACGCATAGTACTGGGGTCGTATACTCTAAGTTCCGAGGCTATAGACAACTACTTCGTCCAGGCGCAAAAGGTCCGTCAGCTTGTGCGGAGGGACTTCGATAGGGTCTTCAAGTTGGAAAACCCCCTGCTCGACGAGCAGCACTTCCCCCTTAGCGACATGGACGAGTCCATTGGTATCGAGACCAAGCTGGGTCCCGCACAGGTCGATTTCCTCGTCTGCCCGACTGCTCCAACCACACCCCCGCTTCTCGAGCAAGTTCGCAACCAGACCCCGCTCGATTCCTACATGAACGATGTCTTCACTGTCCCGGCAAGTCTGGCAGGTCTCCCCGCCATTAGCATTCCTATGGACATCCCCGTCGACCCTTTGAGCGAAGAACAAAATCTGCTTCATTTTGGCGGCCTGCAACTCATTGGACAATACTGGGATGATGCGCGTGTCCTCTCTACTGCTGAAACATTATCGGGCCATATCTCGAGAAGCATGGCCGATAATCCCTGAGAGCTCTTTTTCCGAGATGTGGAAATATTGTTGCGAACAGGAGTCATGTATGTGAATTGTATGGTAGAATCGGGCTTTCCAGTGTACAATATTAGCTATACCCAGCGCTTCGCGTGTAGACAATTGTTATAAAATATCCGACTTACTGTGCCCTCATTCCTCCTGCATTGTCCTACTGCATAAGCAGTGATGGCTCTAAGTGAAATTGTAGTTGAGCCGCGCATGTCGTATGCGAATCGCGGCGTTCCTCGCAATGTGACGATAGTGTTTGCAGTTCCAACAACACGAGTCTCGAAGACCGATTACCGGCTATCACTCTTTCTGCTCCTGCTCCTGCTCCTGCTTCCCTCAGATCCTCTCTCTCGATCGACATCCATCCCACCCCGCGAGGAACTCCGTCCCCCAGAAGACCTCCGATCCCGCTCACCGTACCCAGCAGAATCCGACCTTCCACGACGGACATGCTCAATCTCCCCTTCTTCCTCATCCGCACTTTCACGGTCTCCATTCGTAACGCCATCGGCATCGTCCATCTCCTCATCCCCCTCCTCCTCCTCAGCTAGCAAATCCTCAATATCGCCAAGGGGACTAACCCTCGGCTCTAGGAGGTCGAGATCCTCCAGGATCTCCCTCTTCGGCATCTGCCACAGCGACGTGGCACACACGCGGTCCTTGGTGAGGAGTGAATCGACAAAGTCATCGACGAACGTGAGCGCGGCCCCCTCTCTCCCCCTCCGCCTCAACTTCCTCTTATCCTCGAGAAACGGCTCGAGTACTTTATACACGTTTTCCGCCTTCCTCGTCAGCCTGACATAAAAACACGCCAAGGCGCGCAGATATTTAAACCTCTCGCCGCCGTACCGCAGGTACGCCTGCAAGACGTCGTCCCCGGGGGCCAGCTGGAGGAGCTTGAAGGCGAGACATAGGAAGGGCGAGGGCTTCTGGGCGTCGCCGTACGTGCCCGCGACGAAGGACACGTGCGACACCACGCGGTCCACCACGTCCGCCTCGTTCAACCCGAAACACTGCTCCTTCCAGAAGTACGAGTCCACGATCCGCTCCCGCACCGCCTTCTCCATGATCGTCGCCGGGTTCAGCCCGTTGGGCGCCAGCGACGCGCCGCTGCCGCGCTCGTCGAGGAACCGCCGCTCGTCGGCCCGGTGCGTGTCGGACGGCATTTTTTGCTTCTGTTTTTTAACTTGCGATTTTTCTGCGGGTATTCTTATCTTTCTCTATTCCATATAATCATTTGCCCCTCCCCCTTCTTGGATGAGGCTTTTTATTATTATTTTACGTCTTTGTTATTTCCTTGGTTGGTTCGCAACTATCGGTTCCATTAGTTGGGGCGATTCGGGTGCTCTGCGATTCGGGTGCTCTGCGATTCGTGTATATGTATTATAGGCGCGTGTGAGACTTCGTGAAGGTTAGGTAAGTGCGCGAGTGAGCTGATTATGGGGTGGTCGTTAATTTCGCTAGAACGCGTCGTTCCTATAACTTGCTCGCAACCAACGGAATGTTTGCTATTCAAGGCGAACTTTTGGGTTGTTACGCCGTTATCGATAAATTCGAGCTTCAGATATCTGGGGTAGATAGTCCCTATTAAGGTAGGTACCAGGTACTTATACATGTACCTAAAGGTACGTACCCAGTAAGTACCCTTGTAGCTACCCTACATGCCGAAACCGTAACTGCTGTCATCTGCAATCTAAAAGTCAATCGTCGAATATCTACGCATATAGTAGTTAGATACTTGATGGTATGGACATCACTTTATAAAGAGTCGCATAAATTTACGTTTCATATTTTCATCTTTCTTTGTTCATTAGACCCGTAGCCTGCTATCGTGGCAAACTCCCGCACCCGCATCCCTGGGCAGGTAAAATTGAGTCCTTTTGAGTCCGTTCCTTTTATCGTGTACATGAAGTATATCACAAACAGGAGAATTCATCGCACAGCTGTTTTTCTCTATCGTTTCGAGCATGTAAAAGGGCCTCGCCTTTCCATCATTTTCGTTCCTCATCTACTGCCTCTTCTTGCTCTCGCCCGTTGCCGGGGGTGCACTGTACAGCCAAAGAGCGCAGAAACCAAGCCATCCCGTCACGGTTGCTCCAATTCCTGCTATCCACGGCCAGGCGCCACTGATGACAAAACTGCGGGGCCACTCGTCGTGTGCAAAGTGCCGTACCGAGACCGTATTCTTCTCAAAAATGTTGCTTAGGAACGGTCGCTTGTAGTTGACTAGGAAATTGAAGATGCCGTGCTGGTCTGGGAGCTTGAATGACACAGTGTACGTAGTGCTATCTTCTGAGGAGATACTCGGACTCAGCTGGAGCCGATGGAAAGGCGAAAGCATGCTGAACTCGAGCTGTAGCTCGTCGCCTTCGGGAACAGTGAAGGGAATGTACTTGTCCCACGAGTACTCCGATAGCGAAATAGAATACGTCTAGTAATGTTAGCCAATACCGCGCTTAGTAGGCGAGGAAGAGTTGAGTGGGACTCACCACATCGTTCTTGATACGGTAAATCGTGGGGTTACTGGCATTGCTTGAACTTTGCTCGTTCAAGTGGTGCTCAACCCAGTTGACGCGCAATACACCAATCTCCTGGAACGTCCATCCCGACACGGCTTTCGCAAAATCCCGGTTTAGTGTCTTTACAGAGTCCTTCTCGCCAACCTTCTTCACCTGCGCATCAAACCACTTGTCGCTCAACATGTCGGCCGATCCTACGACGGTGAACCGTGCCGAATTGCGCGCCTGGAGGGCGCTTACAAGGGAGAGCTGGGACCCGCTGGCGAAGAGGTCGTCGACGGTTTCGGATTCATCTTTGGGATTGTAACTGTAAGATGTGGAGGGAGCGCGGAGGATAGGGGCAAGGAGGGAACCCTGTCCAAGGGTCTGGCCGACGCCGTTGGGGAATGCGACGACTGCTCCTGCTGCTGTAGCTCCACCTCGCGATTGTCCATCTCGTGCATTAGACGTAGGAAGGCTGAAAAAATCTTTGTAATCCGACCGGAGGGGTCCGGGCGTCGGCAAAAGCAGCACATCGTGTTTCTCTGAAGCCGAGGCAGCGTCGTAATTGAAGTGGTCGACAACGAGGCCCTGGCGATCAGTAGGCAGGTGGATATCGAACTCGAGAAGGACAGAGACGAGGCTGGAGGGAACGGGCGTAGAACCAGATAGAGCCAGGAGAATGTTGCCTTCAGCGTTGACGAAATCAAGGAGGATATTGGGTGTCAAGTTGGGGCCAAGACCTGTAAATATTGGTGGTTCTGGTTAGCTACACCAACTAGTTCTCGTGGGCAACAGGTAGTAGTAATATTAACCGTGGCTAGCACAACGAACCTTTTGACTTGGTGGGAAATAACAACACATGGTCATATGACCTCTCACCGAGGTGGAATAAGCGGAGGCTCTCGCTCTTGGGGGTCTCGTATGCGATGTCAAAGCCACGTCCTGTTGTCAAGACGATTGATTAGTAGATGCGGCTTGTGGTATATATATTGCGGCTGGAATAGGACCCGCGCATACCCTTCAGATCCCCTAGAAACTTAGAATAGCCATCCTTTTCAGCAACATCTTCGAGAATGGCCAGCAGTCTGTTGCCGCCGCTCGAGCTGATGGCCTGGACGGCGGCAACAAGCAAAAGCACGAGAAATGACACAAGCGATCTCATCGTGACAACGCCTCGTAGGTCAATTGGCAAACAAGAAAAGGACGGGGGAAACAACGGAGTGCGACAGCATTAAAATGAAGAGCTGCGCATGAGAGTCGTGGGACGTGGTGCCAATGTAAGTAAGTGTCAGTTGTCAGTGCAGGTCTGAACTGTGATCGGACCAGCTCGTCTCAAAAGTTCACAGCTAGTAACTTAACTGACAATGGTGAAGTCGGAGCTCTGGCATACGTAGCCGGTTCCTGCCAAGACAAAGACAGGTTGCTTTGCTGCGGGACGCTAGGTACAGTACTTACAGTTACAGTGACAGCTTAGGTACCGTACTCCACTACAGCACGGTTAGGTAAATTGAAGTGAATGGGAGGTGCGCCACAAGCGCCACTTATGGCTGTGCAGGTCATTCAACGACCACTCAAGCAAGAGCTCCAGTCAGTTCAGTCTCCAAAGAGCCTCAGAGCCTCAGTGCTACTTCATTTCGCAAACGACGACCGAGCAAACAAGTCAACCACACCAATTCGACTCAACACCCCAGCCAGTCAATTGAGTACGCCCACTACTCCCACCTTCACCACGATCCTTTGCAACAACAACATCTAACGCCGTCTCTCACTACAGGCAACTAACTCACAATGTCGAACTTCACACCAGCTTTCTACGCCAGTCCCATCCGCTACTGTCTCTGGGCAGCCCGCGAGCACCCAGCCCTGTTCTGGTCCTGCATCATCGGCAGCGCCGGCCCCGTCACCGTGTTGACCGTTCCCCCGACGCTGAAGTTTCTGGGTTACGAGCGTGCCAAGCCCATCCCCATGACATATCCGGGTGCGGCCAAAACCATGCAAGACAAGACAGCCCCTGGAGGACGGACATGCTAACGTGACAAATTGGTTAGTCCCGACGGCTCCGAGGAAACAACTCACCGGATACGACGATTGAGCAAGACAAGACAATGTCAGTGAAAGACGAGATCAGGAGCATCGGGCGGGATAGTAAGGCATCACAGAAGCTGCTGTACATAGGATAGACGGATGGTTCGTTTACTCGAGAAAGGACACAGAAAGCTAAGCGCAGCTTGCGCATCTGTTCACGAAAAGAGCGCAGGCCAGGCAGTGTATCATCACCATCACGCAATCACCAGAGATTATATTCTCACACATCGGAAATTCAAGACTTTTTCTTTTTTGAGCCACTAATCACGCCACGCTGTAATCGATATGCATACAGTCATTCCTGTTCATCCGTCTATCCTGTAGACCTTATGTTTCTTTGTCGCGGCCTAATAAGTATACACAAAGCTATGACCCCGGCCTAAATCACATACCCGCCCACGCTCTTCGCTCGAGCCATGGACCTCAATGTTGATTTGTTGCCTGGAGAGAGACTCTATCTTTCTCTGTGGACCAAGGTCCATTCGTACTGATACCATGTTAGCCATCTCGCGCCCGTCATAAAAGGCAAGGGCAAGCTTCTGCTGGACTCACAACTCTTCCATCATCATCACCCGTGTACACCAACTGTGGCATGGGTGTGATGCATGTTATGGCAGCCTCGGTGTTGGCTCCCGTCTCGCTTCTGGGGTCGACGTGATCAAGACGTCTCACTAACTCCAGGACCCATTTTCCATTTTTGACGGACAGTTTCCAGATGTTCACCCGACCTCTCCTATGCCCGGTAAAGACGAGATAGCTTTCCAGCCACTCATTTCCCGAGCCTTCGTAAAACGCGCACGAGTGCACATAGTCATCATGCTCGATGCAGACGTTTTGATCCAGTAACAGTTCGCCATTGAGCGTGTAGAGTGCGACGTTGGGACCAGAGCAGAGCATAATCTCTCCAGAGACATCGTTGATGGATGCGCACTCCACAGGTCGATGGCTTGGTAACTTCCGGATAAACTCAAATCGGTTGAGATCCCAGAGAATGGCATGCCCATCACCAGAGACGGTGGCCACCGTGCTGAATGCCTTGGACACCGCGATCGTGGTAACCGGCGTCTTGTGTCCGAAGAGTGAGGACCGGTGCACGAGTTCTACCGGTTTGCCAGCTTGACTTTGGAGGGTGAAAACGGATACGACACAATCCTCACCCGCCGTGATGAGCGTCTTGGAGTCTGCGGCAACAATGCATGAAATCTGCCCAATGTGAAGGTTTTCACTGACACCAGCGCTTTTTCTGTTCTCGCTAGAAAAGAACCGAACACTATTATCTGCATACCCCCACTCCAAATACTTGTCGTATAAAGGAGGCAGGTTCAGCCGGAACGGAGATGAACAAAGCAATCGATCCAGCTTAGGTGCGTAGATGAGGGATGCCACTCTCTCTCGGCTTTCGAGAAGTGGGTGAGGAATTCTAGACAGCGCATAGCATGAGGTATCCAACCTCTTAGCCGGGAACGACGTATTTTCTTTGGTAAGGTGGGGTCTAATGAAGACTTGATGAGGTGTCTGGCCAAAATTGTGAATGATGCTTGTGGTAGTATGCCTTTCATTCGAGTCCTCTATGTCGTCGAGGTTCTTTGCTCCATAATAGGACAAATAATGAAATACGTTGAGGTTTTCGACTGCTGCCTCGCCGCGCTGCTTGTGCCCAAACACTAGGTCGATCCAATGATGTAGGTTCTGGCTGACATAGGGCGATTCCAAAGCCTCACGGTGTTTCGCTATGAATATTTTCGGATCACCCTTTGCCCATGGTGGTAAATTGACATCATTCACTTGGCCACCAGCTCCTTGGCGGCTACCGAAGTTATACCCGTTGACATTGGTTAGGAACTCTGGGAGGTAAAAGAATTCCGGTATGAGCTCCCGAACATCGGCGCCAGTATCCTGAGAGGCAGATCTCCATGATCCCTCAATAGAGAAGAACAGACGATCGGCATGGTCAAAATTGCCGCCTTGAAGAAGGATATAGGAGTGCACGAAAGGGGGTAGGCGGATCAAGTAGGATGCCACAATCATGGCCGATGAGTAGTGAGTTCCATAGTGGAAAGGTGGAGGTTCGCCCATCTCTGCAAGGCTATTATATTTGGCCCTATATTCAGTTTGCCGCCGGGCGGTCTGCGCACCCATAGGCTTTGACAGGTCACGGAACGTCGCAGGATCTTCCAGGTTTAACTCATCACTGGTATAGTCGGCTAAAACCCACGGAAAAACAGGGTACTGGGTCAGATCGTTGAAGGTCCGGCCGGCCATGGTGTTGACAAGCATAAGGTAGTGAAAATTAGAAATTTCCCCCCTTTGCCATCTACGCATTATCGGGCTCAAAGGCGAAGAATTGAAGATGTTGCCAAATTTAGACCCGAAGGTCTGTGGCGTCTCTTCAATCATCTTCAAAGACTCTAAACGCCATGTATCTTCAGGGTTTGGCAGCGAGCTTGGCCCAGCCGTGTGGGGAGTATTTGAAGCCAGTCTAGAAAACACTTCATCTCTCGCCGTTAGGTCCTTGGTAGTTAGAAGATAGCTTCGGCCATCTGTAAAGAAGATTTCAATCGCAACATCGCGAAACAAGAATCGGCGCTTGGATACGCTGATGACATCCTGCCACTTCCAACAACGGGAGGATTGAGTGCTATGGTCTGATGGCGGCTGCCAGTCGCGGGGTTTAGTACCAGTGATAATCTGCGAGAAAAGATCTCGTTCCTGTGCTGGTGCCTCCCAAACATTCACAATTTCTCCGTCTGCGCACTGGAAGAAATTATCCATGATGTAGAGGGCGTTTCTTCCAATAAGTAAGATCCCTTCACATGCGTCGAGCCCAATGATGCGAGAGACATTATACACTTGTTGAACAGCATCCCCTTGTTGCAGGCGTCTCATGACTCTTCGATTCTTATCTTCAAAATCGTCATCGGCCTCGTTGGGGTCGTTGGGGTCATCAATTAGTTCAAAGTCATCGTCAGGGACGGTAGTTTCTTCTTCTAAGTTATGATCTGATTGATGCTCAGTTGAGGATGGATGCTCATCCAGAGTGCTATCGCCGCCGGTTTTGTTTTGAGGGGCAGGCGAAGAAGCCACACTCACTGAGCGAGTAGCTCTGGTCGATGGTACGGGGGAGCTCGGCTTCAACGCCGAAGCCGGCTGTTGGTCTGTTGCTCGTCGCTTAGGCTGATAATTTTCATGCGTCGATGATGAGTCGGGTAGAAGCCTCAAGCGCATGCGGTTCCGACCTTCAGTTCTGTCGAGCTTCCATTTGGGGGGGTTAGCATTGTAAAGTACTGCTCCTGGCCGAGTCAAATCTTTCTCCATCCTAGAGTATGCAGATGAGAAGAAAGAGTAATCATCGTGCTTATCTTGACCGGCGCGCTGATGTTTGAAATGCTCCGAAGCCCAAATGGATTTCATCCATGCCGAGTTTGCCAAGTCATGCCCACGAAGTATACTTTCTCGTTTCTTCATCTCTGAATGCCATCGCTCAAGCACTTCCTTACGTTTAGAGAGTCGTGATCGAGCACTATCAGATGTGCGACGGTTTTCGGACGCAACAAACTCCTCCCACGTCCGTGAGATGCCTCCCAAAAATAGCGAATCTAAAGAGGGCCGGTGGTCATCGACCCATGCTACAAAGGTGTCAGTGTCTAGCTCTGTTACCTTTTGGAAATCGGCTGCTAATTGAGTCTGGTCTGCTGTCATAATGAGTCGGAAGAGCGAGGCACACTCATCAGGCTTCTGCACAAGCATAATGCGCCAAATATTAACTGCGACCAGTCGAACAGCTTCCTGAATGTCCACGAGCTTATTGTAAAGCTGGTACCAAAACAACCTCATATACTCATCGTCAACGGACAGCGAGTCTAGGACAACCATCTGCCAATACAATATCTTGTTCATAGAAAAGTTCGTTTCGGTATTGGTGGTTTGTGGGTCATCCATTTCAGATAGTCTAAGAAGAACTAACCGAAGAAAACAGCTGCGTATCGTGGATACCGCTTGACTGCAGAGCCGGATTGTTTTCAGTTTAGAGACTTCAGGCCTTTGAAGATATTCGAGTAGTAGGCCAGCAAAATCAAGCATTGATTCGGTGCCATTCATAAACCAACCTTCAAAGATTGCCTCAACCATATGTAGACAAAATCGCGACATATTCAGGAGTACTTTGGGCTCACTAAGCGCTTTCCAATCTAGCTTGATCCTACTAGCCACGTGAACAATGGTGCTCTTGAGCACGTAGGATTCGAAATACGCATGATGCTCTTGAAATCCCGGCGGGACTTTCAGAAATAGTCCGAAACCTGAAAAGTCCTTTCGCACAAGAAGTTGATCTACAAAGACATCAATAATAAGCTCCAAGATTCCCTCGAGCACGCCATGGCCAATATTTTGAGTCGGAAATTTTTTCTTGGGAGACACAACATGGTCAATGCGAGAAGAGCCAGGCTTAGGGGACTGTTCAGTCGTCAAAAGCACAAATGAAGACGCTTTCCGCAGCTGCGTCCCACCATGCCGCATCCCAGGTCGTACTGCGGTTGTATCTGTTGTACTTGATGTCCGGATCACAGGTGCTGCCTTTGATGTGCCCAAGGGGCGCAGAATGACATCGGCGCCCTCAAAGGTGAGAGCAGAATCGCAAGCCAGCTCTGTCTCGGGAGTCACAGCATCCACACTAACAATGGCAGGATATAGTGCAGACAGAAGCAGTCGAACATATTCAGACGAAAGGGCAAAGTCTCTAAAGCCCGGAGATCGAGCGTGAAGATCTGCCAAAAACCGGGTCACGGCTTGAAGAACTATCGCATTGCCAGTGTTTCGGTCTAAGCCCGTTTGAGGTATACCTAGAATGTCTTCAGAACACGAGAGTAGAGAATGTCCAAGTAACTTACGCCTTGATTCCAGCTCTTTTTGAAGCAACATGGACCGTGACCGCGATCTTGAACCCGATGACTCCGGATTAGTTAATGATGGGCGCAATAGCTCTAGATCACCCAATGGCGAATTTGGGTCGTCTTGGTTTCTTAATACGTCTTTGAGGCCATGTTCTAGCATTGAAGTAATAACTGGCAGAGCATCGGGATTGACAATCTTACATGCCCCGAAAGTCTCAAGCAGGCTAAAAAAGTCAAGATCTTTGTCAAAATCGAAGTCGGCCACATCGAAACCGAACAGGATGCAGAAGCAGATAGGCCATATGGTAGGAATATCCCACCATCTCTTGAGCCGATGAGCCATGATACAAAACCCACCAGTTCTGCCCGAAAACTTGCTGATGTAGGCTGGGCCATGCGATACGAGCAATCGTGCAAGAATCTTCAATCCGTAAATAACAATTTCCGGGTCGTCTTCAGTGAGAAGATACAAGAGCCACTGGGTCAGTGTCAGTTTGGAATTACATCTCGAAGACATCGAATCAAGGTACCTTGTTCGTTACCGTTTTAGCAAACTTGCGAATAATAGCAAAGTTTCCCTTTTCGCAGAGCAGCTGGCTGTAAATATTTAAAATGTGTACTCCAATCTCTTTCTTGAGAAGTGTCCGTGCAGCACCCTCGACTGCTCTAGGGCTAATCATGATGGGCCGTCGCAACTGTACGCTGCCTGTCGACTGATCGATATGTGAAGTTGTTCTCGGAGTGCGGGGGAGTGATCGGGCTGGCGAGTGAAAGGCGTAGGTTATAAAAAGTGCTATAGCACGGTGTACCTCAGTGTTATAGCTGCACCTTACGAGCTGTTCGAGAGCATCTAGGAAGAAAGGAAGAACGGTCTCAGGCAAGGGATCAGCTTTCAGAGCATCAAGGAGCCTCTTCACAACTCCTGACAGCGCTGGGTCAGTATTGTCTGATAAGAAGCAACTGCAAATAACTCACTCATTCGAAGTAATCTCCGGTGATTATGTTGATGGTATTTGCTCTTGACTGCAAAAGTCACGAATTGCTTGTAGTAGAGCTCTTGTACAGCGGTATTACATTTCCTCCACGCATCAAAATCTATGATGAGAAGGCGATAGGCGAGAGGGTTGATGATAACAGACTCCAAGGGGTCTCTATGGTTATATCCTACGAATTCTAGCACGAGGCTGAGAAGCTGTAGTGAAAGCTCATCTCTCTCAGAACCCTGGAGTATAAGCCTCTCTGTCACGGTGCTTTCGGCAAGTCCAGCGAAGCCCAGTTTTGTTTTTAGAAGAATACTTAGGATCGCATAACCACCATCTTTTTCCATTGCTTCGCTATTACGCCAGCTGGAGTTTATGCACCGAAAGACCATTTCGGCGGCACGGACAAGTGCATCGGCTGACGAGGCGCGCTCTACCAGTTTCAGGGCTAGCGGAGTAAAGCCAGCAAGACGCCACAAGGCATCGTCAAAGAATTGTGGAGTAATGACCATAGGATCTCCAGCCAGAATAGCCACTCCATTTGAGCGTAGAAGTGCATCATTGATGGAAGGCAGCGCGGTATTGATTGCTATACCCGTGCCGTTCTTGAGTACCATTTGGACCAGTGTATGAGCAGGCCCACGAGACAAGGAACGAAAGAGTTGCGACTCTCCAAAATGTTCCTTTTCCCGAAATATCGACGAAGGCATCAGACTATACAGAATATGCTGTTCTGGGATCAAATGGCTCGCCCTATCTCGGATGACCTTCATGATATCAGAATCTTCCTTCCCCGTACTAACAAGTTCATTGCGCAGTCCTAGGGCTGCTGATGCCGCATAAGTTTGGAACCCACCAAGGCAATCTTGATAATTTCCCTGATAGTGCACGCCGAGCCGGCTAGGTACAGCTAGGAAATCATCACTCAGCACATCGTCAAATAGATGGGCGGCGGCAAGAGACCATTTAGAGTGGATGAGACCACCACCAATATGAGTGGACAGCTCTCGTGGAGTGCCAAGGAATGCTTGTATGGGAAGATTCTTGTGACTGCTGGAAGTGAAAGAAGCGAAGCTTTCAGTACTGCTATTCGAAGGGGGCGGTAACGCCGGATATGATGCGCGCAGTTGTTCGATAAATTCTCCGTTCACATATAGAGACGCTTTACTAACTGTCATAGTCTTTGGTCGCCGGTGAACTATAGCGATGTGATACCATTTGTTCTCCTCAAAGCTCAAGCCCCGGAACCTAACGCTTGGACGTTGAGACGTAACTGAAGTTTGCAGAATGAAGCTGCGGGTATCTTTTTCGAGATAGGCAAGGAGAAAGCATGTCTGGGTAGAGTCGAAAACGCCAAACAGAGTGGTATGAGAGGCTGGATCAAATTTGTCCACTCTGATCCAAGCAGTGAACGTGTATCCCGCAGATGACTGCGGAGGGAACGGCCGGCCTAGACTTGGCAGTTCAATAGAGGAGTGGCCATGAAGAGATAAATCAAATTGGATGAAAGGGTCACTGCCGTACTTGCCGGCCATATCCAAGCAGAAGTCCGAGGAATCAGCTGACGGATTGAGCAGCAAGTGCTGGGCGTCTATGAGCTTGTTCATTCCCAGAGACATCAGAGACCGGCATAAAGATAAAACGATTTCTCTCTCGGCGTCATTAATGATCGAGGCCCGTTGGAAGGCTAGAACCAGAAACCGAGATAGGATACCAGTCTCATGAACTCGATATAAATTGATGCTCGAAGCCGTGGCAATAGCCAATAGTATTCTCAATACTAGTAACGATGCCACATTTTCCACGGTACTCCGGTCTCGAGGTATTGATTCCCAAAAATCTACAATGGTACGAATTACCTCTGGATTCTGCAACGTCGAGGTCGGGACAATTTTTTCGTTGATCGCAGCGTCAATCGCAGCTATGGGATTATGAAAGCCGGCACCATTCGTTCGTTCCGTGCCCAGGTGTTTGCCTTCCTCTGAAGCAGGAGCCGCATTCCCAGGCAAACAAGCTACAGCGGCAGCTTCGCAACATATCCGGTCTAGGGCAGCATTATTTAGTGCAAAAGAAAAGAGCTTTCCAAACAACTGGCAGCTCGTCCAAAGATCCGAATCGGCGCCACCCAGACCGATGCTTGCTATAATCTGTTCGAGGGCTTCCCATCCGCCCCCCTCCACACGTGTACGAAAGTAGCGGCGATTACCAGGGTGTCCTCTAAAGGCCGCTGCAAGCGTGCCAAGGAGGGCATCCAGCAGGGCGAAGAAGGCCTCTTTCTCGGCATCGCTGCGCTTCTGTGGATTATAGAAGCCAGAGAATGACCGCAAGACTTCGAACAGGCGTTGGAAGCCGTGAAGGTGTCTAAAGTCGTCCTGTACAGAGTTCGGAGGGTTGACGGCTGAGAGGTGCTGTTTCACTAGACCAACTTGGCCCACTAGCCGTTGAGGGTCCGGATAGCCATTATCTGCCGAGGAAGGGGCAGAGGCAGAGATGCCTTCGAGGAGACGTTGGAGGACTTCGGTAGCCTTGGATGTCGGCAATGCGTTGGACGCAGACGTCGAGGATCGGTAGCGACTTCGAGCCGACATGACGGCGGACTAGGAGAAAGTCGAGAACTGTAACATGGACACCAGGTCTTTGTTCATATTATACAGTTTATACAGTTGTTGTCTGCCGATACCCCGGTGGGCTCCAGGCTGCCGTTTGCATGGGAGGTCATCGAAGGGCTGGCGGTTGCATGCGCAAGCAAATTGCTACTATGGATTGACGGCGAGGGGAACAATAGAAACTCGACGGGCCACGGTCACGCTTCTGAGATCGAGGATCGAGGGCATATAATGGAACTAGGTGATACCTAGCTCGACGCTCTACGAGATTGGGCAGCGTTTTCGTCAATAAGTACTGCTAAATGGCTGAACACCGTATGTTGGAAAATAAAATGTAAGCATGTGTTTCTCCTGATATGCTGCAGCCTCTCACGAATTCACGGATAACGCGTGCGCGGAGAAACTGCCCGCCCTACGTCAACTGCAGCATCCACTAAGTTAGCAACATCAGCCTGCTGCGCCAAGCTTGGCCAGGCCCCAAGGTATACTTAGCGCAGGAACGCTGTACTGCAATTGGCCAGGTAGTCCAGAATAGGGACTTTTGGCAGTACTTAGTAGGTGCGTAGCTAGGCAGTCACAACAGCCTACAAGAACGACCCTTAAGTGGCCCATTTGTGACTATTCAATGGCCTCTTCGATATATGAGACATTGGATGAGAAATCGATAGCCGGTCTATTGCCAAGCCCGTGAAACGAGCTGTCTTTGCGGATTGGACATGCGATGGAAACCATGCTTCTAAGTATATGTATGCCTATCTATAGTAGTTCGGGTAGTAAACCACGGCGTCAGACTCATAAACCGCCCTTGAAAATCAAAATTGAATATAGAATAGTTAACAACATTTGGGTGTGAGTGTGATATATAAAAGAATCACAGCAGAGGTGTGAGTGTTATATGTTGTTTCTCCTCAGTCTACCTAAGTAATCACCAAATAATGTATTTGGAAGGGCCCTTCCAAAAGATCCGAACACGTTGTCCAAATACTTGTGTAACATGACTTATCGTCAATTTGGACAAGGCTCAAGCCACCAACCAGTAAACTGCCTACTGCTATCAAGTAGGTAGTGATTTTGTTGTTAATTAACAGTATCTACCCACAGATGCTGTGTATACATACCATGCCGCGAAGATGAAGGCAGGGAGAGTCAAAAGCAGACCTAAAATCGCTAAGTACATGGTAAAGCCTTTTACTCTTGGTGCCTCGAACTCGAAGAGCAAACTCAGCAGATTTATGTAAACAGTAGCGAGGCTAAGCCTTCAACCACCTGCCACGCAATGCTTTTTCTTTTTCGAGGCGTGTCCTTGTTTCCGTACTGTAGTAAAGATAAGCATGTAGCCAAATGGCAGCCAGTACTTCAATGTTGATACAATTTCGGGTTTGGAGTAGGTAGCTAGCTTCTGATACCGATATGCACGCATAACACCTCGTGTACCAGATAATGCCTGGTAATCCAGTCACCTGAAGGCGAACATATGAGCCATCTCAACCTGTCGTGAAATAGGAACAGTGAACCACGAGGCACACTTCTAAAACAATGCTTGCGGGTGGCTCCGCAGATAGTGGAGCCCAATGTTCCAGTTAAGGGCAAGATCTCTCCGGGGTAGGTGTGTTAGGTGTGTTGCACAGTACAAGTACAGTACAGCGGGCTAGGGAGATACGTAGCCCTCCCAGTCGAGCCAGTCTGACTAACGCTCGGCTTTTGCCATCAAGGTGCATGTGGTGTGCAATGTTGTCATTGACACATCCTTGCACCTCACCTCACTCAGCGCCCACGGGAGAGAGCAGAAGCCATAGCATTAACTAGCGTACAGAAGCACTTGACGATAAGGTTGCCAGAGTAGCACGAGAGAAGTAGCCTGGCAGATCAATGGAGACGAGTGACCCGATTCGTTTTGGTCCAGCTACTGTACATATCTATACCAGGAATTCGGGGTCCAACATGAGACGTGGATGGCAAAAGCATCTGAAGAGGAGCCAAAGAGAGAACAGCATTGGGAAGATTGGCTTATCAGCAACGATATCGGATCGTTGGTACCTACCAGCGTGCTTAATTAGGTACTAAGCTGGGGAGAGCTCTCCACTTTAGCAGGCGACAAGCTGACTGACTTCGGGGTATCTGAAACCGTGTATAGTGTGCATAGTAGCCTTGATCACATGCATCAATGCTGCTATTCTAATATGTAAACAATAATATACTCGGCCTTGGTTTACTCAATCATGAACGATTGATGAACTGAAGCAGCAGTAGCACACAAAACATCGTCAATCTATGAATTCGCCAACTCGGACAGGGAAGAACCTCGGGACATGAAGTCGGACAACTGTCCCGGTCATTGACATGCTGATCTGATCCATCTGAGTCAGGTTGCTAAGACAGATTCGGATTAAATCCATTAAGCCCCATCTAGCCGCTATGCTAGCTATGCGCGCTTGCCCCAAGTCGGTCGGTGGAGGTTGCTGCGTGGTTGCACGGTGCTCCGTTCCCAGTTTCCCAGCCTGCCCTGGCTTGCCTCTTCCAGGCCCTTCCCCAGCACTGTAGCGTGCTAATGCTACTCATGCCCAGCCAGTGGCTCCTCTTATCAGTGGGCTGTGTGCGTCACCTGAACCGCTCTCCCAGACTGGGGAAGGCAGCCTCGACGGTACGTACTTACAGCATACGGTACAGGTGTAGAGTCAGACATGTTCTCTTACACTATCTATCACTGTATGTACGTACCAGGCATAGGCTCTAGCCGCACCCTTTATCAACACTCCTCCTTCGTCGGCAAGCTTTCGTCATCTTCTTCCTCTCTTCCTCTCTTATCCTCCTCCTCCCTTCCCATCATCCCATCATCACTATCATCACTCATCTCCCCATTGCTCGCGTTCCATCAGCCAAAGCATCACTAGTCTGATCTTTGGCTTCTCTTTTTTCTCTCTTTGACCGAGTCGCCGGTAGACTTATCGTTTATTGCTTTCAGCCTCGGATCTAGCATACACATCACTCCATCATGAGGGGCCTCGTTGCTCTCTCGCTCGCCTACGCTGCGGCTGCGGCACCCTCTTACAGCTACGAAACCATCCACGATGGAGCTGCTCCTGTGATCTCTTCGATCACCGCCGAAGAGGTCCCCAATTCTTACATCATCAAGTTCAAGGATCACGTCACCGAGTCCTCCGTATCCGACCACCATTCATGGGTCGAGAAGCTCCATGGTGAGCGTGAGAACGAGCGCACGGAGCTCCGGAAACGTAGTCAGATCCCCCTGGCTGGTGACGTTGCCGATGCGTTCAGCGGTCTCAAGCATACGCTGAAGATTGGCAGCGGCTTCCTCGGCTATGCTGGCCATTTCGATGATGCTGTCATTGAGGAGGTCCGCAGACACCCTGATGTGAGTTTCTCCCTCTAACTTTCCCTGATGTGCACGAGCCTTCCGCTGGTAGAACCTTGGTAATGCACGAAACACGAACTAATTTGCTTCATCACCAGGTCGAGTACGTTGAAAAGGACCAAATCGTTTATGCTCTTAAGGAGGACGAGCCAGAACTTGAGAAGAATGCTCCTTGGGGCTTAGCTCGAATCTCTCATCGCGACTCGCTCTCCTTCGGCACCTATAACAAATACCTATATACCGCTGAGGGTGGTGAGGGTGTTGATGTCTATGTTATTGACACCGGTACCAACATTGGTCACGTCGACTTTGAGGGCCGTGCCAAATGGGGCAAGACAATTCCCTCTGGTGACGAGGACGAGGATGGCAATGGTCACGGTACTCACTGCTCTGGCACCGTTGCTGGAAAGAAGTATGGTGTAGCAAAGAAGGCCCATGTCTATGCCGTCAAGGTCCTTCGGTCTAACGGCTCCGGGTCTATGTCAGACGTCATGAAGGGCGTGGAATGGGCCGCTGAGGCTCACATGAAGCAGGTTGATGCAGCCAAGAAGGGTTCCCGAAAGAATTTCAAGGGCTCCACAGCTAACATGTCCCTCGGCGGTGGCAAGTCGCCATCTTTGGATCAGGCTGTTAACGCCGCTGTCGACGCTGGTCTACACTTTGCTGTTGCTGCCGGTAATGACAATGCGGATGCCTGCAAGTACTCTCCCGCTGCTGCCGAAAAGGCCATGACCGTTGGTGCTTCTGCTCTAGATGATAGCCGTGCCTACTTCTCCAACTGGGGCAAGTGTGTTGATATCTTCGGCCCTGGATTGAGCATCCAGTCGACTTGGATCGGCAGTAACACGGCTATCAACACTATTTCCGGTACCTCAATGGCCTCGCCTCATCTGTGCGGTCTCACTGCCTACTTCCTGTCTCTTCAGCCCAGCAAGGAGTCAGAGTACGGCATGGCTGCTATCACTCCTGAGAAGCTCAAGAACAACATGATCACCATCGCCACCAAGGGTGCTCTGTCCGATATCCCCTCGGATACTCCCAACCTACTTGCTTGGAACGGCGGCGGTTACTCGAACTACTCCAAGATCGTTGAGCAGGGTACTTACGTCGCCAAGAAGAGCTCAGAGACCACCCTTGAGGACCTTGAGAAGGCCATTGAGAATGACTTCAATGTTGTCTCTGGCAAGGTTGTTAAGGGCATCTCCGGTTTCTCGGATAAGGCCGAGAAGCTTTCTGAGAAGATCCATGATCTCGTCGACGAGGAACTTAAGGGTTTCTTGAAGGAGCTGCGGGCTTAAAGCGTCAGCAAGCCAATCTTAAGTTTTGAAAGCGCATCCGTGCTGGCATGCTTGTTTAGAGGCGTTCCAGAGACTTGGTTGAAATTGGTTGTCTATTTGGTTTCAACCCGCTCTGGGTTTGTTTTGTACTGTACATTCGTATAGGTTATCGGTGGCTGGGCAACACATTCATAGGTCCTCTAGTCATGGCTTGAATGTCGCTATTTCTTTATTATACATGATAATTTGCAGAATAGGATGCTTAGTGCTCGGAATAATATGTTACAGTATGTATTGTCGCGGCCTATTAAGTGAAGAAAAGTATTGTCAGATTTCGTGCCAGTTATGTCTCATTATGCAGCATATGTTGCTGGGCAAATTATTGCTCCACCGAGATGTAAAAAATAGTTAGTCTTAATATCCTTACTAATTGTATTAGAACCCAAATATCTAGGTTACACCAGTTTGGTCCGAAAATAACTCCATGATACCTTATGTGGAAGACACACGTTTTGCTGCTTCAAGGATCAAATCGAGAACTACACCTACACCTACTCCGTACAGTTATTCTATCAAGGCGCATTATACCGATTGAGGCCAAGTGGAAATCCATCCAAAGAACTTCCTCTAAGTACATTATGCAGCTACAACACTATAGTTCTACCCTTTTTGGGACTATAAGCAGTATTACACAAGATTACGCTGTTATGACATTATTGAAATATTAAACGAAAGACCATTCTAACGTTAAACTTGAAGAAATCGTAGCTACAGCTGTAGATCTTATAGCAGCTTTGGTTTGGGGATAGGCGCTAGTCTAGTCACAATTTGTTCTAACAGCATAGTACAACTCGTGTCCCGCGTGTTCAAAAATGAGTTCCCCATGAAATGCTACACACCTTCGCTAACAAGAATCCATCAACCGTGACGTTTTCATATCTTTATATGCCGCCAGCTAGCTTAGCACCAATTGTGCAGACTCATACGTGTCGACGGGGTGACGATGGAAGAGAAAAGTATCTACAAAGACGTGCTGGCTATATTCAGCAAGTAGCCTCCTTAGCTTGTTTTCGCGAGCCGAGACGCCGATTCGCGTCAAAGGAAACAGCGACTATGACGCGACCATGACGCCGCAAGAGGATATGATCAAAAAACAACAAGTGATCGCAGCGAGGATGGATGTACGCTTGACCTTCGGCATTATCTGGTCACGGCATGGCACTCAAACTCGGGCCTCGACGCTGCCGATGCCGTTTCACTACCAGGGAGGATATTGTTACGTCGTGTCCTATACGGAGCCGTGCAAGCGCTAGCAAAGCAAGATGATCGTTCAGCCGGTTTTGTCAGCATTGATAATACCAATGAGTTGGAAATCCAGTGATCCACGATGTCAAATCTGTGTTCCCAAATCGAGCTCACAGTTATCCAACTGTATGAAGGCGCTGGCGTACTTAAAAGAAAGCCAAACCTCCTGACGATGAAGTACAAGCACTACCGAAGTAACCAGAACAACAAGAAGAGATCCGCATTCTTAACTATAAACTATCGTGATAAAGAGTTGGTTCAGAATTTAGCAACGAAGCATCATCACGATGGTGGCCAGGTCCTTCGAGCAGCTGAGTAGCATAGTCTCTCAGAACGCCGCAGTGCTCTCTCGCAACCTAGAGAGTCAAAATGTGTCTTCACCAACTGTTCAAGACATCAATGGTCAAAGCCTGAGCGAGATAGATAGCGTCGCAGCCACCGAGCTGGCCAATGCGGCCCGTGAGCTTCTAGCACTCGTACAAAGCCCAAGTCAACAACTCAACCTTCTTGCGTTTTCCGTACGTTTACTCTTGGAAATCAGGTGCCCATTTACAACTTAGCCACAGGACCAACTAATCGAAAAAACGCAGATGCACGACACAGCCTCAGTTGGCGCACTTATAGAGTTTAACATTCCGGAGCTCGTTCCACTAGAAGGGACCATCTCCCTAAGCGAGCTCGCAGCAAAGGCAGGTCTACTCGAGGACAAGCTCGCCCGCATCGTGCGGTACGCCATCACGAACTTCATCTTCCACGAGCCTAATCCGGGTCACATCGCACATACCGCGCTATCGGCCACCATAGCACGAAGCCCCCAGCTCACTGCCTTCCTCCGTCTAGCCCTACTCGATCTCGCCCCCATCACGGCGGCCGTACCCCGTGCGCTACGCAAGTGGCCGCAGACCGAGGCGACCAACGAGTGTGCGGTAAACGCAGCGTACGACACAGAGGATCCGTTCTTCCAGTGGCTCAGCCGCGACAAGACACGGCAGGAGCGCTTCGACCAGGGAATGGTGGGACTCAGCAGCGTAGAAGGCAAAACAGCCGGCCGGTCCAGCAACATCGACATCGCCGCCTACCCCTGGGGCACACTACCCTCCGATGCGGTGGTCGTCGACGTCGGAGGTGGGAGCGGACATGTCTCCAAGGCTCTCGCGGCGGCCTTCCCCTCGTTCAAAATCACGGTGCAGGATAGGGAACCAGTCGTCGCGGCGGCGCGTCAGGCCGGGCCCAGCGCCGTCTCGTACCAAGTCCACAGCTTCATGGAGGAGCAGCCCCTAGTCGGCGCCGACGTCTACTTCCTCCGCCAGGTGATCCACGACTGGCCGCGTAAGGAGGCGATCGACATCCTGCGCGCGCTCACCCCGGCGCTGAAACCCGGCGCCCGCGTCCTGGTCTCCGAATTCGTGGTCCCGGACCACTTGGGAGACGACTTGCTCGAGGCGAAGATGGTCCGCGGGATGGATCTGGAGATGATGGCCGTGCTCAATGCGAAAGAGCGGACGAAGGATGAGATCGTCGAGTTGTTTACTGCCGCCGACTCCAGATTCCGCTTTAACGCTGCGCATCAGGCGCCGGAGGATCGCAAGGTTTGTATCTTTGAGGCTATCTGGGACCCGTAGATACCTTTTCTAGCGAGCGTTCTTTGTGCTTGTTGTGGTTTGCTTGGTTACTCGTTCAACAGTGGAAACTGAATGGTTTATGGTTTTTAACAACCTAGCGCAGATTACTACAGGATATTAGTTTCCGAATTGAAAAAAATTACTCCATTTAGCAAACAATTGGTCGATTACAGGTTTCGCGTTGGGGTTGGAAATGAAGTGAAGACTAGAGTAAGGCAACAGCAGCGCATCTTACTAATCATGGAGGCAGCTTACGTAGTTTCGGGGAATTCCTCTTCTTGGAAGCTAAAATGCAGTGAGTTATTCTTTGAAAACATTGCTCTCTTCATCTATTGGTCTATAGTAAAAGCCACAGCGTAGGCCAGTACAATATCGACGATTAATAGGTGTGAAAGAGGAGGCTTAGTTGCGCCGATCGAGTACCTAGGTACTCAAGTTGTTTCTCGCCAATCCCAGCCATTTAGCAATGCCACTCAACATTGGTTCGGTTGATGTGATAATAATCGTGGGCCTTTGGTAATTCAATCGAAACGAGGATAAACAACTTAATGCAGCAGCTAGGTTCTACTTAGCTCCCGGTAATATGTAAAGTAATAATTTGGCATTGGTCTGTTTATTCCACCTATATTTCTTTGACCATAAAAAGTTAAATTTGGACTATGATACCATTGCTGGGGTTACTAAGAGACAGCACATGAACAAAGATACTATGTTGGAACTTTGTTGTGGTTAATCTTTAGCATGGGAAATTGATCACATGCTAAAAGTGACTTTGTATTCTACTCAATCCTGTTTTAAATAGCAATAAGGGTTTTCAACTATTTAAGTTATATATAACCACTGCAGATTGACCGAAATTTAGCCGCTATTCCATGGCTTCTGTTGGTATTTTGAGCACCATGTTTTTCCTCATAAAACTACGCAACTTAAACATTTGTATGTATATGCCTGGGTCTAATTTTAATGCCCAAATGGTTGTGCTGCCATGGATACAATAGCAACTCGTCGAGTAAACCTGGGGATACCAGCATTCACCAAATTAGAAAATGTATTTAAACAACCAGGTACATATGGATATAGCAAATGGGCCAGTTGCCCCTCGTAGAAAGTGTGGTATCTCCCAAGGTCCCATGATACTCTGTCAGCTGGGTTAGACATAACCGCAGTTTCCTCTGAAAAGAATTCAAGTTGGGAAACAGCGACGTAACTGCCCAGGCTACGGCAGCAATTCGCGTGACCTACATGTGAATTTGGATGCCAAGCACGTTCAGTTGCTGAGCTTTTGTCAACAAGACCATCATTCAAACCTCACAGCTTCGATTTTAACCACCTCAACATACGCCATTTTTCTGCATACAGCACTATCAGCGCTACTACCGCGGTCTTGTGTCGTTTGCGACAGCTTTTGGTTAAATTTGTATTGCGCGTCATCCCCAAAACCTCACATTCTCACTCACTCACACCCTACCCTTCCCCCGCCGTCTCTCCTCTGTACGAATGCGCCGTGCCGCTTGTTTCTAGTTTCCACTTACACCGTCCTCACGCTGTTTTACCAGTACCAGATCCGTTAATTCATGAGCTGTTTGTCTGGGTTGCCCGTTGGATATCGACATGCACAGGCGGAACAGCACAAACCCTCGTCGACTAGATCGTCGCAAGTCTACTACTTCAGTGAAAAGCGTGCATCTAGAGCATATCCCACCCGAGACAGCAGAACGTGATGCCCAAGTAGCAGCCACGCAAGCATTCGCGAGAGCCAAGGCAAGGTCGGCTACAGACTCCAACACGCCTTTGTGGCCACCTCCTCGTTGCGGCGGCCTGAGCGGCAGCCCAAAAGGTTGCCATCTACACTCGAAGGCGCGGTCGGAAGAGACCCCCGTTCGTCGACAACAGAGTATTCGCTTTGTACAGCCAAGACCACCAAATTTGGCACAAAATACGACAATGGCCCGGAGCACCTCGCCCTCCTGCATGTCCAGTGCTTCGAGGCATGTCGCTGATGTTGAAGTTGACCCGCGCTCTTCAAGAAGTGTCTGTGCTTCTGGCATGGTGTCTGCTGCCAAGGGAACTGCAGGGGACTATATCAATACTCTTTTTACGAATGATGAGCATTACACGCCTCAGGACGATATAGCATCGATGCCTTCATCATACCGCAAGCTCCGCAAGTCCAGGTCCATGTTCACAAATCGAGCGACCGTGGCCGGTCACGAGCATTCCAACCTCAGCAAATCTTCGGCATCAGCTAACCAGCTTCCATTACCCGCAAATTCATATTCACGCCCCCTTCGAGGTAATGAAAATATACCTCCCCGAGGGCTGAAGACGCCGAAATCGATGAGCTTCTTGCGAGACTTCCGAGGTAGCTTTGTAAATGGTTTTAAATCTGAGGAAGATGCTACCCAATTCACATCCATCAACGGGCATAATCGCAATCATGATAGAACACAAACCAATCTTCGTCCAACAGCATCAAAGATCTTCCCTTCTAAAGCCTCTAGGGCGGACAGGGTTTTCAGGAAAAGCATGCGAGATACAAGCAATGACACTGTTTATATGGACAATAAAGCTACAAAAGATGGTAGTTTGCGATACAAGGCGCGACGAGTGTCACAGGGACTTAAACATAAACTCAAGAATTTGTTTAGCTTAGGTAAAGGAGACATCGACGACACAGGACTCCCTCTGCAACATGTCGACGCACACAAATCACATATTTTTGGGCTTGGAGATTTGCAGCACGAGACTAATGATGAGCTTCTCCGCATCTCTTCAGTTGATCAAGCTGCTTTATCACATGTCACTTCGGGTATCCCATCTCTTCATGCAGTTCCATCGTATCAGCAACTTCACTCTCGACAAGGTAGCATGGAAAGCTTGCAAAGTGAGCAGAAGGCTTCAGACGATAGATCTCGAGTAACAAGCTGGTCAAACTCTGACACGAACACAGTGATCACTCACAACAGTTGTCGTGAGGAGCGGGAGAGAAAGCGATTGTCTATTATCAATGAGCATGGCGCGCACGTTTGCTCATCTTCGGCACAGTTTGTAACCATCTCTGAACAATCCAATGCAAGCACCGCATCTCTGCATGAACCAGCACAGGCCGCTCCTGGGGCCGTTGATGGTCCAAGAATTTACTCAGCTCTGATGAAGCGGATGGACCAGTCACGACAAGTGCTCACGGATTGTCTGGAAAGACAAAGCAGTGAGGACGATGTTGTGAAATTGGGCACAGTACCTCGACGCAAAAGCTCACTCCGCCTGCGGCGTCTCGGCTGTGACGCCGCTGCAACAATTCGCTACGTTATGCCGGAAAGTGATTCAGAATTAGAGTCTCCGAAGATAAGTAACAAGTCACATAGGAAAGACAAACACATTTCGTCGTCGACATACAATTCGAAGTCCTCTCAATCAAAAAACAATACGACAAAAGCAGAGGGAGAGAGACAGGTCTATCCGGCATCTACATCTATACTCACGGATGCAGAATATGTCTTGTCAAAAGAGGCGGACAATGAAATCTTCTCGGCTCCATCCATAAATGAGGCACCTCCAATTATACAGACACTCTCATCTTCGGCATTTTTTGGTAGCCCAACACGACACCTATTCCGCTCACAAAGTCCCTATCGTCGGGCATTGAAAGATAGGATGCACACAACCGCTAATGAACAGCCGATTAAATCACCCGATTTCAATCCATGGATACGCTCACTATCTAATTTGCCAAATCTACAGCTACAGCGCTCTAGCACTTATGGGTCGGATGCGGACATCAAGTTGCATTACACTGAGAGTATTTACTCCACCAATACCGAAGACGGCCAAACTAGAAGGCAGAGCTTCTTGTCTGTCATAGAAGACTTTCCACGGCCGAGAAGCACACATGGAGACGCCACAATATTTGTAGATCAACCGGCATATGATAAACGAAGTTCATCGTTGCCACCAAAGCAACGCGTCTCGTCTTCCTCAAGTTCTGTAGAATGGAAAATGTGGTTATCGTCGAATGTTTCAAAACTCGAGGAAACCACCAAACAAGTAGATTCGGACGATTTCCAATATGGTCTTAAGTCTGCTAGATCTTCTGGCCATGTTCGCGAGAATGCGCAGATTAATGATGAAGAGGAAGACAATTTGCTGAATCAGCCTGACACACCCTCTCGAGTTCGGGTAGATCCGAGTTGTTTCTTAAATTTGAACCACGACGATGAGGATGAAGACGACCAACCAACACCTTTTGACGCTGGAGACATACATACAGCAACTGGATACTCCCAACTACCTTCCGTAAACACCTCACCGACTTGCACCTCTGCCACGGGTATGGCCTCCGCGGCAAAACGAAATGAAGAGGTCGCACGTAACACTTCAATGGAAGTGTTTGATACCAGCAGCGAAAAAGAACTACCACGAGTGCCGTCACTTAGTTTTAAAGAGAACAGAACTAATAGGCTCGCAAGTATCCCTACAAAGCTTGTAAAGCGCCTGCCGAAGCCTAAACAGAGCATAGCACCTCTCGCAAGTCGCGAAGTTTCGGGTGTGGGAGATGCTCAATCTACAAAAATAAATGGTTCGACCAATTCGCCACGGAAAGTGCACAACATGGCATCCACTAAATTAGAGAATGTGAGCCCTACTGTAGTGAGCGATGATGATCCGTACGGAATTGAGGGATCCGGTATTCTCGGCCCTAGTCAGCAGAACGTGGGAAGTAAAAGAATGGTAGACATCTTCCTCAGCAGTAGACGCAGACGTATGACAAGCGAGGACGAGGGCAGCGTCTTCCTATGAGGGGACGTTATGGTTCAAAGGGCGATTATTCACAATGAGAGCATCTATCATATTCTAAAGACCCAACAGATTAGATAGAATGTTTATGTCGGTAATACGGTGTTTGCGTTGTTGGACTACGGAAGCAGTGTTGTTGTGGAATTGTAATAGAAAGGAGGTCAGGATTACGGTACTCAGAAACGATATATTCTTTCGGGACATGGCCGGCTGAGTTGTACGGCTCTCACTTAGGTAATTGAACACGACGAAGCTACGTGCTTGTGGTTGCGCGATGTTAGATGAAAATGAAGAGGTTCAACACCGTTAAAACTTGGTCGTACGTGGCTGATGTATGATTCTTGTAAAATACTAACCTCAGTATATATTTTAAGGGCCAAGCGTGTTGAATGAGATACAGTTTATAGGAAGACTAACTAGGTGAAGCATTCTTCTGATGTGGCTCACATGATCTAGGGCCCTACCTGTGATCCCCTCCCCCGCGATTTTGATGTTAAAGACAGTGGCGGGATCTAAGAAGGATAGGCGGGGTAAAGCGGAAAAGACATGGTATCGTTATATTACGACTTAGTAGATTAACGGGATTGACTTGATATTCTCTTAACGAGGTTATGGAGCTTTCCCGCACCTTGAAGTTGGCTCCAGCTACGTAAATACCCAGGACTCACCTCAATCTTTTTCTCCCCGCGTCTTTGAAATAATCTTCTCACAAAATGCCCTCAGCGACGCAGCATTCATGATGTCTAAAGTAGTAACGAGGACGGATAGCTCAGTGCGAACCCAATTGCGCACTTCCACAGCAGAAAGAGAATCAATGCCATAAACCGCTAGTGGCCGCTCCGGGTCCATTGGCTCCGAGAGGCGCAGCATTCGCACGAAGCAGTTATTCACCACGTTGATCGTTGCAGTCAGTTGAGCAGCATGATCGACCGACTTTGATCGGAGTAATAGGATGAGAGCCTGCACCTCAGAGTTACCCGAGCCGCTCCCTTCTCGCGCCCCTGATAGGGCAACATCACTATGCGTGAACAACGCCGAGAAGCGAGCATCGTGAGCAAGAATGGAATCCGCAGGTTGTGGTACGATAATACCAGTTATCATCTGTGATGCCGCTGCACTGCTTAGAGTGCTGGTTTCCGTCTGTTGGAGGATGGAAAGGTAGACTATCTTCCGAAGAAGTCTATCGTTGATCCCGAAATACACCCGAGAGTCGAAGTGTTTCTCCTTGAAGCCATCATTGTTTGCAATAAATCCGGAGTCCTCAATAACACCGAGATCAACAGAGGATGCAGGAAGTCCTCGCTGCTGGCGGTAAGAGGCGAAAGAATCCATGAAGACATTCGCGGCCGCATAATTAGCCTGACCTCGTGTTCCAGCTACACCGGAAATGCTGGAAAGCATCGTAAAGAATTCGAGCTTTAGGTTGAGTTTGATCGCGATGTTGTGTAGGTTCCAGGTACCTTGTATTTTGGGGGCTGCGGCTTCGTTGTATTCCTGGGCCGTCATCGAATCGAACGGTCGGTCCTGAAAATACACTAAATTAGGGGACTGCAGCCTATCTTGTCTTTGAAGGGAGCTGAACTTACGCGCAGGACCATTGCACCCTGGATTATACCGGCAATTGGTACCGAGGTTTTCCGAAATGCAGCCTCTACATCTTCGGCGCACGTAATGTCAGCAGTAATGAGGTCTATATGCGACCCAAGAGCATTGATCTGTCTGATGATGCCCCGAGACTTGTCATCGTCGTGCCCACTTCGAGATATTACGGCTAGCTGTTTTGCACCACTCTTGGCCAAGTATACGGCAAGCGATCCGCAAAGGCCCTTTAGGCCACCTACAATGAGATAACACGCGTCATACCGCAAAGGCAGCGTCTTAGGCGCCCGTCGTACCTATGAAACTGTTAGATTGTACGACAAGATCGAAACCTCATAAGAAAGATCCGGGTTTCAGCAGAATCGCACTGACAGGCACCGTAACTTTCGGGTTTACACCATTCGAAAGGACTATCTTGCCAATATGCTTGCCAGCACGTAGGAGCCGTATGGCGGATGGAGCGTCATCAAAGGAGAACTGATGAATAGGACTAATAGGCTTTACGTGGCCCTCGTCGATCAATTCGAATAGCTTGGCCATAAGCCTTACGACAGTCTGCGTCAGCAATGCTTTTCAACTCTGACCAATACTAGACCTTTTTTTGAAGAATCCAACTCACCGGTAGACCAGGTCGTCTGGCGCTCTTTCATGTGACATATCTACGGACCTGAAAGAAATGTTACGATCGAAAGGCTCCATAGCAAGGCTATTTCGGTCAAGGATATCCTTCTTTCCAATTTCGACGAAAACGCCGCCGTCGGACAAGATGCGGAACGACTCGTCAAGCATATCGCCTGTCAATGAGTTTAGGACGATGTCAACGCCCTGATCTTCGGTGATTGCCATGATTTGAGCGGCAAAATCTACGTTACGGGAATTAAATATTCGATCATCCCTGATCCCAAACGTTTCTTGGAGATATTGTCTCTTCTGAGGTGTTCCCACTGTGACAAATATCTGGAATGGTATCCATGTTAGCCGTCTTCTCATATTGGCACACAACACTGCAACTTACATCTGCTCCAGCATATTGAGCCAGTTGGATCGCAGCGATACCAACGCCCCCGGCAGCCGAGTGTATGAGCACTCTTTTGCCTGGTCCGATACTCGCTAGGTCAATCAGCGAGTAAATGCTAGTCAGGTAGACAGCGCAAAGCGTTGCGGCCTCTTCGAAACTCATCTGATCAGGAATCTTGTGAACCCTCCTAAAAGGAGCTGTTACCCTGTTAGCAAAGCAGCCCCTGCTGAATACGACCACACGTTGTCCAACTTCTATCCCTTTCACACTGGGCGAGACCTTAGTTACTACACCAGCTGCTTCACCGCCTAGCATGCGTTCGTCACCAGGCACAATACCCATTGTCACTACCACGTCCTTATAGTTTAGGCCGGCCGCGTATACTTCAACCTCGACGTAGCCATCTTCTAGTGGTATGGGCTCAGGTGTGATCTCTGACCAATGTACGGAATCGACATTTCCCAGGCGTTCAGCCCCTAGCCGAACTATCGTCTGAGTCTCATGAAGATCGACTACTTCGGTCGTACGGTCGGCTATCTCATCGCCCTGAAGGCCAGTAAGGACCTTATTCGGCAGGATTCTAGCAACATGCAAGACCCCGTTGCGCTCAACAAACTCGGTGTCTAGTAGAACCTGATCTTCTCCCACCCCCGAACCGTTCAGGATCCCGAGACAAGATGAAATTGCGTTTGAAGCTGCAGTCGACTGTTCAACGTCGAGTGTGATCAGGTGTAACCGTTCTTCGGCACGTATGGTACGGAATAAGCCATGTATAGCCGCCTTCGAAGGGTCTGTGACATCAAGTGCTGCTCCTGTAGTGATCCAGAGGACTTTACACTGTTTCTGCACTAACTGTTTCAACACTTCCCACAGTTTATCATCAGCACGTTGCATTATCGATCTGAACAGTTCATCTGTAATGAGCACTACTTGCGACGTGGTGATTTCATCCTGAACGTTGGAACATTCTTGGATATCCCACCCTTGAGTTCTCAGCGACTCCAACAAAGTTTGCTCTGCTGCAGTTTCGTTATGCTGGAAAGTCGATCGGTCTACAAGGGCAATATGGGCAATAGCTGAGGCTCCCGTGTCTATATTGGCTGCCTCCACCTCTGGTTGGCAAACCAGGACATCTTCACCGACGTTGAAAGTCTTTCCAATTAGCTCAAGATTCATCCCAGGTCCTACTGATATAATGATGCCACCGGGTCGAACCGACTTCCGCGCTTTTTCAATAGCAACACTATGTAAAACACTATCTGGGGACGCTGCATCAGATCCCCTCACAATAACCAGATCAAATGATGGAGATGAGCCGATACTTTCCGAATCTGTAAGATCGAGCAAGCTGAATTCAGTGTCTTGAGTTCTGGGTGAGATCATTTCCCGTGCTCTCACCAATATGGTTGGATCGCTCAAGGCAAAATGATACCCAGAGCACGCAGCTCTGATGGGATTGACCTCATCCTGAAGCCATAAGCTGGAGTAATTGTTCGGACTGAGAGCTAGCTCTAAGACTTTCAACTTCGGATTTTTGTGTGCAACCAAATTAAGGAGTTCTTGTATTCTGGTTGTTTCAAAAGTCTGCTCTAGGTATGAGCGTAGCTTTGGCTCTGGCCCCGAAAGTAGCATTGATATGTCGGCAGCCCATTTCACGTGTGTGAAACTATGCCCCGGACCTTGTTCTTCTCTCGCCTCTATCGCACCTGTTGTCAAACCCTTCATCTCAAAGAGAAGAGCGCCGGTGGCTGGATCGTACAATGAGCAGTTTGTCCCATAATTTCGCGGATTTTCTCTGTCTCCTATGCCAAGAAAAGAGGCAGAAGCCAATGCGATTCCTTCACCTGGGAGGTCTTGCTGGGCTCCGATGACGAGGTTTCCGAGGACAGCGGGAACAAGAACGACTCCAGCGGCTGGTATATCGCCTTTCCAGACGGCGGGTGCGCCGGTATGGAAACAAGCATCAATTACAGTTGGGTGTAGAGGATAGAGTGATTGACCATAGGTGGATGGCGGTGGTGTCAAGTCAACGGTCGATCTGCTCCGCCGCTTACCCATAGTGGTTTCGACCATCAAGTGCTTCCGAAATGCTAGTCCAAAATTATATCCAGAATCACCCATCGCCTTGTACCAGGCACTAGCTGGCGACGCAAGTTCCAGAGGTCGTTTGGCGTCTTTAGGAACGGGTGCATCTTGATAGTCCGTTTCAATACAGATAAGGCCCGAGCTGTGGTCGGCATGAATGTCGTCGTTGAGCGAACAAACCCTAAACTCGTACCACGACCGCACCGTACCCTGGCCACCCCTTAACGGTGACAGTGCGAGTGTATATCTTGTCTCCGAATCTTCCTCAATGACTAACGCACGTGAGAATTTGACGTCTCTCAGCCTATACCTATACTTGCTCGGTATTTCTTCTTTCCATATCGTCATCAAGGTGGTCTGGTAGACGGCCTCAATAGCCATTGAAATATATGCGGCTGCTGGAAAGACGATCTGTGAACCGATCTTATGGTCCTTAAGCCAAGGGAGGTCTACTAGCTTGAGGGTTTTCTTGAAAACCGGACTATGCCAACTCGTTCCGTTCATCTTAGAGCCGAGAAGGTCATGATTGATAAAGTGTTTGAACCTCCAGTCTTTACTGGCCTGAGATTCATGCCAGTATTTTGCTGAGTGATTCCAAGAATAGTTCGGCAAATCTACGATAACTGAATTATTCTTGTACCGATTCACTCTTGCGAGGTTGACAGAAGCACCAGCTAAGAACAATTGACCAGCTGCGCTGTATAAGGGTAAAACAGAGCCAGTCCCACGTTTCAAGACTGAGAAGTAAGGGGCATCGCCTGCGGCTCCTGAGAGCATCTTCTTGATCTGTGCGATTGGCCCTGAAAGCGCGCCGCTTGGTCCAATCTCCAGTAGAAGATCGGCACCCTGCTGGTCCTGCAAGAGCTTTGTTACTGCTTGTGTGAATTTGACCGGAGATACCATATTCCGTCGCCAATAATTGGTATCAAGTGAACTGGTAACTGGATGTCCTGTAACGGTGCTGAACATAACAGTTTTCTCGCTATGTGGTCTCTGTGGGATTGGGCAATTGTCGTGAAGCATCTTCTCATACGCTGCTCCAATCTCTGCCATGTAACTTGAGTGGTAAGCCAGGTCGACCTGAAGCAACCTTGCAAAATGACCATCAGCCTGCAGACTCTTCTGCAACTTCTCAAGGGATGAAACCGTTCCCGATACGGTCAAGCTGCTGGGACTGTTGTAGCACGCGATTTGGAGATTGACATTTGGGTCCAGATATTCCTGGATCTTGTCCGGTCCTATCCCAACAGCTAGCATTCCAACATGTTCAGGTGTAGCTGTCATCTTTCCGGCCTGGCCACGATAATACGCTATCTTTATAGCATCACCCGGCGCGATCAACCCTGCGGCGGCTGCTGCGGCAATCTCGCCCGAAGAGTGGCCTACAACGCAAACCGGCTTGATACCCCATTCCTCCAAGATAACAAGTAGGGCGAGCTGGAGTGCGGTAACGAGCGGTTGCGAAAACTCGGGCTGCCTGAAATGTTCGGGTGTTCGACTCTGGGTTAACTCGTCTAACAGTGTCCATTTTGGTGGATCTGGCAGGCTCTGTAAGACATCGTCCAAACTGCGAATAAAGTCTTTTGCCTCGGCAAAAGTGTTTGCAAGATCAAGACCCATCTGACTCCATTGAGCGCCTTGGCCGGTGAACACGAACCCTACCCTGGGCTGAGATGAGGCCTCTTTGCCAGACACTAGAGACGAGTCTTGGAGCTCTATACTATCGCTGCTGGAGGCCTGCGTTATGGTGAATGCTCGATAATAGTGCCGGCTTCGCCGTTCGGATAACGTGAACGCCAGATCATTTACGTTTACCGAAACGCTGGGATTGATAAGGTGCGCTTGTAAAGTAGTTATTCCTGTTTTGAGTGACTGCTGGTCATTCGCCGAAAAGGTTAGGAGGGTTGGTAATGACTTGTGGTCATCATCGTCAGCATCGTCGCTAAAGAAGTCTGCAGTGATTTTTTTGTAAGACGAGAGGTGATGGGAGTTGCTGTAATTCTCAACAACAGCATGAGCATTAGCGCCGCCAAAACCGAATGAGTTGATGCTCGCACGCCGTAGGCCACGGGACGCTGCAGCATCTTTTGGCCATTTGATAGGTAGCCTTGTAACGCGGACCTTCGAACCCTTCCAATCGATCTTCGGATTTGGATCGATGAATGTCGGGTTGCCTACAATCAAGCCATTTTCTACAGAGAGCGCCGCTTTTATCAGACCAGAGAGGCCCGCTGCTGCCTCTGAATGTCCGATATTACTTTTGATAGAACCGATTATCAGTTCTTGCTCTCGTGTTGCCGCGAACACGCTTGCGGCCCCTTCTACCTCGACTGGGTCTCCGGCCAAGGTGCCTGTCCCGTGGCATTCTAAAAAGGCCGTGTCCTTAAACTCGGAAATGCCTGCGTTTTTATAAGCTGCTCGAATGGCTGCTGCCTGTGCTTGCGGGCTAGGGCTGGCAATTCCAGGTGTACGACCAGCACTATTTGCGGCCGAGCCGCGAATAACAGCTCTTATGGGGTCATTGTCTCTAATGGCATCATCAAGTCTTTTAAGGTAGACACAATTGATACCCTCGGCTTTCACATAACCATCCGCCTTGGCATCGAAGCTATGGCATTTACCAGATGCTGATTGTGTCATCCGCATCATCCCAGTTTCCTCGTTATGCTCAGGGCTAAGCCATATGTTGGCGCCCGCCACTAGCATAGAGTCCGCTTGGAAGCTGTCGAGGTACCTGCAGGCAACATCAACCGCTACCAGACTGGCCGAGCACGCTGTATCGATGGTCATGCTTGGACCGTGGATGTTTAGGAAATGGCTGATTCTGTTACTCAGAATTGAAGACGCTACACCTATTGTGGCTGAATCTGGACGGTCCTCTGGGTCGCGATTTTGCATCGCGGCGTAATCTGAGTGTCTTGATCAATATGAGTCGTCATTGATAGTAAGATAGGTTTCTTACCGACGATGTTCGTGCCGACGATACAGCCGACGCTCTTCCCACTTATCGTCTCAAGCGGTATACCGGCATTCTCAAGTGTTTCGTAAACTACTTCAAGAAGGTGCCGCTGCTGAGGGTCCATCGCGATAGCATCAAGATGACTGACATTGAAGAATTGTGCGTCGAACACTGCGGGGTCGACATCTTCCATGAACATGCCTCCGGGACTCTTCATAGTCCGTGGGCGTCTGTGTTTATCATGATGTCCGGCCAAGTTGAACCTCGACGCTGGCGGCTCATTTTTCGCGATACCGCCTTGTTTTAGGAAATTCCACAGTTCTGTGGGCGAGTTGTTGTGACCTGGGAGGCGGCAGCCCATACCAACTATCGCGACTGGTACTTGTGTTCGACCAACATTTTGACCCGAGGTGCCGGTGCCGTTGCCGGCACTGGCGTTGGGTATCCCATCATCGCTTGAGCAAGAGCTCGTGATGCTTGTGTCTGACGAGACGGCCATCGTGTATGGTGGGCACTAACAGCGGCGTAGCATGCATGAAGGCAACACATAAAGCGAGGGATAGTGAAATTAACCGTATCATACCCAACAGCCCTATGTATGATTATAGATCCTTAAGGACTGTATTTTGACCTTCATGTCAAGACTGAATTCAGGCTGACATCAGCAGCGTGTGCCAGGGCTTGCAGATCAAGGCGTATTTTCATATGTACGACCAGAGTAGCATCAACGATGTTCCAGGGAGTGCAAGCCTAGTCGGTTCTCCAGCTTCTCGGCCAGTTCCAAAGGTGACTCGTGAGCTCGCCAATGGACGGGACTTATTATTAGTGTCGATGCAACATGAAGAAGTAAGCCCGATGAATCTCTTGGCTAGGACGCTTATCCTTGTCGGTAAACTCCGCCGCAACGGAACACAACGCATCATCGCCTGTGCTATTTCGGATATCATGTCTACTTTATACATTGATCGCACAAATAACATCCAGCCACGCATCGATTTTCGATCTTTATACTCTTTTGATTAAGCGTCAAACCAAACATCGAGACCATCAAATATCGAAATCATGACAGCTCGTGAGGATGTTGAATTCAAGACCGTGGATGGGTTAACACTCCGCGGCTGTGTATATCCAGCGGCGCAAAGAGGCCCGGCTATTATATTAACACCTGGGGTTAGTTAGATGTATTCACTTCCCGATTTTATACTAAGGCAGGCTAGTTCAACTTTACGAAAGAAATGATAGTGGCGGAAATCGCAGAGTATTTTCAGCAGGCGGGCTTCACGGCATTGACCTATGATCCGCGCTCTATAGGGCAGAGTGACGGCTTACCGCGCAACGACATACAGCCCTCTCGCAACGTTGAAGACTATCACGATGCCTTAACCTTTCTGAAGCGTCACCCTCTCGTGGATCCCTCAAAGATCGTATTCTGGGGCTACTCTTTCAGTGGAATGGTGGCCCTGGTAGCAGCTGCATTAGATAAGAGAGCCAAAGCGGTTATTTCCGTATGTCCGCTAACGATTTGGGAATTCCCCGAAGACAAGTGGGCTAGGGTTCTTGAGCGGGCGATGCGAGATCGAGAGTCACAAGTCGCGGGAAACAAGCCCGTTTACATCCCCATGCTCACAGAGGATGGGGAGAATCCTGCGGGATTCGGGGCTGGCTTCGGTGTCGACAACTTCAAGCTCATTGCCGGAGCCAAGGAGACGCAGCCCAACTTCGAGCTGCCTACCACCCTCAACAGTTACTATAAGATCGCTGCCTTTCAGCCATTTGGGCTGATTCCGCGCGTGTCACCAACCCCCGCGATGATAATTATACCCGAGAATGACCAGGTATCTCCAGCTGAGAAGCAGAGATCCCTAGTTTATGATGTGATGAAGGAGCCGAAAAACATGCTGCTCGTTCCCGGCAAGGGCCACATGGACGTCCTGAGCGGTGAAGACTTTGATCGCGTACTTAGCGCCCAGGTTCAGTATCTTCGAGACATTCTGAACTTGTGAGCCCCATATTCAATAGCTACGTATACTCAAGGCATGCTCGGGACAGGACTTGTCGCCTCCTAATGTAGTAGTGTGAATGCAAGGTCTTACACTAGGCCATGGTGCTGAGATCTATGCCTAGCGGGAAGCGTTGGAATCGAATCCTTGACCAGATGGCATGTGAGGTCCTTTTCGTCCCAAGATCCGAAAATTGCTTTTTCGGGCTAAGCAAGTACGATAAGAACCTAATCAGTGACTGAGGCGTGCACGACAAGGGTTGTGATTTAAATCTCTCTGGCTTAACTTTTCCGAAGCCGGTAGAGTCTCTCCGGAGGATTGTACCGAGGGTAAAAATGTGACCTCATCGGAGACGTCGCCATTACGAATGCTACCTACACTACATTTTACTCGTATTGCGTATTTTTGGAGTTGCTTATCGTGACTAAACTAGGCACACCACCGGCAAAAATGTCAGCATCAACCTACAGCATTACCAGTAAGATAAGACACGTAGTGAGTCCTGCTCAAACAAACTGCCCGTTGAATGGTGGCTGTCAACCTCGATGACGGCTAACTAATCCTAGTCCTACACTACGCAGTAGTCTAGTGTAAACTAACGTACCCTGTCACCGGCATTGCATCGCTGGCGCCTTGGCTTTGGTTTAACGTATCCCAGTGACTCGTAGGTGACTGCGTCCGATGCTGCGCACTCATCATGGTCACAGTGGCTTGCCACGGATGGATCTGAAGCCCGGGGTCCTTCAGATCTCTAATAGAAAACGGCTTTCTAGCTTCGGGGGACGTGCTATTCTTGGAGCGCCGTTGAAAACGGGTTTGGGTTAGGCTGATCTGCCTTCCTGACGGCTTCATCCTTACAGTAAGGTTTTCGATATGGCGAATACCTTATAAACCTGTCGAGGGTAGGCGACGCGTAGTGATAACCTTGAGACCGTAGATTTATGCACAAGATTGTGTTTTCACTATTGTAGCTCTGTCTCTCCAAAGGGCTCACTGTAACCCACAATGTTTCACGACAGCAGTTCTGCATTTACTTATATTGCAGCCATTATCACATGTACCTGGTTGCTGGGCTCTCCGGCGGTCGGCTATACTATTAATTCAGGCACAACAGTCTGCAAGCCTATACCCGGCGATCGAAACTGGCCAACCACGGTTGAATGGAACAAGCTCAATGCTACGGTGGATGGCCGCTTAATTGCTACTCTGCCTATCGCACATGTTTGCCACGCGCCATGGTACTCTGAAAAAGCTTGTCAGACCTTAAAGTCTCAGTGGGGTGTTGCTGAACTGCAGTAAGTCGACGACTCCGATCTGCATTTTTCATTGTACTGCAGGAAATAATTCTGACGATGGCACTGAAGAACATCCCAGCCTGCCGAATTTCTGGCTCCTTGGTTCCAAAATCAATCGTGTACGCCGTTTGAGGGAGAGAAAAGCCCGTGCAATCTAGGCAACTATGCGAGTTACTCGATCAAGGTTACGAGCTCTAAAGATATAATAGCGGGGGTGCAGTTCGCGAAGGAGAAAAATGTCAGATTAGTAGTGAAAAATACCGGCCATGAGTAAGTGTCTGGATGTCTGTTGTTGAAAATTTCGCTGTCTAACGAGTGTCAAGCCTTCAAGGGAAATCGACCGGAAAGGGGGCTTTGTCTCTATGGACTCACAACATGAAAGATATGAAGCTTATCCCCACCTACCAATCCGATTATTACAATGGACCAGCTATCAAAGTTGGTGCTGGTATTCAGATCGCCGAGGCCGTGACCTTCGCCGCTGACAGAGGTTTTCGGACCGTTTTGGGATCTTGTCCGACAGTAGGGGTCGCTGGAGGCTACTCCCAAGGTGGTGGCTATGGATTACTCGCGAGTCTTTATGGACTAGGAGCAGACAATGTCCTGGAGTGGGAAGTGGTCACGGTCGACGGCAAGCTGGTAAAAGCTACACCTACGAACGAGTATTCGGATCTATACTGGGCTCTGAGTGGCGGGGGTGGTGGTACATACGGGATCGTCGTCTCGATGACAGCCAGAGTCTTCGAGGACGGCCCAGTGGGCTCAGCGAATTTCTTTTTCGGTACAGCTTCGACCGGTTCCACAGAGGCTTACTGGAAGGCCGTCGGTATTTTCCACGATCACCTGCCTGCCCTTGTCGATAAAAACGGCATCGTATTGTCGTATTCTGTTAGCCGGGATACGTTTATCCTGTATACAATGACGGCACCAAACCGAACCAAGGACGAAGTCGTCGCTATATTGAACCCCTTGGTATCGGAGCTCGGGACCATCGGGCTTAGTCTGCAGACCATGGCCTTCAACACGTCTACAAGTATAACTTATTCCTCGTACTACCAAGGTTCACTTGAGCCCGTTCTAGCTGTGTCTCCCATTAGCCCGGTGGCGGGAGACCGCTTCATATCGCGGAGTAACATGGCAAACGACGCAGCAGGTGTCCTCAAAGGGTTTCAAGACGTCACGGCCAGTGGTAATTTCACATTGGCATGCACCGCACTGAACGTTAACAAATCACACATCGTAAAGCCTGTAGCCGAGAACTCCGCATCTCCTGCATGGCAGGACGCTCTCGCTACCTGTATCATCGGCTCAGTCTGGAGGTGGGGGCAGCCATGGGACTTGGTCCTAGAGCAACAGAAACAGTATGAGCAAAGCGTCTTACCGGCCTTCGAGGCTGCTACGCCAGGTGCTGGTGCCTACGCGAACGAGGCGAATTTCGCTCAAAATAGTTGGCAAGCCACGTTTTACGGCGAGAACTATCCCAGGCTGAAGAATATAAAGGCAAGATACGATCCCAAAGGAGTATTATACGGTGTGAACTCCGTCGGCACTGAGGGATGGAGAGAAGACGGAGACGGCAGGCTATGCCACGTTGGACGCTAAACGAACAATTGGGTAGATCTGGATAGACTGTACAATTAGTAGCGTTGTGATACCAAAGTTATTTTTACGTTCATAGACCAATAGTCATTACATTTCACACACAGGTTAGGCTGACAAGGACCTTTCGCGTGAACAGCCACTCTCCATCTCAGTCAGGACTTTCGGCGAGTACTTTCAGCTAGCTTACTTCTTCAGACTTCTATTACGTTTCTCAAATTGTCCATATTCGCCGTGGATTCTAACACTTGGGCTAAGCTCGGCTACTTATAACTAAGAACGGGTGACAGGCTCATTAGTGCCTAGCTTAGCGTAGGGTACTTAAGGCAAACCCCTGTTACATCGATTCTGACTTGCCGGACATCGACAAGCCTCCATCCCAAGACAAAGGAAGAAGTCTCGGCCGCAGAAGGATTCCTTGGGGACTTGGGGGCTGGAGGCAATTGAAGGAAACGTTGCCGTCCTTCCGTGTTGTCCTACTACCAAAGAAGATGATGACGACGGGATAAGACGGCCATCCGAAAATAACCGCGTTTCCCGTATCCATGTGCAAACCTCATATCTGAATGACGAGATATTCGTGCTATCCTGGCTGCTAAGGCAGAACTCTTATTGCCGGACGCTAATGCACAGTCCTTAATCCTGTTTGGGGGGCTTCCAGCCCATTATGCCGTGTCTAGGTCCGGTAAGCCATCAGCTCATTGACATGTAATAGATACATGGCTTGACTCTGACCGTCCCACCTAAGCTGGCATGTGAAAGATAGCACCTTGTTTGCTAAATCTAGACATCTGTGGGACATTCAGCACTCTGCTACTCGAGCTTACGGTGATATCTACACTGATATGTAACCACTGGCCCGACGTCGGAGCAACAGTTAGGTAAACACAGGCCTCGAGCTACATGCATCTCTCATCCCAATGGCCAGAGGCGAGCAGATAGTCGATCTTGTGATCAGGCACGGGTCGACTCGATCACTCATTGCAGCCGCTCTAGTCTGTTGGCTTGGTTATGGCATCTGGCTGGCGGTTTACCGCCTGTACCTGAGTCCCATATCGCGCTTCCCGGGTCCGAAGCTCGCGGCTCTAACGGGATGGTATGAAGCGTATTTTGACCTAGTGGAAAAGGGAGGCGGCCAGTTCCCATTCGAGATCCGGCGGATGCACGAGAAGTATGGCCCTATCGTGCGAATAAACCCGGATGAGTTACATGTCGATGATCCGGAGTATTACGATGTTCTCTACTCGACAAATAAATCATACGACAAGCTCAAGCGATTCCAGCATCGCTTCAGCATCCCAGAAGCCACCTTTAGTACTGTGAAGGCGGAAGAGCACAAGACTCGAAGGTCTGCCCTGGCACCCTTCTTCTCCAAGGCGAAAGTCCGTAGTCAAGCGGCCAGTGTTCAGGCGCTGATGGACCGCATCTCAGAGAAACTCTCAAGAGAGTACACGGGCAAAAACAAGCCTGTCAATGTCCAAGATGTCTGGAGTGCCTTATCGGCCGATGCGATTATGGACATAGTATTCGCAAAGTCGATGAACCTTTACGATTACCCTGATTTTAGGTCCCCCTTCACAACGGCGGTCAACAGTGTGGCCGTTTATTGTCACATTACGCTACATTTCGGGTTTTTGTTGAGTATCATCAACAATCTTCCCGACTGGCTTGCGATGCGCGTGTTCCCGCCTTTCATCCCCGTCATCCAGTTCCGATGGGAGATGGAGGGACAGATTGCTGATGTGCTTGCCAAGCGTAAACAAGGAACAAAGGAGATCGGCCGAAAGACAGTCTTCTCCGAGATGATTGCATCAGACCTTCCACAGCATGAACTGCGTCCCGAGCGTCTTCTTCAGGAGGCCCAGTCGCTCATTGGAGCGGGTTTTGAGACGACGGCTTGGTCTCTAACCATTGGCACATTCCATATCCTCGATAACCCGTCCGTACTATCGCGACTGAGGGCTGAGTTGGAAGAGGCTATGCCTGATCCACAATACATCTTACCCTTGGGAGACCTCGAAAAACTTCCATATCTGACTGCTGTTTCTAAAGAAGGTAGGTTCTTTTGAGTTCTCCTTAATGATTGGACTCTTCCTCTAACGACAGATCAACCTCCAGTATTGCGGATCGCGTTTGGGGGCGTAGAACGACTTCCTCGCATAGACCGCACCGGCACCATGACATTCGAGCAGTGGACCATCCCGCCAGGAACGCCGGTCAGTATGGACCAATACCACATGCACACCAACGAGCGAGTCTTCCCAGAACCGAGCGTGTTCCGACCTGAGCGCTGGATCGGCGATCCAAAGGGCCCTGATGGCATTAAACCACTTACTAACTACTTGACCACGTTTGGGCGCGGGACGCGGATGTGTCTAGGTCTCAATCTGGCACATGCGGAGATTTTTATTGGGCTCGCTACGCTCTTCCGCCGCCACGAGCTCGAGCTTTTCGAGACGACGCGCAAGGATGTTGATTTCCATACCGAATACCTGAAGGCAGCACCGTGGCCGGGGAGTAAGGGTGTCAGAGTTGTGGTGAAATAAAATCAAGATGATCAATCACCTGAAGCAGTTGGCTGTGGTAATTGCTGTTGTGTATAGACCACTACATAGACCCTGTTGCCCGTACCTTGCCAATAATCATGATGGATATGATGAATGTAATTGCATATAAGGGCTCAAATACTTAGTTGATATTTATCTATACATCGAGATCGAATAATAAAGACAAAAAAGCCTGACAGCGCCTCTTCCGGCGCTGATCATGTCATTCGCAACAACAACCAACATGTGTAAGTGAAACGACCAAGAGAGTCACATCGCGCAGTAGGCTGGTCTGCCGAGACACCCCAAAGAGGTACGCTAACTAATGCCTGTAAAACCTGCAGGGCCGTACAGCCAGCGGTACAAGAGTGCTAAATTTAGGAGCCTTTTGAGCTTCTTACAGCATATCAGTGAGTGAAGCCTTATAGCGGCACTTACACGCCTTATATGCAGCAGTGGCCACCAGCTAGGCCATGTCTCAACAGCCAGGGCAGCTTCCCTTGTCTCCTATTCCGCACCCAACTCCGCAACACCGCATTTTGTTCCGACACTAATACTGCCTGTCATCTTTACATAAATAATTCAGCATTATAGACACATCCTAATACCTGCTTGAGGCGAGACGCAGCCTTCGTTTCTCTTCCTATCGTTCCAGTGAAGCTTTAGTCTAGGAGCTCTACCGTACTACCGCTCGAAATGGAGAACTTCCGCAATTTCAAAACGCAAACATGGCCACCTCCTCCAACATTTACAACTCCTGGCCCTCAAGAAGGTCGTGTGTTCATAGTCACCGGCGGTAACGCGGGTATTGGGTTTGAGTTATGCAAGATTCTATTTACATCCGGTGCGACCATCTATATGGCATCGCGGTCGAAGGTACGTAACAGTAAAACTGCCATCCCTTTATATAACATTGATTCTCAGACGAGCAAGTAGGAAAGAGCAGAAGAAGCCATCAAGTCCATTGAGGCCACTGTGAAAGAGGGCACAAAAGACCGGGGGAAACTCAAGTACCTCCATCTCGACCTAAGCGACCTCAAGTCCGTGAAGGCAGCAGCAGAGGAGTTCGCCAGCCAAGAGCCCAAGCTCGATGTTCTCTGGAATAATGCAGGTATCGGCGCCAATGTCCTGAAGTTCGGCGAGCGCACTGCACAAGATCTCGAGGTTTTCATGGGAGTGCACTGCGTCGCGACGTTGCTCTTTACCCAGTTACTATTGCCACAACTTAAGGCGGCCGCGGCGGGCCCTTCGGGGGCTGGCAAGACGCGAGTGGTGTGGACGTCGAGCGGACTCATGGATTCCGGGGCGCCGCCGAACGGCGTCGATTTCAGCGTCTTGGGCCAAGGGTTCAAGAATCGAGTCACGAACTACAGCGCGTCGAAGGCAGGGACCTGGTTCCTGGCGCGTGAATTCGCCCGGCGTCACGGCGACGACGGGATACTGAGCGTGACGCTGAACCCGGGAAATCTCAGGGCGGGCTCGTTCAAGGGAACCGCGGCGCCGGTCTACTTCATCCTTAATGCGTTCATGCTCCACGACCCCGAGTTTGGCGCTTACACGGAGCTCTATGCGGGGCTGTCGCCGGAGCTTAAGATTGAGCATAACGGGACGTACGTGATACCTTGGGGCAGGCGAAGACCTGATAATGAGATTACGCGAAAGGACATACTCAAGGCGATGGCGCCGGAGAGTGAGGGTGGTCTCGGACATGCGAAGAAGCTTTGGGAATGGTGTGAGGAGCAGTGGAAACCCCATGTTTGAGATTGAGCATCGTGATAAAGGACTTCAAAGAATGTAATTCATTAGCCTGATGAGACCTTTCCTACAAGTGACCAAATAAGGCCGTATCAATTTAGTTTCAAGCATACAATCGAGGTTCAAAAGTCCTTGAAGGCGGGCTGGAGATGTTGATTCATTTTGGCATCTGGGTAGACTAATGCCGATCACCGATTTAGTGCCTACAGAAACATCCACAGGACTGTGAAGAGTAGAGCGTCAAACATGGTATTCCCTGTTGAACTTTCAAATTTCACAAAAAAACGCCGATACATGCAAGATAACGCGTGTCCCAAATCCAGGGTATTATTCTTCCGAATTCCAGGTCACGTCCCGCTGCACCCTTATTCCTCCCAGCGGTATTCCCTCCGACGCCGGCCGCGCACTGATGTCGGTCCAGAACTCCCCCCGTTCCTTCGCCGGCACGAGCACGTGTATGTCATCAAGCCTCTTGAAAGGCCGCTCTTCCTCGTCCGACTCGCGGAGGGCGGTCCGGCTGAGCCCCCCGGCGGGAGTCGTCCCGCCCTTGACGTATGTGTGCGATTGCCTCTTGGGTGGCTTGGTCGTATAACCGGATCGGTGCGGGATCGGCACATCGTCTGGCACGGGCCTTCTGCGAAGCTTTTTGTACACGGGAACTAGCGTCGGGGCACAGGCGCCGATGATGGCGATATATATCTCGAAGCCAGTGGTAGCAGAAAGCAGAGCAGAGGTTGCTGGACTTTATTAGTCTCTCTCCGACACTTCCCGTCTTGCCCGGAGACCACGAGCACTTACCACCGGTACCGTCTTCCCCATCTTTAGTAAGGTATAGCGATATCGATATGAGTCGCGTAAGACTAGCAGCACAGGCACTGCGTATAGTATCAGCAAAGAATAACTCGGGACCTATATCGGCTTTCGCGGCGGGGTTTTTACGCACATGCCACCAATAAGAAACACGCCGAAAATGACGAGTTTCTTTTCCCTCGATAAGTTGAGCTTCATAACCTCATGAATTGGAAGCGTCACGGTAACTGCGTCGATGATAACGTTGGCGGCACCAAGTATGATGACGCCCTCGGGGGCGTTGATGCAATGGCCCTCTATTGATCGGTTCCACATATATTCGATTGGCTTACACGTTGCCAGATTGAGGGCCTCGATCGCTACAAACCAAGCAACACATACAGCTGCGAGAATGTAGCCACCGCGTCGTACTATCGTGGTCGGAAAGATGCGAAAGTAGAAAATGATGACAGATAGTCGAATGCTAGTCGACGCCGTCCCATATAAGATAGTGCCGATAAAGGTGAGTTTCTGCAAGTCTAATGCTGCGCTGAGATCGGCCATCAACAGGCTCGCAGTGTCGAACCCCAAACCATCTACTAAGAATGCCACCAAGATCGTTGCACCCAGACCATGGTGAATAATAAGCGTACCCAGCGCCAACCAGTCGTCCACATGTATCCCGAGCCCAGATATCCGTCTCGACCAGAAGCGAAGGGCGACAGTAAGGGTGGAGAGGACGGCGAGAAAGATGGTCGCCGCTATGTAGCCCCAGGAGCACCGCCAGATTCCTAGGGACGAAACCATCCCTACTTCTTTTTTGGGCTGAACATGCGTGTCATGAATGGGGAGGATTGATCGAAAAGAAGAGATGGGATGAAAAAGACAACAATCGGCTTGCTTCGTGAGGAAGAATCAGGATTCCCAGCAGCAGCAGCGGCTTGTGGGATGGTGAGATTCGCTTACCCCAGACATCTGTTTCTCGGTGAATGCCACTTCAATCGTCATGGATGTCGCCAGCGGCGATTTGATCAACCGGTGGTGGTGTAGCTAGACTAACTAGTGTGTGCGCCCAGAAACTTGTACTGACAAGAATAGCACACACGGCCCGAAGATGGACCAATGGGGCATGTGTAAGGCTCGAAGCTACTTACGCAATGTGCGCTACCTCGGGTCGAGATGGCACTTGGGCGGGCTTCACTACCACCATACAGGGCCATAGTCAGCGAAAGTGGCTTGAGCGAACGATGCAGAGGCCGATTTCCTGCCGTTTTGAGACATGGGCGAAGGATCGCGACCCAGGGTACATAGTACAGGTGCAACCCCAGACGGCATGTTGACTCAATCAGAGCGAAGACTGATTATCGATCCCTTGCGGGCTATCCATCCAATCTACCCGTATTTGGTGTAGCCCTATGGAACGGCTGCAGAAGACGGGTTGTCGTGGTGAAGAAGCAGGCAGAAGACGACAGGGCCCCCAATCGTACCACCAGTACAGTAAGAATGGAGGGTCGACTGGGCTAATCAACGTGGCAGGACGGGGAGCGAATGTGAGACGAATCAAGCTCATTGGATATCGATTTCTCGGCATGCAGGACACCACGCCCCCCCTCCAAGAGCTGATATCACGACTCTGATTGGTAACGCGCGTCTATTTCACTAAGTCGTATAGTCGTATGCATGTAAGATCTTCTATACTAGTCTACATAATGTAGCCCACAGTTTCGTTTGCTTTGATGTCCCAGTAGCACGTCGCCTTCTGTATCCAGCCTACCTATAAAGCATAACACGAGAATACGAGTTAGGTAAGTACTATGCAAACAGCGCGTATTTTCTGTGGGTGGGGGGAAATAGGTAAGTAAGCAACCTGGTCGCCGCCGAGACATATCGTGGTCGTATAACTTTGCTACAGCAGAACTACGTGCATGGGCTGTGTTTCAGACAAATTCGGTTCCACATGAATGGGACGATTTATATTGATACTAGTTATGAGGTAGTGCTACTGTATCTGAAGACCAATGGATGCGGTATAGCGTCGGCCATATAATAATGATAAGATGTACAGCTTCAAATATTATGCTCAATCTAATCTTATATAATGAGTGCGACTTTCCAAAACAGAATACTTTGGTCGGTAAGGTTATAAAATAAGCCACAACAATCAACTTCTTAGACATACAGAGAGCTTTATAAGCTTTGGCCCTGTTTGACAATGATACGCTATGTTACAACCATACCGAAGTGGCGGGCTATCGGGACGATTTACCTTATATAGCGGAGAAAGAGGCGATGAGCGGATTCTTATTCCCAAAAAGGCAATTCCTTGAATTAATGCACTACTACGTAAATGTTAGCCTGCTTCGTGAATCCTTCTAGAACAAGTGCTGCCGCTTTCCGTGTCATGCGTAGTCTTAAATTGGAACGATATATATTTGTCTACCGAGCAAGGCGAGATATGCCAAGCATGATGCAAAATGCGATCAGCGAGCGCAAACTGACGTTGCTCCCTTCTCACGAGACTGACTTTATTTCGGATCATTTTTGTGCTATTATTGCCGAATCTCGGCAATACTAGTACGGACAGCAAGTTTATTGATTTCAACGCCCCACTTGAGAGAATCATGAGCAGCCTAGATATACTGCGTGATCTACAGCACACTTCAGGCATCTAGGGGGGTGGCATTTTTAATACTTGAATTGGGGGAGCGTGAGCTGTAAAGGCTAGTAGTCTACGCACCGAAGCCGGTCGATCGGCGAGCTAGTTTTGGTGCGTTAAAGCTTCGGAGACTAGCCTATACCTGCCCATCTGCTAAGCAAAACAAAAACGATAAAACAAACTATCTAACTATCTACTAGTAAAGGGCGGTAGGCGGGTGAATCGTGAGTCAATAACGCGTCGTTATTGCCTCGCCAAGAGTGTGATGTAGATGGGGAGTTGTGTGGTGGGTCCCTGTAGGTCTGTAGAACCACTCAGTATAACATTTGTGCAATAAGAGGATCGTGAATCATCTGGAGTTCAAACTTAACACCTCAATATGCACGGTTTTCTCACGTAAGATACTGAACCTTGTCCTATCATGCATCTTGTCTGGGTCCGAAACTAGCAAGCGAGTCTAAAAATGGTTGGCAACAGGAATCTACCATTTATATATGTCTCTCTCGATTCGTGCATTTTTAGGGTTATTCTAATAAATTTATAAACTTACATCATGCCACCGGAAGTCTTCGATCCCATATAACGAGAAACATATTACATCTTACAACATCATTATCGGTGAAACTTGGTTTGTGGCGTTCAATATTTCGTCATTCAAGATGTACATGGCTTTAATTCAACGCCATTAGGGTCTACAAATGTCTTGTCTAGCTGTATCCAGGGACTCGTGGTTTTCGTCATGAGTTTTTCAGTTGCATTGTTATCCTGAAATTTCGAACTGCTACATAACCTAGGTTCATACAGGAAGAGTTGATTCTCTCCATAACTGGTTGGCCTTGGAAATAGATATTTCAGCGTGCAGATTAAAACTATAAGCTTCCATGAAAGCTCATAGTTTCTTGAGAAGCGGTTAACAGGTACCCGTCACACAACAGCCAGCATCTCCGGATCCCAGGAAGCAGTCTAGCACACCGATGGATGCTTACTCTATGCTGAGTTCCCTCTGTGAAAATGGACAGTCCTTTGAGTCTTTAATTATTGGTATTCTACGTTTCAGGTCTTCAGGTAGCGGTCCCGAATGGTTGTGTGGCATACGTACGGCTGGTCCTTGGCCGATTTCTCTTCATCGAGCATCTATAATTCAATCCGGGCCTGTTCAATTTTGAATGTTCATTACACTCTACTCTGAAGATACTTGATCCATCATACTCCCTAATGTACTTGATAACTTAATTTGACACAGCATGATCTAACAAGCGGTAAAGGAAGATCATTTGGATGAGCTTACCAAAAGATGTGTGCGGAATATGAATATTGTGCAAGTCGAAAAACATTCAAACAATTAGTAATGGTGAACCCTAACTAAGGAGGCAGTGTAGGGTGAACACGGAGAAGTGCTTCACCATAATACCAACCGGCCAATAGCGGTCGGATGGTCAAAGGGTGAGCATTTTTACTAAAAGAAGGCTAAAACATTATTCTAATCAATCACGACTTAGTATTTTCCGAGCGAGCAAGCATGCTCATATTGCCATAGTGGTGCCACACAAGGCGCGTAGCTGAAAATCTAATTTTAAAACGCTTAGTTTTCTTGATGAGACAGTGGCAACAACTTTTCGTGTTATACTACTCAGCTACTTGGCTCTGTGGCACAAATATACGTCCGTAGTGCAGGCTAGATCTGTGATTTAATCATATGAACTAAGCTGGAGGTGAATTTGTCGCGAGGAGAGGGGATGAAAACGCTAAGACACTATGTTGACCCCTCTGCCGACTCGTGGCTGCAGCAAACCTTAGCCGCATTCGAGGTTTGCTTATAAGAGATACGTTCTAGAGCCTTGCTATAATGTGCACCTAAATATCAGGGTTTTGAACTTCGGACTATGGAAAAGGATATACAATAACACTTTTTTAGGCTAAATGTGGTGCACTCATGGAAGCTGCAACGTCGATAACGTGGGCATTGAACCCCATGGAGGTGCTCCTCCGGGGAACCATTTGCTAAGTTTCCAGAACGCGGTTGAAAGCAGCTCTACTAGATATGCGGGCAATCGGATGAGTGTACAAGGGATAATACTATATTTTAGCCGTCATTCATGTTGAGGTCGAGGTAGCTTCTTGGCATTGAACTTTTAGCTGTCATTCTGATATATATGGTTGTTCCGTAGAACTCAAGATTATCATGGAGAATATGTTTCACTTGCTGCTAGAATCTTAAGAACATGGCGTATAAGATATTCCTCGCTTTGCTCGTGGGAAGCGCGTGGGCACGTGATTTTCCAAATTGCCAGTCTGGGCCGGTACGAGCTACATCGAGTCTATAGATCTCTGGCTAATCATTGAAAGCTCGCATCGAATCAAGTATGTAACGCGACGCTCGATCCATGGTCGCGAGCAGCTGCGGTAAGATGCGCGAATATGCCAAAAGGGCATCATGACCATGATAGGCTTATACAACGATTTATAGCTCGTCGCAGCATTCACAACGAATGAAAAGATCTCCAACAGCTGGGATAACTCTCCGGGCGTTTCGCGAATCGGCCTGCCAGCTTACGAATGGTGGCAGGAGGCGCTACACGGTGTAGCTCGCTCCCGTGGTGTCCAATTTGCGACCTCGGGAGAATTCAGCTATGCGACATCGTTCCCGCAGCCCATCACGATGGGCGCGGCTTTCGATATGCCGCTGATCTCTTCTGTAGCAACCGTAACCTCAACAGAAGCCAGAGCATTCAGCAACGCTGGGCGGTGTGGGCTGAATTTCTGGACGCCGAATATCAACACCTTCCGAGATCCGCGCTGGGGACGGGGACAAGAGGTTCCCTCTGAAGATCCATACCACATGTCGCAGTATGTAATGCAGCTGATTCCAGCTCTGCAGGGCGGGCTCAAGGCGGATCCATATTACAAGCTTGTCGCTACATGTAAGCATTATGCCGGGTACGATATGGAAAATTGGAAGGGTAATAAGCGTTACGGGTTCGATGCGAAGATAACCATGCAGGATCTGCAGGATTATTATCTTCAACCGTTCCGCACCTGTGTTCGCGATGCAAATGCACAGTCCATAATGTGCAGCTACAACGCCGTCAACGGGGTGCCGACGTGCGCCGATCCTTGGCTACTCCAGAACGTCCTCCGTGAACATTATGGCTTTGGCGGAGATCGATGGGTTACGGCAGACTGTGACGCCTTGGGGAATGTGTGGACTGATCATCATTACGGAGGAAGTGCGGCTAATGCCGCCGCCGCTTCGCTCAACGCTGGCACAGACCTGGACTGCGGACAATTCTGGCCCCAGAACCTGCCCTCTGCCTACAACTCAAAAATGTTTAATGACACCGTGCTCGATCGATCGCTGATCCGCCGTTATGCGTCCATGGTACGGCTGGGCTGGTTCGATGCGCCCGCCAAGCAGCCATATCGACAGATAGCTTGGGCTGATGTTGCAAAGCCGGACGCGAAGGCGCTGGCACTACGTGCCGCGCAAGAGGGGCTGGTACTCCTGAAGAACGAGGGTACAGGTAAATTGCCTCTGTCTAAGACGACGGTGAAGCGTGTAGCTGTTGTAGGACCTCTCGCGACCGCGACGACTCAGATGCAGGGCAATTATTATGGCACCGCTCAGAGCATATCCACAGTAGTCAACGCGTTCAAAGCGGCCGGGTTCGAAGTTACGAACGCGCAAGGTTGCGCTCTCACAGGGACTTCAACGTCTGGATTCTCAGCGGCCGTGAACCTGGCAAAGAGCGCGGACGCAACGGTCTTCGTTGGCGGCATGGATACGAGCATTGAGGCCGAGGACAGGGATCGAGAGCAGATAACTTGGCCGGGCGTTCAGTTATCCTTGATCCAACAGCTAGCAGCCGCGACGGGCGACAAGCCGTTTGTTGTTGTTCAGATGGGCACCATGGTTGATAGTTCGGCACTCGTGTCTGAGAAGAACGTGAACGCGCTCGTCTGGGCGGGCTATCCCGGACAAGACGGAGGTACGGCTGTCGCCAGTATACTCACTGGCGACAAAGCACCGGCTGGAAGATTGCCTGTAACTCAGTACCCAGGCGACTATGTGAATCAAGTCCCGATGACCAATATGAACTTGCAGCCTGGAAGTGGAAACCCGGGGTAAGTTGAGGCCATCTTCTCCTGTTATAGCTTAACGCCCAATGATCTTTCTTGAAGCGCCTCGAAATTGAAAGAGTTTCTCATCCACTAACCAATATTCAGACGCACCTACAAGTGGTACTCTAAGCCACCAGTCTTTTCCTTCGGGCACGGGTTACAATACACGAGTTTCAACGTTTCCCTGCCGGCGGACCTTCCAACAGCATTTACGACAGCGGATTTAGTGCGCAGCAACAGTACTGAAGGAAGCCCGCTAGACCTTTTCCCGCTGACATCGGTATCGGTGTTAGTGACGAATACGGGAAATGTCACTTCCGACTACGTGCTCCTCGCGTTCTTAAAGGGTGAGTATGGGCCTTCGCCGTATCCTAATAAGAGCCTGGCAGCGTTCACGAGACTGCATGATATCAAGCCCGGGGACACTGCGACCGGCACACTCGACATTAAGCTTGGAAGCATTGCGCGGAGTGATGCTGATGGTGCTTTGACACTATGGCCTGCAAAGTACAAGTTAGTATTAGATATTGACGATCGTGCGAGCTGGGATTTCGAAATCACTGGCACTGCTACTGTGTTAGACAAGCTACCACCTAAGAAGTAGGGTAGCAGTTGAAGCTAAGGTCGCCAATTAAGAGGGGATAGTTGAATAAATCTAAGCAATCGAGCTCTATTCCGCAGCATTTAGAGTCGATGTATCGTCATAAAGACTATTTGATACCTTGTTATCTGGCGTTCTTGGAATGTTATTGGGTCATGGGATGCTGGTGCCTGGTCTCCTTTGTAGAGTCCCTATCGGTACGACAGAGACGGTAGCCTATTTGCTCCTACCTTTCATTCCCGGCACATGGATGGCACCGAAGGACGTCTTCTGGATCTACTGCTCTCTTAGTCTGTAATAAGCGTTCATAGTTACCCCCTAAAACGTATGTTGCCAGTCTGGCCCGCCAGGGTTATTCTTTTACTTGTCAGCGGACAACTCTCTATATAGCCCGAATAAGGCACCCACTTCGTTCACGTAAGCTCCCATATCAAGGGCTAACTTCCGCAGAGGCTCGGTGATATTTTTGACGGTATCGAGGGCCTTGGCTCTGGCGTTGGCATTGAGGGGCGGGAAGACACGCCCGTTAGCCATAGTGGAGAGATGTATTAGTCGTACCTAAGAAACGCAAAGACGCCGGGAAGCTTCCTAGCATGGACGATTGCTTTCCTCCAAGTTGAAGTAAATGAGATACTACCACCTCATGTGTAGCGAGAGTCACAGAGGTCATAACACCAGAAGTTAAACCTCCTCTCTGTGTCCCATTCATTAGCTGTGGATAGCTTAGGAATGTTGGAAAACGAACTCATGCCCCGCATGGTCTAGAACAAATCTTCGGGTTGATATTCGTTAGCAGTGACAATATCGCCCATCGGCGTGACAACCTCTACTTCTAAGATATTATCTGCTCCTAAACCGTAACGGGGTCCTAAAATCGAATGACCACCACTGGTCAGGTAGCCACCAACGCTCACTGACTTCGAGTTTCCTCCTACCACGGTCCAATTGATCTTGTCTAGCTCCTCATAGATAGCACCAAGCTGAGAACCGCCATCTACAGTCACTACAGGGGGGCCCATTGTAAATTTGCAGCCCTTCGGTTTCAATGATTCGTTGTGTATTTTGTGACTCTGCATTTAATGGACCCATGTAGGCAAAGCCCCTGGGGTCTGCGAGCGGTCCTAGTAATCACGACCGGAACTTTTCACGATAAAACGAACGTTGTGTTTTCGTGCTATTAGACGTAAGCTAAAGTAGGGGGTCACGGGCCACTCCCTCACGAGCCACCCTGATTTTTATACAAACCAATAAAATCTTGAAAATTGGTTTCAAAGTGGAAAAAAACGCTAAAAATAAGCGGGTTCCAAAAAAACAAGTAAAAAGATTAAAACTATTTATGATAAAATTTTTTAAATACTATATATGTTTTTATATTTAATAATATAATGTTATTATAAGTGTATTTTATTTTATTATTTTATTTATTAAATTTTAAGAAATGTATTGTTTTAAACAAGGTGTAAAGCTTTAATATAAATAAAAACTTATAAATGTTTTAATATTTTTAAATTAAACAAGTTATAATATATTTTATTTAATTTTTTAATTACTTATATAATTTTTGTTTAATTAGTTATTTAGTATAATAGTTATAATTTTAAGTAATATTTTTATAAAGTTTATATATAAAATTTATTGATAGGAGCCCCAAGGGGTCCATCAATTAGATAGATGTTGCCAGTGGCACCCCCGGAGGGGTTGCCATCTGGCAACAGCTGGCGCACGAGAGTGCGCACAAACATATCTACCCAGATATGTTTGTGCTCCGCTCTCATTCCTTTCAATCATCAGATTCTATTTTACTACCCATACTAAGCCTTACACTTTTAGAGAGACAAATATAGTATAATATAGAGTATTCTATCCGCTTACTTTAAACGTACGATTATATAAAGCTTATTTAACAGTTTTTTTATTTAGCTATTTTGTTATATAAAAATAAAAAAAATAAAGAATAATTTTTTTAAAATACTTTTTATTTTATTTTATTTAAATAAAATAAAATATTATTATGTTTTTACTTTTAATCTTTTATTAATAGCTTTTTAAATATTACGTTCTGCTAAAATTTATATAGTGCTAAAAATTTGCTAGCAAATTATATATAAATTTATTAATAATATATTTGTTATAACTAAGTTATTTATTTTAAAAATAAAAATATTTTTTAAAAAAATTTTTAAAAAATTTTAATTAATAAACATTTATTTTTTATAATTTAATCAAGTTTCCATTTATTTTTCCGAATTTTATCCGCTTTTATATCAAATAGCCCCGCTTTTTACAATTGTATAGCAATCACGTACAGTGCAGGTGGCTCGTGAGGGAGTGGTCCGTGAGCCCCCAGTTTAGCTTACTCGATCAGCTATAGGTCTACGAGATGTGCAGTATCTTATTCTCGAACCTACCAAAATCAAAGCTAAGCTTGACGTCCATTGCGGTCGTCGCATTCACGACGTAGGCAGGATATCCTGCACCACTGCACGGAGTAGATGGGTCAACCAAACAGGTGCCATTATTGAATTGCTGCCACATGTTTGAAACGGGATCGCTTTGGTGCAAATCGTATGTTCCCCCGGCTGCAGTGGTGATAGCGCACTTGTCGGGGCTGTCAGAAATTAGCAATCAGTCACCACCTGTTGGATTGCAAGAATGGGTTCTGAGGCACGCACTTGAAGGTGGGCTCTCCGGGATGGCAGACAGCTCCTGGAGGAGAGCCTGGTTTGATAAGTTTTCCACTAGTAGACCAGTTGAGTTTGGCCCAACTCTCTTGAGATGGCAACTACTGTTGATAAGTCAGTGTCGAATCAATATATTCAAACGGTAATTCAGTGTTTCCAGCAGAATTACTTCCCCATTTATGACAGTGTTCGTCAAGCTTACAGCTAGTAGATGACGAGCGAGGTATATATTTAGACAATCAACCACGACTCCACCAGGAAATGCTTACGGCGGTGGTGCCAGGGAAGGCTTTGCATGCTCCATATTCCTCTGGTCTGGATGCGATGGCATCACTAAGGACAAGGAGAAAGGTGAAGGCGAGCTGATACGTGAAGGCTCTCATTTTGTCAGTGAGACTCAAGTGGGTCGCAAAGAACGAAGTGCTCACCTTGTTGTGTCAACTTGGTGAGCCGACTCTATTCATAAATACTCCTAGAGAAGAGGCTGGCTCAGACAACTAGACAAAGAGGCAGATTGTAGGGCTGAGAGTCGTATCGTAGCCTCCGATAGCCCAGTATTCTGCCCAGTATTTTCTTGGTTACCTCAATCGTGATCGTATTTCGGTTTACTCGCTCGAGCTGGGCTTATTTGTGGCTAAGCCGGCATAAGGCCAAATGTTAGTGCGGTCCGATCCCTGTTACCTCCTAAGGTACGTGGGGTATGTTGAATGCTGTAATATGCTAAAGTTATGCCGATCTTCTCTATACCGATGCTGGGTGTCAACGCCAAACGGGAGTCATTAGTTTACAATTCCAGAACTTCGGAGAGCCTCCTTTAAGCCGAATGAGGTGAAGCGAGGCGTTATTCAGTATCCTAGTATAGTCTAAATAGACACAGAAACGAAATTGACAATCATCAAACACTCATTCAGTTGCACGAACGTCCGGGGCCTCGGGATCGAGTTAGGAAGCTTGAATTGGCAGTTGCCTAGCGTGAGACCTTATCTCGAGGCTTCATTATGACACCGGTTTCCGCTTTGGCAACTTCGCATTCCTCGCGTTCCTCTTCAGCCACCAAAGATACATAAGCGAAGCCAAGAAAGACAAGCTTCAATCCACTGGACTTACTCTTTTAGCTTCGTGATAGCGTGATGCTGAAGCCCCCTTTCTTTTAGTTGGTCATTCGATTCTTACATGCTGGCTGTGGCACCACGAATACATTTGTGTTTGCTTTTACAGGCTTCTGCAGCTTGAATAGTTTATAACTAAAAGTCTTGACTTTTGCCACCCAGACTACATACTCGACAGTGACAGCTTTCGACTTGTTTTCTCCGGTAAGACATACTACGTATTAACCCAAATAGGTAATAACCGAGCGTAACTCACTAAGGCCCTTGCAAAGGATGGTCACGTCCCCGGATGCAGAAATCTAGCCTGCGTCCCTAAAAGGTTTCCCAACTCATTCCTCTGCACCTAGCTTTTCTTATTTCCGAGGAATTGAATTGAATTACAAAGCCTTCGGTAAAGATGTCCTAAGCTCATTTCCGTGGTTATATGCCCTAAGAACGTAAGGGTGGGTTTACCGCCTTCGCAAAAGTCTGGAGGCCCTTCTTAGGGTATGCTGACCAGCCCAGTACGTACCCACAATATCAGTCTGATTCAAAGAAATAGTCATCATTAGGAGTATCAAGTTATAAAACTTGGAAATTTGATTACATTTTTCGTTATCTCAACATTCAATAGGACATAAATTTTGTTGAACGGATAATACCATCTGAGCCCAACAAGCTCGCTGTCAATGCCTAGCACTCCCGCTTTTCCAAACTACTAACCTGAAAAACCTAAACATAATGTAATTAGTTATCATATTCTAAAAAATATTGTGCTATAGTTACTTCTTTGTTAAACCAGTATATTTTTTGTAGAACTGGCAGATCGTTGCGTGAGCTGCTGAATAGCAAACCACACCTAATTGAAGTTGTGTTAGAAGATGGAGGCTTGCTACCATTCCCATCATTAACCACTAGAACGCCCCTTCATCTGCGCGGTCTAAGGCGTGGCTTGAACACTCGTTGTTGTGCGAATGTCCCCAAAACACTTTAGCGTAATAGGTCACTCTATATTTAGAAATTATTGTTGCTCAATTTCATGAAACTAACACTCCTCTAACAATATATCAGGAACGACTTGCATTACGATCGCAATTCTATTCGATCTACTCAACAATATTCTCTCCTTTGTCTGGGGGGGTTGGTTTCACGCGGTGAAATCATCAACGATCTATCTCAACCCCACGCATGTAGTCATTTAGTTTTATGGTTTATAGAGTTGAGTGCATATATTTCGTATCCCTGATCGATTTAGTTTGTTCCTCTGCGGGCCCCTAACGTTTCTAAGTACGCGAGGTCATCATTTCAAGTGTTAGAGGCACTGTGCTAGGGTAGGTTCTTGGACATCTGTTGTTACGCGTGGGTCTCGGAGCACCCTTGTAAGCTAATCTGGGCTGTGCATATAAATATCTATGCTGTGCGTTGTCGGTTGTGAAATTGAAAGACTATTAATGTACAAGGCCATACCATAGAGAAATTGTTTTCTGGACATGAAATAGGACGTCACAATAGTTATCTAGATAAATAGAACTAAGCTGACTGACGAGAAAGTCGAGGGCGCGGTTCTATATGCGGTCTACGTTTTTCTCGAGATCCTCAAAGTATTAATGTATGAGTAATTTGATAATCAGGGGAGGAGTTTCGGGAGAAAGAGAAGGGGAGAAATGGCAAGAGCCGGTATCTTTGTCACTTTATTCAAGAAGAGGGAAACTATCCTGGAGCGATATGACATATAAGTCCTTCCCAGTATATTACTGACACTTATCATATTAGGCCTTCATTATCATGATCAAGCCCGTCTCTCTCATCGTAGTACGCTAACCTACCGGGTATAGTATTTCCCAGTCCGGAATGACCAGCTGTTACTTTCCACAGGGATTGGTCATAAAGTGAGTAAGTACTGGAGTAGTAGCCAGGACAACAGTACCAGCCTATCGCAAGTCCAATGCGTTTTACATTTGAGCAGTGCCACTTGTTTTACGGAACGAATCTAGCAACCTAATATACGGCTATTGCAATAAATATTGGCGTCAATAGCGGCAGTAAAACGATAGCGGCAACGACTACCATACTTTTCTAGGAGGCGAACTCACTTGGAGCCTATCGGCAAGATATTCGACATTGTGTACTTGGATAAAGTCCTGATGATAACATCGGGCTCACTATAGTTTTCAATGACTATGGCGGGCGCGTGTCCGCCCTGTTTGCCGGGCACAGGCTGTTTCCACTTTAAGCCGAAGAATGAGCAGTAACCGGCCAAACTGGTTACGAGACTAGGGTGGACGATTCGGGAGGAGCTACCAAACCTTTCTCTTACTGTCTAGAGAAGCTAGAAAAGAACACTCTGGAACCCGGTAACAGAACTCGCATAGCTTCGTGAATCAACCAAAGCCGCACACAGCGCCTTTCCTGCAATCTTGAAAACCCCGAACATTTGCAGACCTCTCCGATCGCCTCCTAATAATCTGTAGGCCACAGTAAATGAAGTGAATGATCGTAAAGTGACTCAAACCTGAAATGACGGGGTCTGGTCGCTGTCGAAAATTTGACAAGATTTGCACTAATGTGGGAAAGAAAACTAAATAGGATATCGATGGGTATGAGCAAGCCATGTCAAGATGAATCATATACGATATCGTTATTTTTCTATTACTTTCTCCTGGTAACTAGGGAACTCAAAAAGACCGTGATTACACGATAGCTACAGAAAGGACACCTGAAGTTGGCCATAAAAATATCTTTAAGTCAGCACCTACGAGAACAGCACGATCTTTTTTTACGCTTCGTGATACCCCTAGATTTGCAGTCCAATAGATGATATTCAACCGCTCAGAAATAATAATCGGATGTCGTGAGTCATTGTATTCTTAGCCCCTTTAAAATATAGCTCTCATTAGTCGGCACTAAGAATTAGGACCTCCATGGTTTATTCTCCGGGAAGGGAAAGACGACCTTAGCGCTCCCGACAGCAGTCATCGTTCCTGGAGAATCACTTTTGTCTCGCTCTATATGCCGAATACACGATATTCAAGGATATGAGCGACTTGTTTAATTTTCTGAAGTCAATCTGCAAAACTCAACTCTGTGGGGTATTTGATCATCAACAGCCAATCCGAGGACTGCGTAACTTTCATATTATTAGATAGCAAAGCGGCCTCAGATAGAGCATGCCTTTGGTGTCCGCACCAGCATCCGCATGCTGTCGTGGGATTACATTCAACATCAGAGGCGGAATAATCCGTCGACTTGTCTACGCTGTATATCGACTTTTCTACTATTCAGTACTCCCAACTCATGCGTGAGTTTCTGCCCACATAACTCAACATGTGAACAGGCTTGGCGTCTACGGCACTTGCTTTCGCCATTGAATAGATGAATATCGTTGATCGTATGGGGTAAATCTCTTTGGGGCGGCAAATTCCCGAAGACACGGTTGGGTTACCGGTAAAGTAGCACCAGTCCAGCAGCCTATTACACGTCCCAGTTAAACTACCATGTCTCGGGTAAAAGTAGTTTAATCATAGATATTAGTCCTGATTTGTCCATCGAGCACACCGTGTGCCATCGTAATCCTTAATCGGGATATGCAACCGTGACCACGCTTTCCAATAGGCATCACATTCGCGCCTTGAGTGATATGACGGCGGATAGATCAGTCAAGATATGGGACCCAGGGCGAAGCTCATAGGAAATGTACTTAAAAAGAAGATTCGGCACTGAACCGAGGCCCCTTGTTTCTCGTTCCTCAAACCTTTGCTGCAGGATCAGTCCGTTGTCAAGATGAAGTCATTCTCCCTCGCCTTTGCGCTTATTGCGCCAGTTCAGGCAGGTCTTCGCTTTGGATGCTCCTCGCTCACAATCCAACGCATTGATCCGGTTGTTGAGCCTGGACAGACCCCGTCGGCTCACGTCCATCACATTGTCGGAGGAAATGCTTTCAACGCCACTATGACTGGTGATGTTGGTGAGAGAGGTACTTGCACTACTTGTGAGATGGCAGAGTATGTATTCTCAAGTCATCAATCTCCCAATGCGGAGGAGACGTTGTTCCGATATACCTTGTGCACACGCACGCTTTTAGGGTTCTTTGTCAATGAGTCGGTGTTTTAGTATCAGTGATGGTCTTTTTCTAACATCTGGTTCAAAAAGGGATTTCTCGAACTACTGGACAGCGGTTCTCTACTTCAAACACCCTACTAATGGCTCCTATCACCGTGTGCCGGTCAAAAACAATGCGGCCCTCGCTGCCGGTACTACCGGTGGAATGACCATCTACTATACTCCGGTAAATACACATATCCCCAATGCGCCGTATTGAACGGGTTACTCTTTAACAGCCTACCTAATACCGGGCTAATCTTTTCACAGTAAGTTTGCTCTCATATCAAGGGGTCAGGTCCTAATTACTGGAGAAGGACAATTTTTGGAACGGGTGTAGTATGCTAACATACATTCAAAGGCACGATTTCAGCACGGACGCGTTGAATCAGCAGTATATCACGGCCTTCCCACCAGTCAGTTTGCTAGATATCCTGCCAGGCTGCGTAATCTAATGGTTTCAGGGCTTCCGTATGACCATCGGATCCCCGACAACGAACACTCTTGACCAGGCCAAGGGTCACATCGGTCTGCGCTTCAATTGTCTTCAGACTCTTATAAACAGAGGCGCAGAGATGTAAGCAATCCTTAGAGTCGGTTCCATTTTGTCTTGGCATCTAGCGATGTACAAGGCCTCTTTCTTGGTTAAGACCTTGCCTCAAAGCTTCCAAAATTCTCGAAAGATACCTTCAAAATGACGATAACTAATTTCAAATTTTCTAGGGTCGATTTCCCCGACAGACCTTGCCCCGCTGGGTACGTTTTCCTACAGTCCTGAAACACTTATATCTGACGCTCAAAATTACCGATAACTGACCCCAAGCGTTGTAGCATCTTCGCTGTCCACCATTTCCCCGCGTGAGTAACCCGTCTAAGTTAATTGACATATGGATCGGCTCTGACGAAACTCCAGTTGCTGGGATGGAAAGAACCTTGATAGTCCTGATCACCAGTCCCACATGTTCAATACGATCAAGTATGACGGCTTCACCAACGCTCCACCGTGTCCAGCCTCGCACCCAGTTCGTATGCCTCAGTTGACTTACGAGACTGTCTGGGATACCACCAAGTTCAATAGCTTGTGGCCATCGGGCACCCCTAACCCCTTCGTCTGGAGTTTCGAGGGAACAAAGTAAAGTGCCACCATCACCATAACATATTCAGAATATATATCTAATCAATAATCAGGGGGTACGGTACTCATGCGGACTACATGTTCGGATGGAAGGGAGACTCCCTCCAGCGGGCCATGAACAAGTCGGAATGCTTCTACGATGGCTGCGGTTCCATCAAGAAGCAGGTCATGGCCACTGCTAATAAGTGTACTGTTAAGGACTTTGTCGGCGAAGAGACTGACGGATGTAGGTTTTGAATCGTCTTGAAACTACTTCTCTGATACTAATATGTCATAGGGCTTGCCACGCTTCCTGGTATGTCGATGTAAGGAGACCATATTGACGGTCTAACTCTGGATAAATGATACAATTCAATACGCAAATTGCGGTAACTCCAATTCTGTTGATTTATGTAGATAAACCTCCAGTGTTTATCTTAGTCCATTTAATGGCGTTACGCTTATGAAAACACCCAACATCGCCATAGCATACTGAATTGCGTCTCGGGATCTGTATTATTTTCCTATAAGACTGATATTACATTGATATATAAATCCGCATGCGTCTCTCATTATGATATGCCCCGACGCTGGACTGCTTGTAGCTATATGTGCTCAACCTTTACCCAATTCTGTATGTCCTTGATTTCATCTTGAACCGATTAAAAAGAATGAGTGCCAGTATATCTAGATAGTCGTGTATCTTGGAAATCGAACGATATATGTGCGTTCTATATGTATCCCATACAGTTTGCAATAGCTCTTACTATAGCCCTGTTATGGTGATAGCACTTCTTGCTGTCTCGTTATAGCCATAAGATAACAAAACAGCTAACGAGCAGCCATACAGCGCCACATAAACCCGTTATTCTAGTCGCTGATGAGTCAGGTACTGTTGTTGAGCCAGAGGCTGTCGTTGAGCCAGGGGCTGTTGTTGAGTCTGGAATTGTTGTTGAGTCAGCGATTGTCGTTGAGTCAGCGATTGTCGTTGAGTCTGGAATTGTTGTTGAGTCTGAAGTTGTCGTTGAGTCAACGATTGTCGTTGTGTCAGCGGCTGTCGTCGTGTCAGCGGCTGTCGTCGTGTCAGCGATGGTCGTTGCGTCGCTAGTTGAAGATGACGACTCGGTAGCTGGGTTGCTAGATGATGAAATGGCACTGGTTTCTGTGGTTTGAGCCACAGCTGTGGTCGTGGCTGTCACAATAGTCGAGGTCGCCCCGCTGGCTGGTAAAGTAGTGCTGGCAAAAGTCGTGGTCTCAACATTGGTCGTTGTTATTGTGGTTCCTATCAGCCCTCCGCCGAGAGTGGGAACGGCGTAAGGCGGGTCGAACAGCCCAAGCGCTCCGCAGGCGCCGCACTTTTATATCGGGTTAGTAATGGGACATATAGGCGAGCTATTGATCATTTAAGGACATGAATTGTCTCTCAAGGTACTAAGGCGGCACTCGCCGTGACCCAATTCACATTTTAAGGATAATCGAATCGTGACAGGTTTTACTCACCGGTGAGGCCCATTCCTTTACTTTTTGTGGTGCGACAAGGCTAAAGTCACAATGACCATCGGGTATTGTGGTCGCGATCACTGCAGGATCCACGAATTGGGGGCAATCCGTGTGTAGATCGTTCAAAGTGAGTTGCCTAGTGACTTGATCCTTTGGATCTATGGTGGACACTTGATTTAGGTCGAGGGCGAATACTTCACTGGTCCCAGAAGGGCCAACTCTGCCGAGTGAATTGGTGCCGTATATGGTATTAATGAGTAGATAGACAGATGGCGATGTACTATGATTTAATTAGCTAATCCGAAGCTCCCATTAAGAAACTTGGTAAGGAAGAAAAGTACGTACAAGGTGTAGTCAAGCGCCGTTTCAACAAATGTTGAGGGATACGTGTAATCGTTATTAGTCGGCCAGAAGAATAGTTGAACCGTACCGGCCGCTATGCTACATGTTGTTGGGCATTCTTCCGGAACGGTTGTAATTATTGTAGGGGTAATGGTTGTGTACGACACTGGTGGTGTAATCGTCGTAGGCACGATAACAGTAGTAATACTAATCTCAGTAGTTGGAACTACTGTAGGCACGATGACAGTAGTAATACTAATCTTAGTAGTTGGAACTACTGTAGTATAGTATATGGTCGTATTAGAGATGACGGTAATTGGCACGCTGATCGTAGTCGTCGTCGTCGTCGTATCTAGAATAGTTGTAGGGTATGGTATAGGGTATCCAGAAGTGACGGTCGTAGGGTATTCAGAAGTAACGGTTGTAGGGTGTTCAGAAACGACGGTTGTAGGGTACTCAGAAATTACGGTTGTAGGGTATGCAGAAACGACGGTCGTAGGTGATATTACAGTGACATTACTGTTCGGGTACGTCTCATAGGTTGCTGGCAGTGTGACAACCGTTGTGCTGCAACTTGATACGCTATAGTGAGGGTACTCGGGAAGGGCTTTGAGATATCAGTTATCATGATAGTGTGAATGCAAATGTGAGTACTTACCTCCGCTGTTTACACGGTTCGCGCTGAGACCCAGCAAGCCTACTACGGTCCAAAGTCGAGGAGCGGAAGGCATATTGGTACTGGCACGAGAAACAGATCTCGAAGCTGAACGAGCGTAATACAACGAGTGCGAGATAGTGTTACTACTAAGCGAAAGAATAGCAGAACTACAACTGAGTTTCGAGAGAATACGAAATCTTTCAAACTTCAAAATATAGAGCACTCATACTAAGCTAGCACACGTGGCAGGGAGAATAAATGTAAACAGGATAATGTTGTCATTTTAATATTTAGCGGTCGTATTAGAACAGGCGGGCTACCAATCAGCAAGAAAAAGGAGCAAAATACACGGGGCGTTAAACGAGACTTCTGGCTACGTACTCAGCCATGACACAGCAGAAGCCGGCAATTGGCCTTGTTTTTGCCTGTCAATGGTGTCATAGCGGTGATCGCGATGGTTGAAAATCGATGGCCTGGCTAGTGTGATTATAATAAACAACAGTATAAACTAAGCCTATTTCATTCAAATTACAAGGGACCCTAGGAGTGAGTTGTTCATCAACGTGGTGTATGATTGGCCAGTGCTTCCCAATTAGCCAGGGGCTAGAATCCTATGACGATGGTTGCATTTGATGCGGAGCCTAAGTCGTGGAGCTTGAGCTCCTCAGCTCTCTTGACGACTTTCTGATCCATGATGTACTATGAACGGAACTATGAACTGCCGGCCATTGACGATTGTTGACTGGCCAGCAGTCCAAGTTATTTTACGAATGAAGCTAACACACCAGTTACCCCGAAGCACATCCTCTATTCCCCAACGAGCATGTTGCACCTATGCTATGAAGCGCTGAATCCTATGTGAAAAGCAAGGGCGTGATATTTCGCTTGTAATGTTCACCCTCTGATTCCAATATTTCAGATGTCATTGCCGCCGCGAGGTGCAGCCGACGCATAGGCAATTCCTCGAAGAGACACAGGCCGTACAATCGAGTACGAATACTGTCTGTATTAGCTTACGAACATGAATCGCGGCGTAGGCGTGAAAGCGCTTTTATGTACTTGGATGTTAGTAATTTCGACGTCGGGTGATAGTACAGGCACTATCACAGGATCTTCAAAAGATAATGATAGTCTCAAAGCTGTCGTGATCTCTCCTAGTGAATACTTGTAAGTCCAGACTAATTCCTAGAATTACTGTGAGCTAACAGAGCATATAGTGAGGGAAATGACGGACCGTGGAGCACATGTGAGTAACGGCCAGAATCGTTCAATCCCCTCAGATTGAGTCCATGCGGATCGCTTTACTCTCTATGGTTTACTGATTTTAATGTTGTAGTCGATCTTCGGGTTGGAACGCCGGAACAAGACGTCAGGGTCATTGTATCTACAGCGTCTCCAGAATCGTTTGTCGTGCTATCCGATTCCGGCTGCTCGACGTCTGTATTCGAGACAGTTCCAGCCAATTGCGCAGTCTCCAGGGGTAAACTATTCAATTCCAATCAGTCATCAAGTTGGCATGAACTGGGTATTTTTGGGATAAACGATAATGGAGTTGGTCTTGAGGCAAATCTCGGGTATTCCCAGAGGTCGGAATTTGCTACAGAACACTTCGGCCTAGGGCTCACGGGACCGAGTCTTGATAATCAGATCGTCGCTGGCATTGCGACCCCGGAGCCTTTCTATTTGTAAGGGCCCATATACCTACCCATCCCAAATGATGGACGAATTCTAATCCCAGAGCCCATAGGGGTCTCTTTGGACTTAACAATCAACCCGTCAACTTCACATCACTTGGTAACTTCTCTTCGCCGTCGTTTATTACTACGCTCAAAGATAATGGCGTTATACCAAGCTTGAGTTGGAGCTATACCGCAGGTGCCAAGTACCGTAAGTGGTATTAGGGAAAGCTGTTGTGATCGGCTTGCTAAGTTCATTTTATCTCAGGCCTCAAACAAGTGTATGGACAGTTGATACTGTCTGGATATGACACATCGAGATTCGACGAGAACTCAGCTTCCTTCAGCATGGCGGATGACATCACACGTGACCTGGTAGTAGTACTGCAGTCTATTAGCTATAGTGGTTCAACCTCAGCCACCCTCCTATCTGACCCCATCGACATCTTCATCGACTCTACAGATCCTAATCTCTGGCTCCCCGAGGATGTATGCAATGCCTTTGAAATGGCGTTCGGGCTTACTCTCGATAATACCACTGGTTTATACCTGGTAAACGAGACTTATCATAATACGCTACTCAACTCAGACGCGGAGGTGACTTTCAGAATATCTGATGTGAGTTCTGGTGGGGAAGCTGTGAGAATTGTTCTCCCCTACGCTGCATTCGACCTTACAGCACAATATCCCCTGGTCGAAAATACGAGCTATTACTTCCCATTGAAACGTGCAGCCAATTCGACTCAGTACACCTTGGGGCGCACCTTCTTACAAGAAGCGTGAGGGAAACCCAAACCTAATACAGGTTGACTTACAGAGAGCTGACTCCTACTATAGTTATCTCACCGCCGACTATGAGCGCCAGGTATTCAACGTTTCGGCATGTTCATGGGTTGCGGGCGCGGAAGAAAACATCATCACCATTCCGTCAAAAGGTTCCAGCCAGCCGCCCGATGGATCCTCATCAACCTCGGGGGGGAAATCCCTGGGTGGAGGTGCTATAGCCGGTATAGTGATAGGGGCTATAATTGCTGTTCTCCTTGTTATCGCCGCAATCATATTCTTGACACGACGTCAACGAAAAAAGAAAGCATACGCATCACACGACCCAGTAACTGATATGGCCGTTATCACCGGCCCAGTGCATAATCACCCTTCCCAACGAACGGGGAAGTACTACTCTCCGGACACAGTTGGCACTAGTACGGATGCAGGCGGCAGTGAGGATAACAGAGGGACTATCGGAGGCAGCAATGTCAGTGAGAGTATCGCCGGCGAGAGCAATCAACAGGAGTTAGATGGTGAAGACACACAAGTGGCCCAGATCGCGGCGACTGGCGATGATGGATCGCAAGCCCGGCCATCACACGCAGAAATGAAGCAGCCTGAGAGAGAGCCAGCACCCATATACCACGAGCTGGCGGGGACGGAAGTACCGAAGACGGGATCAGGTGCGGTGCCGAGTTTAGGTGGCTCATCCCCGCCGCGTGTTGACAGGGAAGAAGGCGATGACCACATCGACTCGCCACTTGTGTCTACCCTGGGCAGTTCAGGCTGGCACGACAAGCGAGCAGACGCGGACTTGGTGTCACCTACTACGCCTGTTCGCCACGGTTTCGCTTGACCTTGTGAGATATAATTGGTAAATAATGAAGACACCCAGATCGATGAATTTATTCGGGCCCGCGGGAATGAGATGATACCCCCTTCCCGAAATAGAACTCAAGAATAGCGAAGTTGAAATATGTGTCATTTGGGCAGGTATAGTTGATTCCTTTTAATAGATTACTTTAATAACAGTAAGACGTTTATAAATTTGACATCACTTTAACTACAGTGCAATAATTTCATTGTATACCCATCCTCATTTTGAATCCTATTGGCCGTTTCTGGGGTTGGAGGAGATGGCGAGAAATCGGTGGACGCATATGATGAAGGCAGTAATTAGGTTGGCGGCTTCAGTCTTGACACACTCGCATGTTATATCGTAGAATCAAGAATCTTGTATGCTTTTGTATATATAAAGCGACATGGTTCGGTAGGTAGGCGCTATTTCGGTATTAATTCTGAATTTGTGGTGTAGATCAGAAGACCAGAGCTTGCAGTAAACAACGGGAACGACTTGCTAATTCTCTTCGCGTAAAATATTTTGTCTCTTGCAAGGACACAGACAGTGGCATATACATAATAGGGCAGAACATTGGTACCGGCCAGTTCAAAACTTGAAACTAACAATGAAGAAGTCAGAGGCAGCGCACTTCTTTACAGATCCGAGTAGATTACTTTGATTGAGGTCACATCTTTCAACAAAAAGGCGATAGGCTGACAAAATAGAGCCTGGGGGCTTAGCCCAGTACAGAAGCCCCGAGGCATGGTTTTGTTATCTGGGTTCAATCTAATGCAGAAAGGAGCCTTGTGGTTGCTGAGAGCCTAGCATTGAGGTTGATTTTATAGGCGCCAAGTACTTATACAGGCGTGTCCTTGAATACCTACCGTATGGTAGTATACAGGTGCCAAGAGTGCAGAAAGGTCGCGTGTTTGGTTTATGTCAGGGTTTTAGAGTAAGGCAGTTTTTCCATGTCACACTCGTTGCCACGTTCCTCTGTTGTCGATTTTCGGGCACGTGAAGCAAGAAAAAGATTGAAGGGGGCTTGCCTTCCGATATTATTCAAATTTCTCGTTATATATTCGCCCAATTCCAATGCCGGTACCTTTTGTGCTCTTTGGTGTCAAAGGCGGGGCTTTAGCTATCTCAAGTCTTGTCTTAAAAAGGGCGACATCTCTAGATGAAATCATTCTTGCACCAGATTTCTTAGGCCACCTACTAACGTTGATGCTGCTTGAATTTTGTGGTTAGAAAATAACTGCATCGAAGTGAGGTTTACTATAAATTCAAGTCCAGATACTACCTAACTACCTACTTGAGGCATGTATGTATATACATACGTCGTATAAAAAGGTGGCTGTGTTAGGCTGTGTTAGTGGGGCTTAGAAGGCAATTTACGTGGCGGTGCGATCGGGCGTCCAAAGTGCAGTAAGTAGGTACGCCTAGACAGCAGCGCTGTAGGGGCACTGTAGGAGTGCTGTAAGAGTGAGTGTTGCATGCTGGTGTAGCTTAAAACAGCCAATACCTACACCATCAGCCGAGCTCTGACTTCACCCGGCCATGACCACGAAAGCACGCTTTTAGATTGACTGCCATGTCTCTCCAGCATCTAACTACGGGCGTGGAGAAAGACCGATCGCTGCTGTCACCTCGCTCATACGACGATGACGCCGTATCACTCCACAGCCGAAGCGACCAGGACACCGATAGCGAGGATGACATGATATTGGCCGCCGCGAGGAACAGCCGAGAGCTCCGTGCCCGCGACCGTATGGTCTTAATGGAAGAGGACGAGATGGGCCAGCTGGTCGTCGACTCGCGGGCCCAGCAAGACCGCCAGCGACGGGGGAGCAGCCTGCAACGCCGCGGCAGTAATCTTGCGCTACCCAATCCCATTCAGGCTCTACGCAAGTACAGCCAACCGCGGTCAGGCTCGGCGATCCACGATCCAGCGAGCTCGGCTGAAGACCTATACGACGAGAAGCGTCGGAACCGACGTAACAGGCGCAGAGAAAAAAAGGATCGTCTGCTCGGGGAGGCCCGTGATGGCGAGGACGGCGAGCTCATGCACGAAATGGAAGGCGGCACGATCAAGGATGGAAGCTCGACGGGCGAGAGTAGCGACCGAGGAGACAGCGATGAACTCGACCGCCAACACCTGATGCATGTTTCGGGCACCGAGACGGCCAAGAAGCGCAGATGGCGGAAGTGGGTGTTCATCTACACCACTATTGCCGTCGCCTTCGCCCTGCTCGTACTACTGGCGTGGAAGATGTCCGTGGACAAGAAGCGCTCTATGACCACCCAGCTTAGGAGCAATGGCACAGCATTGTTCGCCCCAACCACCCTCATAATTAGTCTGGATGGTTTCCGAGCCGACTTTTTGACTCGTGGCTTGACACCACGACTGAATGCCTTCATCAAGGAGGGCGTTTCGCCACTGTACATGACGCCGTCGTTTCCATCCGTTACGTTTCCCGTGAGTCCTTGCCTAGCCTAGCCTAATGAAGATAGCCCAGGGGATCTAACGCTGTTATTAGAACCACTACACGCTTGCTACTGGTTTATATCCTGAAAGCCACGGCGTCGTCGGCAATACTTTCTGGGACCCGGCGCTGCAAGCTGAATTCTACTATACTGACCCTAAGCGAAGCCTCGATCCGAAGTGGTGGGGAGGAGAGCCATTTTGGGTCACGGCGGAGCTCCAAGGCATTCGCGCAGCGGTACATATGTGGCCCGGAAGCGAAGCACATATACACCACATGGACCCAACCTTTCTGGATAGGTACAATGGCGATGAGGCCTTACCCAAAAAGGTCGATCGAATTCTGGAGTTCATTGACAAGCCTGGGCTAGAAAACCCACAGGTTAATGAACAGTTGCGGCCACAGCTGATAGCAGCTTATGTTCCTAACGTAGATGCCGTTGGCCACCTCTACGGTCCGAACAGCACCGAAATCCAAACTACCATCAGTGCAGTCGACGACCTGTTAGACGGAATATTCCACGGACTTGAGCAAAGGAACCTAACCGATATCGTCAATGTCATCATCGTGTCGGATCATGGAATGGCTACTACGGACGTCAGCCGGATGATACAAATCGAAGACTTGGTCGATATTACCAAGGTAGAGCATCTCGATGGATGGCCCTTGGTCGGCATCCGTCCAAAGAAACCCGAAGATCTGCAAGATCTATACGATCAGGCAGTTGAGAAGGTGAAGCACAACCCGAATTTCGACGTTTACCTTAAAGATAAAGATATGCCGGAACGATTTCATTTTAGCAACAATGATCGCATCGCTCCTCTCTGGATCATCCCAAAAACGGGCTGGGCGATCGTCGAGAAGGCCGAGTTTAATATCCAAGAGGCCAAGGCAAAGAACATATCATATCATCCACGTGGATTGCATGGCTATGATCACGAGCATCCTTTGATGCGGGCCATCTTCGTTGCTCGCGGGCCTGCTTTCCCCCATCAACCGCATAGCAAGGTTGAGACATTCCGTAAGTTACCTATCTATTATATCGTAAAGCTTCCTTTCGGACTAACAACGGCTAGAAAACACTAATGTGTATAACATACTATGTGATTCAATCGCCATGAATCCGATACCGAATAACGGAACACTTAGGCTGCCTTTGAAAATAGTTGGGCTCCATGACGACGAAATGGCAATCGAACAACCAGAAGATCCCGTTCCGACCTCCACAAGCGAGAACGGTGCTACTGGTATGATGTCTATCCTTCCAATAACCACATTATCATCGACAAGGAAGCCAACGACAACCCTAGGAGTCGATCCGGTTGTAGATGAACCAAAGCGGCCAACACCGCCAGAACAGCCAGAGGAGCCAGAGGAACCTGAGGAACCTGAGGAACCTGAGGAACCAGAAAACCCGGATGAAGGCAAAAGCACCTCTTGGTGGGAGGCTTTCCAAGAAACCGTTGATTGGGCCAAAGACAAGTTTAATGATTTCGTCGACAAGGTCACTGGCGCAGGCAGCTAAACCTGATTATCTTTTCTTATTTTATCTGTCTTCTTGCTGTTTTGTATAGCGTAAATGTTTGGCGTTGGTGGTTGATTTTGGTGGGTTTGATAACTTACATAGAGCTCAGTCCTGAAGCGCTCCTTCTATAATACACATATACTAAGGTTCCTAACATTAGCGATGGAGCTAGTTTAATTGATCGACAAGTATCAGTCAGAAGCTTACTTTCGCGTAAGATTCTCTGCTTCATGAATTATAAAATACGGTTGTGTGTCTCCTAAATATTTTAACGTCATATGTTCCCCTTGTGTTAGTTGTATTGTTTTCTTTTTTCCCCCTTACTTTCCTTCCTTGACATAACGTTATATGTGCTGTGCTCTCCTGTGTTCTGATTGAGATTTTAGGACGGCCGGAGACGCAAAGTCTCATGTTCTGCATTAATAGCGAAATCCCGGATGGAGAATTAAGCTTTTAGTATCGTTAAGTCCCAAGAGTTGATTACAGGGATAAGACTGGTGCCGCCAAGTCCACCCCATAATTGGATAATGCAGTCATCCCGCTACAAGACGTAGATACATATTCACATAGATGGATTGATACTGAGTATGAAATATTTATACTACGTAAGAACGCATCCTAGTACGCCCGTAGCAAGAGAGCGTTGTTTTAAAGCGAAGACATTGGTTGAAAGACACATCGCCCTTCACCTTACAGAATTGGACAGAGCCGAGGACAGGGTTCTTGATCGACTAGGAAGTAATTGGATAGCAAATGCTGATTGGATGGGAAACGCGACGGAGGGAACCGGCCAGGAACTGGCCTCCAGGTTAGTCGTATGAGCCATTAATACAAAGGAATGCAACAAATGTGCAAGAATCTCATTTGGCATGGGACATTTACCGGCCTGTTGTCTGGTCGCAGAACGAGCATAGAAGATCGCCCATCCCATAGATGGCTTAGAGTGTTCCCCTTCCCAACAATAAGACGCAGGTCCCCCAGCCTGCTTCGCTGTGCAACCATCCAAACAGTATGGCCGGGGGAAGGCGATGGATGGACAAGACAAGGGAGGCCCCAGAGAGAGGCCGATGACGACAACCGAGGCGCAAGAACATGACATATATAAGAAGACACAATAACCATCTGACGAAATGAGCAGAAGGCTTCTTCATCTCGTTATCTCGTGTCTTGCACAACCTTCGTCGTCGCAAACCAACAACACAATGACGATCGGCACCGGGCTCACTGCATTGCTAGCCGGCTGGTCGGCGGCAGGCGTCTCGGCCCTTCCAAGCCAGGACGCGAACGTCCGCGACCTGAGCTTCGCCGTCCCGAGCGCGCTCCTCACCAACAAGCTCTACGGCGCGCCCGCGAACGACTTCGCGTGCGAGTCGTCGCGCAACCCCGTGGTGCTGCTCCACGGGCTCTCCGCGAGCCGCGAGGTGGACCTGAACCTGCTGCAGTACGAGCTCGACGGCCGGGGGTACTGCACGTTCTCGCTGACGTACGGCGCGCACCCGGTGCCGGGCTGGGTCGGCGGGCTGGGCGACATGAGGCAGTCGGCGGCGCAGATCGCCGACTTCGTGCGCGACGTGCGGCGAGGCACAGGGGCCGCCAGGGTCGACCTCGTGGGACACTCCGAGGGCGCCGTGCAGGCCGTCTACGTGCCGCTGACGCAGGACGGCGTCGCCGACGTGGTCGAGCACGTCGTGGCGCTGAGCCCGGCCATCCACGGCGCCACGTACTTCGGCTTCACGGACCTGTGGTACCTCGGCGGCGACGTCACGCGGGCCCTCGTCGGGGAGGTGATCGATCTCCTCGGCTGCCCCGCCTGCGAACAACTGGCGCCCGACGGATTGGTCACGGACCAGTTCGCGGCCGCGGAGAAGATCGTGCAAGACGGCAATAAGGTCACGGTTATTATGTCTAAGTCTGATACCCTCGTGCCGCCGGCGGTCAGCATGATCGACGAGCCCGGGGTCAACAACGTGTATGTCCAGACGACGTGCTCCGACGATCAAGTCGGACATGCCGGGCTCGCGTGGGATAAATCGGTTTGGCGTCTCATTGTCAATGCGCTTGAGGAGACGGACGAGGAGGTATACCCTTGCGAGAAGGGTCTTCAGTTTTAAGATGCGGCTCAGAAGCTTGAAGTTTAAGAGTTCGAAGCTCCCAAATGCGTTTCTTCACTCACAAATCGATTCGGAAAATCTGCAAGGAGCACGTTTTATATTACAAAATACATGATACCCATCGTAATGATACATATCCGTCATAATAGACTTGCATTAATACATACTAATTTTCTTTGCATATGCACTCCCTAACACGTACGCCCTGCCCTCATTTCGCTTATCTATTAAGTTTTCGCTGTTGGGTGCCATGTCAACACCAGTTAGGAGAAGACGAGTTGACCGTACCTTTACACCATCTTAAGAGAGATATCCAGCCAAGCAGCAGAAATTTTGAAGATATATATATATATATAGCATCTGGGATGGTTGACCTACCCAAGCATTCACATGTGAATTCATCTTTTCTTTTGCTCCACACTAACCTAGGGGCTTACACTAGCTGTTTTCGGTATTAATGCATGCTGGGATTCTTCCCGACCCTCATGCATTTAACATTCAGCACTCTGGGGGTTCGGGGTCCACCACCAGGCCCATTTTAAAAGGGAGAGCCAAGAGTCTAGATCTGTTTCGGAAGCAATAATTGCTTTCCTTCCTGACCCCGCCGGCTTACTTCGTGATTAGAAATGAAAGAAGTCGGTCATGCAGAATGGGGTCCTCGTCATGTTGAATACGGGACGCTTACTGCGTAGTTCAGAAAATTGCACTGATGTGTGACAATATAATCCGCATCTTGTTCAGGGATGGCGCATACAATACTCGTGATCTACTGGATTGATGTTGTGGGTGCTTTTGGACCCCAAGTCTTGGCAATCAAAAAGGGTCTGGTCAGGGGTCAGGTAAATAGTCAGAACCCTCAGCTGCCCGAAAGGGCCCTGCCAAGAACGGCGCCACCGGTATCTCAAACCACTTAGAATGTGATCCACCAAACGCCATTAATATGATGAGCGTGGGGATTCGGAATTCTGTTTCTCTTGTTCTCTCAGTAAGTTAACTAACGGTTGAGACGGTACGTGCGTCCCAATTGAAGTTCAACGGCGGTGCCCTTTGCTGCTCGGGACATGGCGTTATGGCGCACCTGAGTGCATTCAATAAATTTGGCAATCTAAACAAGTTCAACAGGTTTAGTGGTATTCGCCTGGGACCCATCATTGCCGCCGTCCTCTTCACCTTGGTTCTCTTCTACACGACCGAGTTTCGCCGTCGTTCGTGGTCCTGCAAGACCTGGGCCACATGCTTTGGTGGCCGATCACACAGCTACAAGCACTGGGACGACGTGGATCCCGACTTCAGAGTCGACAGCTTCGAGAGGACTCTGCACGATGGCACTCTCCTCTTCCACCGCCAAACGGTCGAGAATAGCAGCCCCGACGTCTTGATATTGGTACTGGCGCAAGATGCCGATTCGTGGAGCAAGGACTATGTCTCGACGAGGCGGAACATCTACGATTTCCTGGATCTACTCGTCTCCACCAATCTAGACTTCACCAAAGTCACGCTCGGTTTGCTGACGTCGTCGCGCGAGGAGTACGACAAGGCCGTGAAGGCCACCGAGCGGTTCCCCTTCGCGCGCGTCGCCTTGTACTTCCGCGAGGAAGAGGGCCCAAAGGTCGCGTACACGGATCGGCACAAGCCGCACGTGCAGCATCAGCGCCGGGCGAGAGTCGCAGGCCTGCGCAACTACCTAATGCTGCGCACGTTGCGCGACGAGCAGCACCTCGTGTGGGTGGATCCCGACATCGTCGAGACGTCTCCGGGCATCGTCCAGACGATGATGAAGCACGCGGAGAAGCATCGGGGCGTGGGCATCATGACGGCGCTGTGCTCGCAGACGCGCGCGCATAACTACGACAAGAGCGCGTGGGCGTTCAGGAGACAGGCGGTCGTCGACGACAACCCGACCTCGGACGGTGGAAATAAGACGACGACGAAGCTCGATATCATGGGACCCGTGGCGGACGACCAGCTGAGCGCCGCCGTAAGGCAGCTCGGCGAACACCGCGTTTATGTGAATGAGCTTATCGAGAACACTCACGACGACGATCTTCTTCACGTCGACAGCGTCGGCGCCACCATTCTTTACATCCGGGCCCATCTGGTCCGCCAGGGCATTACGTTCCCGGCCTCGAACGTCGTCGGCACCACCTGGTCTCACGACGGATGGTCCGGTATCGAGTCAGAGGGCATCTGTTACTTGGCGTCGCAGCTGGAAGGCGGTGGATGTTTCGTGTTGGGCGGGTCGCATCATGTGAGACACGCCGATGTCAGCGGTTGAGATATAGATCCGTTAGATGGGAGACCGTAATATGTATATGCGCTTGTAGGATTAGCGCTGTATATGGCATCGATGTATATATACCAGTAATGACTACCGCAGTATTAATCCAGTTACGCCAGCTACTATTATTCATCTTCCTTGCATCTAAATACCTCCTCGTACAGTGCACATCAAGGCCATTGACGCTAAAACTCCTTTCAGAAAACCTCTGTTCTTTGTTGCACTTTGGTGGACAAACAGTATTCCAGATAATTGGTTCTATTGAATCAGCTGACATGGGAATATCTCGATCATATGACACGCGTAGGATCTAAGTATTTTATCTCGCATCAACTATATTTTCTCAGATCAGTAGTCACAGTCTTGAAGTGGTTGTTGAGCTCAGACCTCAACTCCCTTTCTTGGCCCGTTAGTGGCAGTAACACATCGGCGAAGTGCTCGGAGTACTGTCTCAAAAAAGGCTAGGAGCTGTCTGCTTTGAATGACTATCTCTAGGACTCCAATCGCCAGTAAGCGAATGCGACTTGCAGCAGATCTAGGGTTCCTTGTTGTCGAACCATCTGGTCCAGAATTCAGGCTACTGCTACGCAATTTCCAACGGAAGTGTCCTATAACATCTCTTAGATGGCTTACTAGACGCTTGCTTGCCAAGCAGCTGAATGCACTATAGTCGGCAATTACCTCATAACAAGATAAATCACGCGACGCTGGCATGCGACAATATGGGGCCTGGGAACTTCCAAACTTGCTCATTCATACTAGGTGACATAAATAACGGTTGGCGAGTATGATAATGCCGGTTACCGTCGTCTTGCCTTTTCCGTAGATGTTTCACACAATAGACAAGACATTGCGTTTAAGTGCGCATCTATAGGTTAAAACGTAGGTACACTACAGATCATTTATCTATCATCCACTGACAATAAGTCTGGCCGGCCAGTTCCGATCGATCTAATCAGGTTCGATTGTAAGACAGGGCCTCACGGGAAGCATACAGCTCTCGTACAACAGCGCACTTAAAGCCCTCGGCAGGGAATAGTTAGAGGGGAAGGATACGTGCATAGAGGGGCAGAGAAGCCCAGGGCCGTACAGGGCGTCAGCACCCGACCAAACCGGGCTGGGATCATGCCGGCAGCGCAAAGGTTCGGAGTCCGGCAATCTCGCTTATGCTGCATGGTCCGTCGTGCACTAGATCATGCTTTGGAACTTGGCCGTTAGAAGTCGGAATCTGGAGAGCAATTGTCTCGGTTATCCCTGGATACTGAGTACGATGTCCCTCCTTACTGACGTCAGTTGTGTCGGCTGCAAATATGAGGCCGAATTGGCCCCCGGCGACGAAAACAGAAGAAGTATCGTCGCTGGGGAGCGTAATTTTGGCCAGTCCAGAGAGGAAGACAACCCATCTAGTATAAATCGGTCAGTCAAGACTATGCAAAAAGGCAAGTTGGGTTCTTGGTGAAGAGGGGAACATACTGGTTCTGCGGTGCGTTGTGCAGACCGCCATCAAAAGCAGAAGGGAGAATAGAGTAAGATATTGTGGACACATTCCCTAACTGTGTCTGAGCACTGCCTGATGTTCCAGGCTGAGTGGACGTATCGAAAGGTTGATCCATCTGCCAACACTCGAGTGTGGATAAGCCATCTCGAGCACCGATGGCCGTCACATTGAGTTTCAGTGAGGCTGCCTGCTGCAGTAGTTTCGGCAGGGCGAATAAACGGAACAGCTGCATTATTTTCATTTTTGGAGTCTTAATTTTTTAGGCATGTAAGTCGTAAGTCGTAAGTTGTAAGAAGGATCGGGTGTTGTTGTGTAAGAACAATGACTTCATTCGCTAGAGACGTATACTAAGTAGGTCTAAAGGGCAATCAGACTAATGAAGGAAAAAGGACGATCCCTCCTTTTGTACAACGAGACATTGACCCTCCACCTTGGCCCGAGAAACAGGGATGCGCTACACGGATTCTATTGGTTCGCTTCAGTCGCTCTCCGGTGCCTGCGTATTGCCGGCGACGAGGACTATTTTTGGTCGAATTATGCAGCCCAGGCCTGGAGGATATCGGGAGGGGATGATCAATAAATGCACTGCAGCCAGTCACTTCGCGCATGTTGCTGCATAAAAACGCAGCTTATTGGTGGGGGAACGCGCTCAGGTCGGAAAGGGAAGAAGCTGAGAACTGTTGGAGAACTCCAATTCGGCTTGTTCAGTGGCACTGTGATCGATCGACGATCAGATCAGATCAGCCCAATGTTCTACACTCCCGGCTCCCTCTCGTACAGCAGTTACTACGAGCAAGGCTGTGATACGCGAAGTCAGTCGGCAGTTTATAGGCCATATTAAATGTTCGAAACCTCCCCACTTCCCAGATTCAGAACGAAACGGTCGAAGCTCCATGTGGTCCGGAGATCCTTACCAGCCTTTCTTCCCATTGGAACCACTCAATGGCGACAGATGTTATCAGCGCCTCAGCTAGGGCGGAAGCTCCTATAAGTTCAGCGGAGTTTATAGGAGTCGCGACGCTGTACGTAACAATATGTACAATCTTCACGATCGCCAGGGTGTATACGAGATTCTTCATACATCAACAGCTCTGGTGGGACGACTGTGAGTAAATTCACGACGTTATGCTAGCTGCCCATCTAATCTTGAGGATCATTAGGGGCCATGTTTCTTGCTTGGCTAGGCACTATTGTCCTTTGCACCCTGCAACTCATAATGCTCCAGCATGGCGCCGGTCTCAATATTTGGGAGGTTCCTGAGCACGAGCTCAAGGAGTTTTTAAAGGCAAGTTAGGTCAATCATATCACATGAAATTCGTGAGTGTGCGTTAAACCGGTCCCTTTAGCTTTGGTTAGATGTTCAGATGGTAGCGCGCATCGCTATCTTCTTTGCCCGATTATCCATTCTACTATTCTACATACGTATCTTCTTTCCGATAGGAACAGCTAAGTCGTTTTTCTGGTGGATCATACAAGCCGTGATCTGGCTCAATGTCCTCTACAGCGTCTCACTTATTCTTGTATTGACGCTTCAATGTGTTCCTTACCATCTGCCATGGGGAAGCAGTTGCGTCAATCAATATCTGGTCCTAGTGCTTGCGTCTGTCATCAACATTATCAGCGACGTCGCCGTCCTCGTGATTCCTATCGCCTTCATAATTAGGCTCCGAACAACCAAGCGAAAGAAATGGGCAATTTGGGCTCTGTTCGCCTTCGGAACATTGGCGCCACTGGCAAGCGTTGCTCGGCTTGGATACCAGATCCCACTAGCTAACGGAGCAAACAAGACGGTCATATATCCAATTGTGTTATTTCTCGCAAGCGCGGAACAAACCGTCGCTATGATCGTCGGCTCTGCGCCAATAGCCAGTGGTGTGGTTATCGGCATATGGCGGCAGAAGCGCCCTCGCAATCCCGGCCTACAGAAAAAGACGCTGACGGAACGCATCTGGCCTGGTAGGGAGGCGAGAAGTGAATATTCTTCAGACGAGATCCTGGATCCGTTCCCCATCTCAGATCCTACGCCCATGGTGACAGAAAGCGTCGAAGGCCTGAATCCCAACATGAAGGGCAAACAAAGCGACGGCGAGAATGAGGATCCTTGGGGAACTTCGAGTCAGGAGATATCTAATGTCAATAAGACAGGACATGAAGATTCCAGGAAGAGTTACGTCTAAATAATCAGTTAATGATAATGAAAAAATCAGCGAGCTCTCTGGACCCAGATATATATATAGTCTGGGAGTCCTGGCGCTCTTTACGCTTGTATGAATCATACCCCAGGTCGTCAAGTCCGTTTTTGTCGTTAAAGTTTCACGATTCTGGGCTCGTTCATGACTAACACGTAGTCAGCTCTCCCACCGTGCCCATAGTTGCCAAATCGTGACATGGTCCAATTCATCGGGCTTAGTAATCGTAAGAAGCCAAGGCCATAACCTCTACCGAGAGGGAAGCGCTATATGTCAACGAATTCGTCCCACGTTTCAGTCGCGATAGAAGCGAACGTGGTGCTGTAGAAAGTGGCAGTCACTATCTTGTAACCAGCGCTCATGTCAATTGAGAAAGAGGTGGTATCCGGTTGCCGACTATATTATTAATCCTCAGATTACTCGATTCGATGACTGTTATCTAGCGAGAATCATACAATCTCTCAGTAGGTAGCTTCTGCGAATGATACGAAAAGCTTTGTACAGCCCCTTTTAACTACTTAACGTATTTTCATCTGATGCGGGTACTTCCTAAGTCCTAACTTGTATAGTGTTCTGCTAAGAGGTTCATAACGAAGATGCTGCAATACCGTTAAGTGTATTGTCTCTAACTTCAGTAAGCCGTACAAACATGGGTATCAGATGATTTTAAACAAAATGTATAGTGTTAGGATTTTGTTGAGGAGTTGACTATGGGGCAGAAAAAGACCGATATGGCGTGAAGGGGTCTGAATCACCTCCGTAGGGGGCCAGTCCTGGCTATCTGCTTAATATACGTGTGTAGCCCTTGTCACAGAAGTCATATTATAACATTCAGCTTTAAGGGCCGCTATAGGACTACCCGACGACAAATTCAGTTGTCTATCACGAAGAACATTTTGGCACATCTAATACCATATTGTGGGAATTGTCATGCAGCTCTAATTTCACGTCAAAACTTCTAGCTAGTGATTTTAGTGGCAGAAACTCCAAAGTTGGCCACCGATTTCTGTAGATGGTCGCTTCATGGGTCTTCATCTTCGGCGAGCGAGACAAGTGGCGTGCACTTCACAACCGACCTCGTAGGATAGTTCTTAAGCTTGAGGTTTTCAAAACACGAAGAGTACACTGTTGCTAAGGTACTATGTCGGGGATACTACATATCTCTCAGCCGCCGAAAGAGTAACCACCTTGCTGATCCATAATCTCATACTTTTATGCGTAAGCTCGCAATCCAGAAAGCTGACTTAGCACACTGGAATCAGAAGACTTGGCATGTGATTGAGCTGGGCGGCTTCGGCATCGGGCCGTGTCAATTCAAGCCCCGTAATGGCCTGGGCTGTCAGCCGCAGGTAGCTTAAGCCAACGTTTAGACGCTTTAAAAAAATAAAATAAAAAAATATTTGAAGTTCTCTCTGATGGGTGCCACGTTAGTACTATCGGTCCTCAATTCGAGATATTGCCTGAATGATAATGTACGATATGCTAGAACACTTAAAAGCACAAATGTTCTTCTGTACTACTATGTTTTGGCCGCAGACTTGTCACTGCGACCTTCACAATTCGTCCCTACTTAGTTATTCTTGTCCCAAATAGGTCGTCTTATAATAAACGAATTACATGCTTGCTTTAGATTAGAGATGCCAACTGATATAAACTTCGGGGCTTACTTAGTTTAACTAGACGCACCATCTAGCCCTTATCAATGCCACTGTTTTGAGCTCAGAGCCGCATCAGACAAACCTGTATCCTAGCAAGTCACTATTTAAAATCAATCCCAAACGCCTCGTATTCGTGAGAATATACACCCCACGCTCTTCTTCTATTGCTCGCCAATCCTCGCGTGGTAGCCGGCGATCGTTTAGTGTCTCCAGCCACTGAGCCGATCGATCCCCAACAGAAATAACCCGATCCATATATCGGCTGAACCCCCTCTCAGGCATCTAAATCGCCCAATCGGGAGCATCCCGCGACCAGCGAACCGGGATCGATATAATAGTAGTCATTCCGACCGAAATATCAGTTACAAGAGACGACATTCAGTGCCTCATCATCTGAAGCCCCCATTAAGATGATAGACGGGGGCTCCATGGATAAACTCCGATTGTGTCATAATTATTGGCTACGTTGCCATTTGTCCTAGCGACTATTGGTTATAATGTCAGTACGTGTGTATGTCTTGTGATACGTTTGCATTCTTCTTACATTCCTTCCTACTTAAAAACATTGGTATAGCTCAGCGTTGATAGAACCGTGATAAGATGGCATCGGTTTGCTCCCCGACTCTCTTCCGGTGAGCCGCGTCTATGTGTGCTGGACCTTGGGAAGACGCCATTAGTGGACGATGGGAATCCTGGCTATAGCTTGACAAACGGTATGTCTGAAGGCTCTGTTGGTCGGCGGGGTGAGTGGTTGGTGGGTGGGAGCTGTAAAAGTGCTCGGGCTTTCTAGGCGTCTGGCTATTGTCGGGGTCAGCCAGTTCCAAGAGTGGAGAAAGCGGCAAATATAGCCTAGTAGGTACTATAGATGGAAAGTAGGTTGAGACTTACGCATGGTAAACTGAAGTTTTAGATGTGGCCGACATGACTTTGTGAGCTGACTCAGATAATAGTGACGAAGGAGTAGTTTGCTCGCTGAGTAGGTATTAGGTGTTGGTAGTTTGTCGAGTGCACAAGGCCGTGAGGAGCGATGGGGATAACAGCGAGAAGACTCATAATAAAGTAATTTTGCGCTGGTGATAGTCAACGTCCCCCTTGATTTAAGAGCCGCAGGGCTCACACATTTGCGCACGCTGCTCGGAATCCATTCCCGTGAATCAACAGCTTCGAATCCCCCTACGTTAGGTTGACTGAGCTGCTATGGCCTCAGACACTACTAGTATCTGGATGCCTGATCCTGAGACCGCGAATGGCGCGAACGGCCTCACAGCTCCATTGTCGGGCCTATATGCTGTCATGGTCATGTCCACACAGCCCCGGGGAGCTTGCATATTTCTTGATTGCCTCCTCGCTTTATGCCAAAGTCGCGTCAAACGTATAGCTTACGGAGAACTGCACCGAGGCCGTTGCTGAGACCGCCGATTCGCAGCGCAGAACCCAATATGCGGGGAGAATAAGCAGAAGATATACCCCGCATGTAACAAAGTACAGTACTCTGTTATGTGTGGGGATAGGGGCGATAGAGATATTAATTTTGGGGCCTATAATCAAGTACCTAGGCCTCTGTGTAGTATCACATCTATTAGAAACGACAGGTTAGTTGCCCACAAGGTTCTATTGCAGAAGACTAATAGCAATTTCCTGTATTCCACTTAGTATGCAAGACTCGGGCAAAAATATATAGTTCAAGTACAATCTGATGGATTGGAATTAAATTGCATGTTATATTTGGGTTGGAAAAGCAATGACATCTACCTAATACAAGCAATAAAAGGGTCGAGGGCCTCTGCATGTTAAACAAAATTGGGACGTACAAAACCCTATAGTATTCTAAAGCGATGTGGATATGACCAAAGCTCATAAGGTATTCGCTAACGTGAATAATAGCGATATCTCCGCGAATGAATGATAGCAGTCAGGAGGAAGGGTAAACGGGAAAACAACGTTTGGCGAACAGAAGGGATGTCTTACCCGAGTCTATTACACATACCTATTCAGGCGTGGGACGCAGACCGCGCATGACGCTGCTCAATAGTCTTGCTGTCCCGATACGTAGAATTACGAAGGGAAACCGTCAAGTTACCGTTTCTAACCTCCTGGTTCGCGCTCAAGCAGTGCTCTGAAAGAGCGGTCGCGAGTCGAGCTTAGGCGTCCAAGGCCGATAGGCAGCAGCCCTCGTGGACTCGGAAAGTCCTGGCGGCGCGTCAAGAATCGATATTAATCCATCGTTCTCTGTCGGCACCGACCGTCCCTGCCATCGTGTGATCAAATACACCCCACCTTACCGACGCCCGACTGCTGATAAGCCTCGCTTGGGGTTTCGGTGAGCAAGTCTCGACCAATATCATTGCTTAACCGATCCAATCATCTCTATCCACGCCATGCAGTCCATATAGCCCCCAAGCTTGAACGTCGTATCGAGATAGGCACATGACGAGCCTCGGTGCAATTTGGATGTACATCTGATGCCTCCGCTTTATGACCCGCTTTGTGATCTCGATGGACAGCGATGCTCTCTCTCGCTATTCCCGGCGTGTTCCCGGAGTAGGAGATGGAAGATGTAGATGGCATCGGCCAAGCTTCGCGTCATGCTGCCATGTGGCACAGTATAGGTATCGACGGGGGTTTAGTCGGATTCAGGTTTCGCCGGTACCGATGTTGATCTTGTGTCACGTGATTGATGAATGTCATTGTGTTATGATATCTCTTGCGCTAGTCGCGATAAGAGAGGGTTTAGGTAAGAGCCCACTAGGGCAATAAGTGCGAAGACCAAAAAGACACGGGACGAGGGGAAGATGAATCGTTTTGAAGACCCAGCATGTCCCGACACGTAGTGTACATGAACATACTATCAGCTGGGAGGAGATTGGGATTTGTATTGACAAAGCAGACTGAAGAAAATGCCGAATAGCAGTGGTTTGGTCATGATAGACAGAGAGACAGGGAAAGAGAGGGGAAGGGAAGAAAGGAGGAAGCAAACCTTGGATGGGACATGAGCCTGGTCCACAAGCCCAGGACCGAACAGTCTCGGGGAAGGCCACCAACTGCAACAGGACGGAAGGATATTCATCTCTTTATAGTCAAAGCTGGAGGTCGACGATGTTGACCAGGAATATCACTGCGTACGCCATATAGACGTAGAAAAAGTCCCACTCGGTAAGCTGTAGCATCCCATGCAGCTTAGCCGATGCATGAGCCAATGAGCTATAGAGCTTCCCTGCCATCCTACCAATCCCCAAATGCTACATGCTGATCTTGAGAGTTGTTGTTGCAACAACACCTTCCACTAGCTCTTTAATTCAACTCGAGGTTGGTATAGTGGGTATGCGTTGCATGCATGGACACAGCGTCGCATTACTGCCCAGTCAACCCATCAGAACGGTGCCCCATTGGATCAGTGATAGCGCGGGTGGTTCTCTCATTGGCTGTCCAGCTCGGCACACCCGCCCTCCCAATCGAGGCTGGCATGAGGGCTTCCCGCGCGGCAGTGATTGGCCCGCAGTGCATCTCAACGTGCGGTGGAATATGCCCGCAATAGGCACCAAGGTCCGAGCTGACATCCAACATGCAAGAATGCGCCTACCTGGACCACGAAGGAAGGGCTTGGAGGGTCAGAATGTGCAGTAGTCTATGCATGAGTCCTTCGTTCTCGCAACAAGAGGAGATTCTAGAAAGAGACATCGAAATGTCTGCCACATGCGACATGCATAAGATGCGGAGTCGTCCACCAACCAACGTCATCAAGTCATCAAGTCATCAAGGTAGCGCCGATCGCCCTGTCGTGCTGGGCGAGGTTGCACTAACTCTAGAGATAAAGCAGCAAAAAATGATATGCTCTTCGGTGAATCCTGCTCATGTTTCAAGAGTTGGGGGCGCCGGCGAAAGTCAAAGACATAGAAATCGGCTCACGCGCACTCGCTTTTATGTTATATTCGTCCTTTTTACAAAGGGAGCGAAGACACAAGGACAATGGGGAGGGCTATAGAAGTATATTTACCTTTTCCTGATGATTTCCATTCCAGATCTGGTGACGTGGCCCCTCAAAAACGATGGGATGATGGGTGGTCGTAAGGGTGTGGGGATGACATCTTACGACCTCACGCAAGCACCCAGTAGCCAAAAAAACGACTGCCTACGTCCGCAGGCATGGCAAAATATGCGCATACTTACACCAATTGGGTGACGTGGTGCCATAATATGGTTGCAATCGCAGATTTTAGTACGTACGCCCGAACGCACCCACTGAGTACGCACCTGAAGATAACGCAATTGAGTGCTCACGAAGCAGGCCACAGCCTCCCTAAGCATGTGGACACTACGGTTTTTGTAGGGTATCAGCCTTATTGTAGGGGTAATGTTGCCGATTGGATCCTGGGAGTGGCGAAGGTTGAGGAAGAGGTTGGGGTCCAGAATGAAGTAAGTACTGTAAAGTAAGCGATGAGAATGTGGTGGTTAGCAGAGCAGCTGCCACTAGGTAGCTAACCTAGTTAGTTCTCCGCAGCCGACGGGGCGCCCAGTTTAGTACCTCATATGTACATGCGTGGCACGGTGGTACCTACATTCATGCACGTGTATCCCCTCCAGAATTGCATGTATGCAATGCATCAGGTGACTTTTATCTATTATGTTTATAGGAATTAATTACTTATGCATCCACGACTGATATGTCCAAAACTGAATGGGTCAATGCCGTCCCGTCTCACGTCACCAACCTTCTACGGGTGTAATCTTGACATTCAAACCGTGAAGTGGTCGGTTAGTTGCTCCTCGTCTCAACTTCAACTTGGTTTCGTCCCTAAGCGATTCGTCCACTAGTGCAAACTCGAACCTCCCAACGAGTGTCGCGAGCAAGATGGCCAGCTCGGATTTCGAAAACGACTGGCCTATACAGCTCCGAGGGCCGTGCAAGAACGTCAACGTCGCATAGTTGCTTCTGGTGCCAGCGTTCTTCTTGGAGCTCTCACCATCCACGTCTTCGTCCAATGGGTCCGCATGTGTCTGTTTTGGCTGTGACAGGTATCGATCGGGATTGAAGACCCGTGCATCGTCGCCCCAGAGCGATACATCACGGTTGGTCGCCCGAGGGCAGATGGCTATCTGCGTGCCGGCTGGGATTGGTGTGCCGTTGATGGAAGTATCTACAGCAGCCTCGCGGAATGTAATGGGGACTGGGGCGAAGTAACGTAGTACCTCTTGGCAAATGGCATGGAGGTAGGGCATATTGTTGTCAATGACCGCGGCCAAGTCTTCGGTGCCATTCGCGGACGAGAGGCTGCGAAGATGCGTGCGAATCTCGTCTCGGAGTCTTGTCTGCATGTCTGGGTTCTTGCTGAGAATATACACAGCCCACGTTAGAGCTGTAGCAGTGGTCTCGTGTCCTGCTACCAAAAAGGTGAGGAGTTGTTCAATGAGCTCGTCTTCTGTAAAGCCACCATAGGAGAGGGCCACGGTCAGTATGTCTTTTTCCGTCTTATCTGCCAGCTCGGACTCAAGGTCACTCTTTTTTTGCCGAACTAGTTGCCGGCATATGTCACGAATTGTTTTTGCTGCTTTCCCGAGTTCTATATTCCTCTTAAGAGGTACGTACGGCAGAAGCCACGCGGGCAAAAACCAAATGCGAAGGATGAGCAAGATAAAGTCCTGTCTCTGTTGAGTAAAGACCGTCTTGTATATGCTTTGTAGGGTCCTGTACTTGGTGTCTTGGTTCCGGACAGAATCAACGCTCTGACCCATCCCCGCAACGAAGATGATATCCAGCGTCACCTTGCTGGCCCATGTACTAATATCCGTGGTATATGGCTGCTGATCGATCTTTGATCCCGCAGAAACGACTTCAGTTAAGGATGTGACAGCGTCGCTTGAGATTTCCCACATTAACCCATACAAGTCTTTGATGTGTCTGTAAGCAAAAGCCGGCAACAGGGTTCTCCTCTGAAGTTTATGTTGATCACCCTCGGCTAGTAGGAGCTGCGACACCCGGGGTCAGTTATTATCATTTTGATCAATTCATGAGTGTTTCGCAAGTTTAGCTGGCTTTGAAGTGTAGCCTAGACCAAAAGCGAACACATATGCTTTTAAAGCCGCTCGAACATCAAGAAAACGGCATTGGTAACGACTCACTCCATGCCCGGCAATTGGCCTAAGCCCAGTCACTATCACCTCAGGCTTCTTAAACTGGTAGCTCTTAGTTGTTAAAACCTCTGCCAGCGCCTCAGGAGCAGCCACAATGACCCGCTCTGCGTTTATAACCGTACGGTAACGCACTAGTCCATTGTGTACAACTTTATCAACCCTATCACCGACATCGACCTAGTTAGCTTACAGTTGAGACAAGTGATATAACTCCTATCATGGACGGTCAAATGAAAGAAGCAAAGTACCAGTCGCTCTGAGGAACGCCTCTAGGCTCGGCCATTAGGCGAAGAGACTGTCGACTCCACCACGAATTGCCATCCACTGTAGGAATGTGCCTCAGAGGTGAAAATATGTTCGGATAGAGAATAAAACGATATACAGCCCATAATAAGAGGCATATAGGGTAGAGCCGGAAAAAGATACTTGAATATGTCGACTCGCCGATCTTGGAGAGAGGATAGGACAGTGTAACGGCGAAGGCCGACACTGTCTTGAATGAGATACCCACCATGTTGACTTGAATCTGGGGAATATTCCTTGGTATGGGGTTTCTTCGAGCCGCAATCCAAAGGAAGTAGGACTACGAAGATTCTCCTCGCAATATATATTTAGGTGTCAATGTCTTTCTCTGAATGTCCGTGCATAAAGTATTTAACAATGAAGTGGAGATATTTCCGTGGAAGCGAACCCGAAAGCGAAGGCGAGTGCCACTAACCAATGCTGACAAGAACTGGAGTTAAGCACGGCCATGTTGAAGAGGGCTATGACGACGAGCGGCAGATTTAGAAACGAAAGCCTCGCGTCAGTATCAGGATATAACCAAGTTGCTACTTGTGGTTGGGGAGCAATGGCTATTGGCTAGCAGACTAACATTAACTTATAATGTGGAAACATTACGTGTTGTACCTGAGTTTATACCTACATGAAGGTACTCGACTGTCCAGGTAAATACCGATAGTTGGTAAATGATTAGCACCATTGCTGTGATATAATTATATCAGTGTCCGACTGTAGCGTTGTCGGTTAAAGGAACGTAAGTAGAACAGGACTGCTATAACAAAGCGAAAAGCGCACAACGACCCGATTCTCGCTCCTCGGCAAGGGCATAGGCGAACGCGGGCTGAAACGTCAGCCCCTTACATAACACTACTGCGTAATCCTATATTTCCGACGCTAGGCCTCGGCATCGCATTCGCACATTCGGACCACTTACGTACACTACAATTCACCTGCACCAGTTACCTACTACAGTACGATCAGCATTGTATTAACCAAGTACTTACATCTACCTAACGGCTATTATACTGTTCCTCCATTGTCAAGCACTAATTGAAAAATTACAAGTCCCAAGGCCCTTCAAAGGTCTTCCTCCTCGGCAGTCGTTTTCTCAATGATATAGTACTTGTCGTGGCCCGTCTTCGGGTCAGGCTCATGTTCAACTACAACACATTGTTAGACCAATCAGCTAATCCCACAACGGCGATAACGGAGAAATGAACTTACCGGCAAGTTTGTTGATGTGACCGATAATATTCTCGATATAGGAATCCTTCTTGTTACGGTCTTTGCGCCCTAAATCCTGTACCCATTGGAAGCCGTTGAGTGCGATGTAGACGATCGCGATGAAAATGACGACTCCAATAGAGTACGCCCAGACGACGACGACCGTCACGATATCGGTCCATCCATTGTGCGAGTTACGAAATTGATCATGGGGCGTGGTGTTCAGAACGCCTCCGCCACTGTCAGATAGCCAACCAAACAGACAGAAGAGGGTGGCTAGAACGTCGACGCCAAAAATTGCACCGACCAGTTGCCAAGATGGCCAAGTCTGCCCTCCACGAGTCACAAAGATAAGCCAGTTCTCTGTTAAAGCGACTTCGAGGAACAGGATTTCCTGGATAGAGCCAAAGTTCTCGACTATGCCTCCATTTCTCAGGAACAAGGTCCCGCGGATGATCCAGGTGCCCGCAGCAAGCAAAGCGCCCAAGATCACACTGATGACCCAGATCTTCTTCAGCTGCCACTCTACGGGCCGTGGTTCAACGTGCGCATTATCATAGGCGACGGCGACCGTGGCCAAGTCTGCAAAGAGTGCAATGAAGACGACGAGGTCTGGCCGTATCGTCTCGTTTATGATAATCATTGACGTTGTTAGGTATATTTCAAGGTGCAGACACAGAGCGATACGATATTGCACGTATGATTTCATCCGCTGGAAGATCTACTCCGAAGTCAGTATGCTGTCCATATAACGTCATAACTCACCAAGTTAAAAAGCAAACTCAGTATCGAGCTTAGGTGGTATTCCAAGTGGCCAATTTATTACGTAGACGTACCTGACGGGCCGTTCTGATTGACAAGACAATCGTACTCAGTCCTGGCGCCAGGAACACAATGTCGGCCGCTGCCTGAGCTGCCTCGGATGAGCCTTCAACAGCGATACCGCAGTCTGCCTTTTTCAAAGAAGGAGCGTCGTTGACACCTGGGACAGAGCCAGCTTATTAGCGATCATACAGAAACCCTAGTGTTAGCGTACGAGAGCGAGGAAGATGCAGTCTTACCGTCTCCTGTCATAGCAGTCAAAGAGCCTCTCTGTTGTAGCATCTCAACAACTTGATATTTGTGCTCTGGGAATACTTCAGCGAATCCATCGGCGCGCTGAACCAAATCATGCTGTAACGTCCCCGTCAAGCCACTGTGGATCAATCTCTCCGAATTGTAGACCTTGGTACCAAGCCCGAGCATTTTGCAAGTCTCTTTGGCTATGGCAATGGCATCGCCAGTCAGCATCTTTACCGGGACGCCAAGATGCGCAGCCTCAATAATCGTCTGTGCCGTGTCTTCGCGCGGTGGGTCGAACATTGACAACAGCCCTAAGAGAATCCAGGGCTCATCATTCTTCTTATATGCAACGCCGAGTGATCGAAAGCCCCTCTGCGCGAACTCCCGTGCCTTCGCGTTATAGTTCATACTTGTCTCTCGGTCGACTTCGGCAAGATTGAGAATAGCTCTCGGCGCTCCTTTGGCACAGATGTAGCGATCCTCTCCCAGGTGGCAGTAACTTGTGATTCGCTTGGAGACGGGGTCGAATGGCGTAAACTTGTCAGTCTTCCAACCCTGACGCAGGATCTCTCTAGCCTTCGGATACCTTTTTAGAGTTGTAATGGTGACCTTGTCAATTGGGTCCAGCGATGCGATGTTGTGGGAGCTTGCCAGTGCCGCCACAGCCATCATCCAGTTCACATCCTGCCCTTCCGCTACATATGGGTCACGGAGGCTAAGTTTGTTTGCTGTCAGAGTTCCCGTCTTGTCTGAGCAAAGAACATTTACACCCTAACAAACCGGTCAACATCAGAACCAGCGAGGCAATCAAGGATACTCACTGCAAGTGACTCAATAGCCGTCAGCTTCTGAACGATGGCCTTCTGCTTTGCCAGATAGGCTGCACCGACGGCAAGTGTTGTAGTTGTCACCACTGGAAGACCAACAGGGACGCCGATGCTAGTACACTGGGAGTCAGTTATCGCGGTTTTTGGCGTGATGCGAGAGGGCCGTGGAAGTTTCTGGACACGTCCTTAATCCGAAAAGAAAAGCTTGCGCTGCGAAATTCACCAGAGTAGGACCATAACTTGGAGCATTACTCACATGAGGAGAACCAGTGTATAGTGCAGCAGATTCTGGACGTTAGGTTGCGCGATGCGTAGGTGATGGTAGAAGCCTCCAATCCAAGCTGCCAAGATCCAAAACATGACAAGGACCAGGAGAGAGGTGCCGATGGTGTTCATGACGGCCTTGAAGTGCCCCTGATCTTTCGCCCCCTGGACCAGCTCAGCAGTACGCCCAACAAAGGAATATTTGGCAGATGTCGTTATGATAGCGTAGGCTTTCCCGCGCTTGCACCCTGTAGTATAGTAGATAATATCACCCATATACTTGTCCACGGCGAGTGATTCTCCAGTGATGGCTGACTGATCGCAAGCAAGCAACGAGTCCCCGAAGTGGATAGAGTGTATACTTTCCTCCTCCTCCTCTTGCCCTTTAGTATCTTTTGACTCGCCGCCAATGTCGCCTGACTTCTCTGTCTCCTTTTTGTCGTTGCCGCCTGTAGCTTCCGCCGCCCCCTCCTCATTAAACTTATCCTCGTTTTTCAATTCCCTGTACTGTTCAAATTCATGTGGCCTGTTGTAATCACATATCAGTTGTGCATCTCCTGGTACTGTCTGACCTTCCTGAATTATCACCTATAAGATATCAGTGTCAGCGCAATCCCCCAAGCCATGTGGGTGAAGAGATCTTCAATGAGAGTGAAAACTTACGATGTCACCAGGTACCAGCTCTCTGGCGAGGATCTGCTGCTCTCTCCCGTCGCGAACTACATTTGCCCTCATTGCAATGTCACCCTTAAGACTCGCTACGATATCTGCAGCTTGCTTTTCTTGATAGAAGCCGACAAATGCGTTGAGAGCCAGGATACCCAAGATGACACCGAAATCGATCCAATCTTGAAGACCGACAGCCAGCAGGGCAGCAAGCTCCATAACTAAAGATATTTAGAATCCAATTCAATAAAGAACCGTAGACACGTTTAACGTACCGTAAAGAATAGGGCCCGTGAAGTACCCAAATATCTTAGCAAGTATGTCTTCCTTCTCCGACGTAAGTTCATTCCACCCAAACCGTTTGCGCCGCTCTTCTACCAGTGAGCTGGTAATACCAGAACGAATATCCGTCTCCAGCCATGAGTCTGGAGGTTTTCCTATGGCGCCAGACGGGCGCTCCACGACCTGTGCGATCGGTTTGTTCGACTTCCAAAACTGCCACCACTTACGCTTCTTGGCCGACCTTGAGGTACTAGCCAGGCTGGCTCTGCGCGATTGGTCGTAAGTGGTGATGAAGCGATCGAGGGCTTCGAATTCACCGAGGTCCGCGCTTCTCGGAGGCTGCTTTACTTGATACTCGCCGAACTTTACATGCTCCCCTTCTTCACTATTGTTGTTGTTTGAGGAATTCCCAGCAGCCGAGATTTCCGGTTCATTCTGGCGGGCCGCGGCGGCGGCCTCGATATCGTCAGCAGCGGCATTCTGCCGTCTATGAGCAGTGAGGAGGCTCATCCTCACGACTTCGTCCAGTCCCGGGATTTCTTTTCTCTCGACTCAAATTTGACAACCACAGTAGAGTGAGAGTCAACTAATTATTGATACAGATATTTCGATTTCCTCTTCTCGTGTTTCAGGGAAGTCTTCGCTCCTAGCGTCAACCTGGCCTTGGATGCTGGGGCCTGCAGAAATCGGTGCGTATACTATGACGCAGCTTTTCATAGATCAAACAATATCATCATAGATAGACTTCTCTGGAGTACACACCCAGGATAGCCATCTTAGCTCAGTCCCAATTTCTTCAAGCTATGATGCTATTCACGGTTTAGAGTGTACCTCAGTCAGCACTAGATTCTGGTGGCTGCTCTGTGTATTTTCGAATCTGTACGGGTCTACCTACCAAGGATATCCTTTCACAATAAGTGTTTGAGTGGCCTGGTCTATGGAACTTCTTGTTAGATCCATTGTCGTATTCTCCGACACCAACAGTGATGTTCAAACGTGAAGTACTATTGGTTTGCTGTTGTTCCGATATTCCGGGGTCCCTGCGTAGAATTACGTCGAAGCGGCAATTAAGTTTCATGAGCGCTCTAAATTCTGCAATAGGCAATTAGCTTCGTAGGTCAAATGTTGGATCCCCTCACTTGACGACGCAAAGACGAAATGTTGAAGTCATGATGATACTACCCGGGTGTGCCCGCATGTCCCCATCCCCCAATGGCAGGTCAGGCTACATATATGACTAGTCGACCCCAACAGCTTCTCTGGAGCTACACGATTCATATGAGTCTTATCATAAGCAGCGAGCCCTCGGCTTTTGAGACTACAATGTAGGCACTGAAAGTGTACGAATTGTAGGTTAAAAATTAGGTTGTATTAAAGATCGAGATGTCTTCTAAACCAGTAATTCGAAGTGGGGTTTTGTAGACTGCTATAATCACATGTCTCACAAGGTGTGTAATGCCTACTATCTACGCCGCTCAATGGTTCACATCGTCAAGCCTACCCAGCTCCGTTTACAAACGGCGCCAATTCTCAAAGGCACCACCAAGCTAGGACTACTGGCCACATAGAGTTCTGGTTTTACGTACGGTTCCACAGCACGGGTAATCACCTGTCAACGTGCATCTGACACACGAAAATCGATGTCGGATATTGGTTGCCGTGATAGCTCGACAGGTACTCAAATGACAATCCCTACATGACAAGACACTAACAGGCCAACCTGGTCCCATGAACCTACCTTCAATTGTACTGGGAATGGACATCACCAACGGGGTGTAAGAGGATAATAGCAGTGATAATAGCAGTAAATTGAACGCTATTTGGGGTTTTATTGGCCTCTATTAGATGTAGACACATCATGATATTAACGGCCGTTCAGTTTAGTCGGTAATAATAGTCCCATTTTAGCTTCTGTTCTGGAGTATTATTACTCTTTCCCTTATCACAAACAGGATTATAGTGAGAGCCTTACAGTGACACCAGCGTATACTCTAAAGTAGTGCAATAACTAAGTATAAAAATCACTCACTAAGGGGCTCATTTTTGTGCATACAATATAAAGGGAGGGTAAAAGAAAAAGGGGGAGGGGGATCATAAACAGGGGGATTCAGGCCACTTAGTTACACTTTTGGCTTTTCGTTGATGTTTGATCTTATTCAGTTAATTGATTTTTGTTCCTAACGATCAAGGTTCCGCATTCTTTAAATGATTTTTACTGGCCTTGGATGCGTATATGACAGATTACCTCGCTAGCTAGGGCTCGATAGCAGACGAGTTCACTCGGGCCAATTAAACGCTCTCGATAATTAGGGGTTGAAAAAGACAAGAATTACTTGGTATAAGTTAAGGCTTTACTTATGCTACCCGCAGCCTTGTCTTCCAGTGCTGGCCATCAACATTGGGGGATAATTATGCGTATATGTTAGGCCAGGACTCTAGGCCGCAATAATATTGGGACAGGGCGGAATGAACTGAGATAGAGCTGCTTAGGTGACAGCAGTATATAGTTCAAGAAACAAGAGGTACCAAAGCAAAAAATGAGGAAGCAAGAAACTGTGTATGTTACGAGATGATGTTAGGTCCAGCAAATATGTAATGACACGCCCTGAATGAGAATACCATTGGTCATTCATCCAAGATAATATGTTCTAGCTGGTCTAAAAAATACTAGAGTTTCTTCTAATCCGTAAATGCGTCCCCCTAGAAGTTTTATAAGGCTTGGCTTCTTGGAGTCCAGTTCGTAGATCTTCGCGAATGCAATCTTTATTTTTTTATTACTACTTCTAGTCTCCGCTACCCCAAGGTCCGCCTATCGTGGAGTCCACACGACCGCCGTGGAAAGTTGCAACACGTGTATTACCCTTCCAGAAGTTAACATAGACGTATTGCTGTGCTACGTTAGGTAGATATAGGCCGGCTGGTGGAGCAACAGGAACCTCCACTTACAGTAGCGCTCCCAACAAAGTAAGAGCAACTACCTCTCAGGTCACTCGCATCGTTATACCATAGAGTCCCGCTGTTCATGTCAATGTCGGAAACGAAACCAAGCTGATTACACGGCCATGGAGACATGAGAAATACTACAGAGCGCCGATTGGTCGCCCAGGCGTTATCCCCCAGGCAGGTTGATGTTCTTGGCCTTGAGGTTAAGCTGAGTGTAAATCCACAAGTTCAGTAAACCGGCCTCGGCGCTGGTAGAGCTCCTGAAGTCGTCATTGGCATTTGCTTTGAGCGCGACTTCATGTGCAAAGATCCCCTGAGGGTTGAAAACACTGTCTAGAATCAATTTACCATGCTGCTGAGAGACAATGAACTCATAGAAGCGCTTGACCTGTGACTTATCCACGTCCGTGATGGCCGTTTTACAGAAATGGGCCAAAAGAAAAGCATAACGTTGAACAGCCGTACCTAGTTTCGTCTGATAGAGTAGCTGAAAGGGCCTTGATACAATTGGTGCCAAGTCGCCAGAAGTGTCTACAAGAACCATACTGAAGTAGTGCGGGTGCTCAAGTATTGATTTAGCTAATAACTAGTGCTAACTTTCATGTATTTAACAACAAGGGGGTTAGTAAAGGGGGCCATGTTTGGGGGAATTCAAAGCAGCCTGGCTTCTCTCCATTCATTCAGACTTTCAACATGTAGTTATTTTTTGGATTTTTTCGTTGATTTTCTACTACATCTCTTCGCCTACGTTGTGCTCTATCTGATCAATTGGTTCCCCATTGAATCTATTGATATTGACTGGTTTTGGATGCGTAATAGCTAGATTACCTCCTTGGCTAGGATTTAAGGGTGAGTAAGTCCATTGGAGTCACTTCAATACCTATTACCAGGAAACTAAATTATGAAACAATGAAACAAGTATATTTTTTAAGCTTTAATCTAAGTATTGGAACATGGTGCAGAAACTAAACATTTTTCTTTCTTGCTCATTTAAGAGACTCTGTTTTTCGGGGGCAAGGAACTTGTCTCGGTAGTCCTAGCAAATCAATGAACTTCCTGTACATTTGACTAATCATTAGACATGACTCTTGATACTAGAGGCGTGGTCAGATGTGTGATAGTCACCCGCTATAGCGTAGAAGTAATTCTCCTCTTTATCGACTTTGGTGTTGAGTCGATAGTGTGCGCGAAGGCTTAGGCTTAGGCTTGGGCTTAGGCTTCACACCGGTAGTATCATATCCCGATCTGGATGTATACATTGTTGCTAAAGGTTGTAAGTGACGATTGATTGATTTGGTGATTTTGGAAAGTTTGTGTAGAAGACTACTGAAAGTTTGTGTAGAAGACTGTTGAAACTTTGAGTGTGGATGAAAAAGCTGTTAAGAGACAAACATCATAATGCGCCGACTTTATAGAAATTCAGACCGGTGGAATTTACTGGGACGTAATGGGGGCTCAAAGATCTTGTTTAAGCAACATAATTCAGTACGATGGCTCAGAACGAGAGTTTTCATACAAACTGTCATCCCTAACAATAAGATGGTATACCTGACAAAGACGAGTATTGGGGAAACATGAACATAGACTTTGTTAGATCCCTAGTAAAAGCTTTACAATAGCTTCAGCAGCAGCAACAGCAACAGCAACAACAATAACAATTAAACAGCCTGATAGGTCAGTGGCTGTCAGTGCTCAGGGATAACAGCTAGTATGGAGAAGACAGCCTCACTGTGACATATACAAAATTTTGAACAAACTGGAGTTGTCTCTCAAAGGATATCTAACAATCAACAATCAAAGGAAAGCTAACAGGCTACCTTCCGGTTCACACGCGAATGTGGAGGTTGTTGCTTTATGGGTAGGTTAACCCTTCTTGGCCATATCTCAGGGTGAAAGGGAGAGGGCACAAATATAACGACTTGTTTTTCGTTACATAGCTGATAGGGAATGATTAAACCACGCTTAAAGAGAAGAAGCCCAAGGGAAATTCTAGTTCGAGGTGGTGCGACATATTGTACTATTTTTAGTCACTAACCTGAATTTAAGGATGGTTGTTGGATTAGCAGTATTGTTTGTACGCAAGTATAACTTGCGTACGGCTAGTAGTTTTATCTGTTGTACGGATAAAATAAAGAGTTGCGCACAAACTATGCATAAACTGTTATTTACTTATATAGTTTTTTTTTGTATAAGTAAAACTAGCTTGCTTTTTTATTTTTTAAAAATATAAATAAATATAATAAACAATAGGTTTATTTTTATTTTTATATAAGTATATACGTATAAAAGCAAAAGTTATTAATATTAATTAATAGTTATATTAATAATTATAAATTAATAAAATAAAAAAACGAAAACTTATTGTTAAAAAAATAGTTTTTATGCTATTTTTTAAAACAGTTCGTACGAAAAAAAAAAATTTAGTAAATTTTAATACGAACTAAAACAAACGTGTTAACATTAATTTTTTATATAATTTAAAACTAAAACATATTTGTTTAACTATTAATTATATTAATTTAATTTATATAATATAAAACTAAAATATATTTGTTTAATTATTAATTATATTAATTTAATTTATTTTTATATAACTAATTAAAAAAAACAATAAGTTATATTTATACTTTTTAATAATTATAACAACTATATTATTATTAAACGTAAAAAATTTTATTTTTATATATAAAAAAATAAATATTAATATAAATATATTTACTAAAATTAAAAAAAAAAAACTAACAAAAAATATTAACATATTTTTATTAACTTTATAAAACTATTTAATTTTAAAAAAATAACTATGTACTTTAAGCAATATTTATATAAATATATATAAATAAAAATTAAAAACAATAAATTATATAGTTTTATAAAGTTAACTTTTAAAAATAAACAATATATTAGTTTTTATATATTGTTTATTTATTTAAAAAAAAGCTTATTGTTATAATTAAACGTAATAAAACTATATAACTATAAAAATGTTTATATAATAAAAAATTAGCTTATATAACAAGTTTTAATAATAATATAAACTTTGCTATTTTTTTAATTAAATAACTTATACTGTTTTTTATATAATAAAATATTTTAAATATTTTAAACTTTGTTTTTTTTATATATAACGTTTTAACTTTTATACTTTTTTTATATAAATAAATTATATTAAATATACATTTTAATATAGGAATTGATAGGGACACATGAAGAATTGATACGGACACATGATCTTAGGGACACATGACTTTTTACAGGCTCCCATTGGCCCAAAAATTAATTGTTAGTGCACCTTGTCTTTGCAACCGTTCAAATTGTACTTGCACCCAACTGTAGATTAACCACCAGCAAGACAAGCCCTTGCAATTGAAGCTATTCGCAAACCCTTCAATTGCAGACCTTTCAATTGCAGACCTTGCAATTGCCGACCTGTATTTGAAGCTATTCGCAAACCCTTCAATTGCAGACCTTTCAATTGCAGACCTTGCAATTGCCGACCTGTATTTGAAGCTATTCGCAGACCCTTCAATTGCAAACCCTTCAATTGCAGACCTTGCAATTGCCGACCTGTATTTGAAGCTATTCGCAGACCCTGCAATTGCCGACCTGCATTTGAAGCTATTCGCAGACCCTTCAATTGCAAACCCTTCAATTGCAGACCTTGCAATTGCCGACCTGCATTTGAAGCTATTCGCAGACCCTGCAATTGCCGACCTGCATTTGAAGCTATTCGCAGACCCTGCAATTGCCGACCTGCATTTGAAGCTATTCGCAGACCCTTCAATTGCAAACCCTTCAATTGCAGACCCTTCAATTGCAGACCCTTCAATTGCAGACCCTTCAATTGTAGACCCTTCAATTGCAAACCCTTCAATTGCAAACCCTTTAATTGTAGACCTTGCATTTGAAGCTATTCGCAAGCTGTGATTGGGTGCACAGGTCAATAAATGGGTCTGTTGTGGCCAGAAGTACTGCGGGGCAGATTTCTGAACGGGCCAATTGAAAAGTCATGTGTCCCTAAGGTCATGTGTCCGTATCAATTCTTCATGTGTCCCTATCAATTCCCTTTAATATTTTTAAAATAAAAGCTTTAATTAAAAATATTGCAAAAAATTCTTGTATAAAAACATATTAAATTTTTATTTTATTATTATATAAAAGTTTTATTTATTAGCTACTTTTTATATATATTATATAAAACAATAACTTTAATTTAAACTTATTTAATATTTTTAGCAAAATATAACAATTGGATTAAAACTATAATAAAAAGTTATATAATATATTATATAATAAAGTTTATATTTTTATTTTAACTTGTTATTAATTTAAAATTATAAAAAAATAATATTATATAATATTTTTAACTATATTAAAAAGTTAAGCTAAATAATATTATATTAATTATATTAAACTTGTTATACTTTATATAAAAAAAAAAGCAAAGCTTTTATAATAGTATATATTGTATAAAATTTATAAATAAAGAACTAAAAGGAAAAAATTTGCAAAGTTTGCAAATTTTATAAGCTATATATGTGCAAAATCTTTATAGCTATAGTAATTAATGCGTGTAGCTAATAATAGTTTATAAAGTTTATAAAAGTTAATAATTATAAATGTAATAGCTAATGTAAAACATAGCTATTAGTTAAACTATTAACTTATAACTATTTTTCTTTTTAAAAAAAAAACGGCTTGTTTATAAGTTAAACTGCTAACTTAAAAAAAATTAAGTGCTTTTTAATAAGTAAAAAAATTATTTTAAGTTTTTACTATTTAATTAATTGTTAAGCTTTTATTTTATTAAATTATTATATTAGTTTTTTTATATTTTAAGTTGTTAGTTTACTTTATATTATAGCTTATATTTAAGCTTTTTGCTTTTTTTTAGGTTTATTTTAATAACTTATTAGTTTATTATTATTAAAATATATTTTTAAAAAACTGTTATTTTTAGCTACAATTATTTATGTATTTAATTATATTAATAGTTTTGCTATATTTAAATTAGCTTTATAAAAGTTTTTTAAAATTTTAATACTATTTTTAAAGTTTTTCGCTAAATATTATTTATTATTTATATTTTAGCTTTTTTAATTTATTTAATATTATAGCTTATAGTAGTAAATTTTAAATGTGTATACTTTTTTAATAATAAAATTTTTTTTTTTACTATTAAGTTTTACTATTTTTTTTTTAGGTTTTTTATTATTTGTTTTAATAATAAGTTATTTAAATATTTTTGTAAACAGTTTATATAATATTTATTTGTTGCTTTTTAAAACAGTAATATTTTTAGCATAAATATATTGTTTTTACGTTTTTTAATTTTAAACTTTTGTTAAATTATAAAGTAGTTTAGTTTATTAAAAAGCTTGTTAATTTTTTACAACTGCTTTTTTTTTAAAATTAATATATAATTATTTATATTAAAGTTAAAATTTTAATAGCTTTTATTAGTTTGTTATATTATATGCTTTTAAGTTTATAATAAGTATGTTTTTGCTATGTTTATATATTTAGCAATTTTTCTCGCTTTATTTTATACGTTTTTTTATAAAGTTAATTTACGCATAAACAGTTTATTTAATTTATTTTTAGCTGTTTTATTTTTTTAATTAAAGTAAAATAGTATAAAAAAGCTTATTTTTATTTTATATAAAGCTAAGCTAGTAAATTTATAAAATAAAGCTGCTTAATTTTAAGTTAATTTATAAAATAGCTTAAAGCTATACGGCTATTTTACTTGTTTATATTATAAAGAACAACTGTTTTATAGCTAAAGCTAAAGCTAAATAAAACTTTTATACATTAAAAATTGCTTGTTAATTCTTTTTATACGGAAAACTTTGTTTTACGCTAAAAAAGTAATTCGTTTATATTAAACATATAATTTACTATAGTTTTAGCTTTTAACTAGCTAGTTTTTTATATATTACTTAAATAAATATATTATTATGTTATAAATTGTTTTTTTGTTAATTTAATGAAACTGCTAAAGTTATTAAGCTTAATAGCATTAAATACTTTTGTTAGTTTTACGTTAAAAAAAGCGAAACAACAGTTTTTTTAGTTTAACTTTTTAAAGGTTAAAAACGTGCTAATTTATACTTATAACAAGTATAAACAAGTGTTTTACGAAAAGTTTATGTTTAACTTTACTTTTATTATAAAGAAAATATAATAAAAAAGTTATAAAAGCTAAATATAACAAAAACTAATAGCTTAAGCTTAATTTTTAAACTGCGTTTTTTATAATATAAGCTAAATTTAAACTAATAACTTTTTATATATAAACAAAAAGCAGGTTTATTTATAAAAAAAGCAGTTAAACGTTTAACTATTGCGCTATTATATTAATAAAGCTACTTATATATAGTTTATTATAAAAATATGTTTTAATTAATTGTTTTAATAATAATTAATATATAGTTTAAACTATTAATTAAAATATTTGTTTATAACTTTTGTTTAGCTTATTGTTTTATAATAACTAAATAAAGCTAAAGTATAAGTTATATTTATTAATTTATACAATTTATTTATAAACATAAATATAAATTAAAAGCTTTTATTAAACATTAACGTAATTAATACTTTAAATACGTAAAATAAGCTTTTATAATATATATAAGTTATATTTATTATTATAGCAGCTATAATATAAAAAACTATTTATGTTTGTTTGCTTAATTAGTTTATTATTATAAGCGCGTTATTATATTTATGTTTGTTTTTTAATATTAACTTAAAATTTATAACTAAATGTTTTTAAACTTTGTTTAATATTAACAATAAAGTAAATTTGTTTAACGTTTTATTTTTAAAAATTTTAACAAGTTTATATTTTATATAATTAACTATATAAATGTTATAGTTGTTGTTTAATTTTAGCTACTAAAACTTTTTAATAATTAAACGTTTTTTTTTTATTTTTTATTAAAGTAAGCTATAATTATATAAAAGTATACTTTTTTAATTAGTTAAGTTTAAAAATAAAAAAAGTTAAATATAACTAGCTTTTTATTATAAATAGTTAAACTATTTTTTATATTTTAAAAGTTAAAATTTTTACTTTTATAAATATATATTTTTTGTTAATAAATTTTTATACTAAAATTTATGCGGTTTTTAGCTAAAATTTTATTTGTTAGTTATAAGCTAGTTAAAGCTTTTAATTTTATATAAAATTTAAAAACAAATATTATAACCTTTATTTATATAAATATTATTATATTATTTATTAGTTTAAATATAGTTATATAACGTTAAGCTTTTTTTTTTTTTTTTTTAAATATTTAAGTTTTTTTGTTTATAAAATAAAGCGTTAGCAAACACGTTTTTTTTTTTTAGTTAATAAATAATTATAAAGTTATACTTTAAAAATAAAGTTGTTTAACTAGTTTAACGTAAGTTAAAACGTTACTTTTTATTAAAATATATTAAAAACTTATAATTAATAACTATTAAAATTAGTTTTTAACGTTAGTTATTAATTAACTTTAAGCGTTATTTTTTAAAAGCTAATATTATTATAAACATTTTTTTGTTAAACATTTTATAGTTTAATTTAGCGTTATATACAGTTTTTAAATAAAAAGCTATAAAGTGCTATTTTTTATTATATAATTAAGTTAACGCATTTTATAAGCAAATTAATTATATAAGCGAACTAGCTACTTTAACATTTTAAACATTTTTTTATATAATTAACTTTTAATCTTTTAGTTTTTAACTATTTAATATAATAAGCGTTTAAAAAAAATTTAATATTGTTTTTATGCTTAAAACAATTAAGTAAAACTTTAAATTAATTGTTTAATATATAATTAAAATTTTTAAAGTTTTTTATATAATTTTATACAATTAATAATTTAGTTATAAAATATAATATAAAATAACTTTTAATTATTAAAAGCTTTTTTTGTTTAAAAAAGAATTTATTATATAATATATAATTAACTTTGTTATATAATTTTTTTTTTTTTAATATAATAATGTTAAAAATATAGCTAATTAACTATTAACAATATATAATAAACTATTTGTTAAAAAAAACTAAATATTAAACT